>CM075428.1:9638761-9998761 GCA_037832385.1 Rhizophora apiculata | reverse complement strand
GAAGAAATATGATCTGTGCAATAAGAGGTATTATAAAATACCTCCTTTTGCTTACTTAATTGGGTTTCCCGTGCACATGCCTCGGTATTTAGTGATTTTGAAAAGCTCATTCTAATTATTTTTAAAATTCAGGTAGAATATAACCAACTGGGTTTAGAATTTTGATTCTTGCAATCGGGTAATCACAAATTTGCTTATCTCCAAAAAGAAAACCAAAATGAATGGAGCAAAAACGTGTATATATATACACACCAATTTGTAAAATTATTTTATTTTTCCACTACTTGTCATTCATCCGTCAGTTGAAATTTTCTTTAATGATTTTAGCCTTTAAATTTGATAAAAAAAATTTCTTTCAATTTTACAAGAGAATACTCTGATAATTAAAAATTATAAATTTTACATTAAACATTTCTCCTTTTGTTTTTGGTCAGAAGATATTTCTAATTCAAATGAATCAAGTTCACCACCCAGCATCTTCCAAATGGACCCCCTTCTTTTTTTTTTTAATTCTAAAATACCTCATTCTAAGAGCTGTGAAAGGGCAAACATATGCTACAATTTCACATATGCAAATCGAAAAATGACAGAATCTTCAAATCAATAAGTTACAGAGAGGAAATACCATGTTACCATTTTCTTTTCTTTTTTGTTTCTTCTTAACAAACATTGTGCAAATAGATTGATTAAACTAATGCAGCACTAAAATGCTGGAATCGGCTTTTGAAGCCCGGGCTTCCCCCATTTACATCAGAGTGCAATAAGAAAGGTACTGAAATCCAACAGATGCCACGGCACAAAATTTTCACGCCAGTAGATAACCCTTCTTCTCCAAGTAACATACCACTTCCGCAGCCATGTCATATGGGGAACGACAGTCTTCTATATGGCATTTCAGTACTATCTGCGAAAAAGCAAGTAGTAAAACACTAGTGTTAATAATGAAGCTCAGGAACTTCATGCACCAGAGCAAAGCTCAATGGAAATAGTGCTCAAAGAGAGAAAATTTATTCATGGCTAGATAATGCATGTGTAATCCCATGAAAACACATTTATCATGCCTGAATAATATCTATGGATATTTATGCCAGTTAGATGATCTGTATTCCTTTGAATCATGTACTTTACCTCACTGTCTAATGGTAGCTCATATGGATCATCAATTCCTGTAAAGCCTGCAAACAATGGTCTATGTTAGAATTGGCTCAATAGGATGGTGCCCATTCTACAAAAGATGGCCATTCCAGGGGTCATTCAACCACAAAAAGCACAATCACCATCCTGGACGAGTTCAACATTTCACATATCAGAATCTGTCAGCTGAACCACACTGGAACTCTCTATCTTTTGGAATGCACTCGGCCACCCATATTATTCGAGCCAAGTGTTAAATGTAAAAATCCATCAGCAAAGACAAATGCTGGTAGTACACAAATTTGAACACAAGAGACTTGCAGATGTACTGGTGAAGCAACATTAATGAGAATAATCGGACAAAAAATGATTTGCTCAACCCATACATAGCCTCGATAATGATAACGATAACAATAATGATTAATGTTTCTTGAACTACAAAAAAGATTAGAAAGCAATTTGGAATTTGCCACATCCATAGTCGGAGTGCAACTAACAACATCAGAAGGTGATGAAATATATGGGAAATTAGTTTGACATGGTTTGACATAATCTAAATAGTGGTTCATAGTTTTCACAACACCTTTAATTTTCCCCGCACGAGCAAGCTTATACAGCCCTTTAGGGTCTCTGGCCTCGCAAACTTGGAGTGGAACATCCATGAAGACCTGTTATGTGTAAACTGTATCAGATATTCAGATGCAATTGGCAAAATGATGTCATACATATTTGGTTCCATAATGAAGTAGAAAAACAAAGAAAACAAAGAGAACAAATGACTAGCACAAAACCCATTCCTTGCTAAACTTCCAATTGGAACCTTGATAAGTCGTATGGTAAGAAGCACCAACCTCGATAAAGTCTCCCATTGGTAACTTTGAGCGGCACGCATCCCGATCCCTTCTGTAGGGAGAAATTAGGCAGGCGATGCATATAACTCCAGCATCTGCAAAGAGCTTTGCTACCTCACCTGAACAGGCCAGAGTTCAACAGGCAAATTTTAAGAAACTGAATGCCATCATCCTAAAATCCTGAACCCATGAGTGCAGAAATTCAGCTAATACTATCCAATTCAATCATGTGGTAGAAAAGAACACGATGTGCAGCAGCAAATGCAGTACCCACCAACTCTCCGAATATTCTCTGCACGGTCTTCTGCTTTGAAACTAAGATCACTATTTAGGCCATGTCTGATATTGTCCCCATCAAGAACATAAGATAACTTCCCTCTTTCGTACAACATTTGATTCAACGCACATGCCACACTGCTCTTTCCTATAATTTTGAAGTCCAAAACAAGAAAAGCTGTCAAACAGATGATACCAGAACATGCCAGTTAAGACTCGTCCCATACAGAACGGGCTATTACCTGTGTCCGAAGTGAATTATTGACAAACTATCCAAATGAACACACACTGATACTTCATTCCCGACAAAGTTCATGCGTACCCCGAAAAAATTAACAAATGCACACAACATTATCGTCCTCGTCGAGAGATTTAAAAAAAAAAAAAAAACAAAGAAAAAAACCTGAACCGCTGAGCCCGGTGATCCATATGACACAACCCTTTTGATTAAGTAACTTCCGCCTTTCAGATTTTTCAACTGAGGATTCATGCCACTTGATATTTGTCGAGTTCCCAATTGTAGACAATGGACTATTAGTCTCATTTTTCCCTATTCACATATCAACAAGAAACAACAGGCCATGAAAAGAGTCAGAAATCCTACAATCCTAGCAATAACACGAACCCGAGTGCTCTATCATACATTTTTTTTTTCTTCCTTGGAAAAAAGAAAAGAAAGAGATTACCTGAAGCGCCGTTTGCCAACTTCGGTTCAAAAAAAGACCCGTTTGAATTAAGCGAATCGGCCATTCCATTAACATTGACTTCAATTCTCGGCGGCTGCGACTCTTCCATGGCTTTAATCCCCAAAACCCGCCTTGGCTTTATGCTAATCACAGGTTCTCCATTGCGACTTGAGCCTGCCAATCCCAATTTCGCCGTCGAAATTCCGGCCAGCGGCATAACCACAATCGTGTTCATCGCTCAATAATTAATTAAAACGGCAAACCAAAAATCCAACGAAAAATTACCATAAAGACGAGACAGAGAAAGTCCAGACTTTGTCCGCCTACAAACCAAAATACATATGTTTAGAGAGCGAAAGAGAGAGCAAGAAAGCGAGAGAGAGAGAGAGAGAGAGAGAGATAGAGATGGGCCGTCGAGACTTTGGTCGCCGACAAACAAAAATACATACGCATAATGATGTGATTAACATAAACAGTTATAATATGATGAATATAAAAAATTTATTTGAATTATAACATTAAATTTCTTTAACCAGACAATAAAATTAAGAAAATAGTAATTTTTTTTAATAAATTGGATTTAGGAGATTTGAATTCATATAATTAAGCCCTCTTATTTGATTTTATAACGTCGTTTGTGCCATTTTTAAATGATCTGACATCACTTTTGTTTTGTTTTTTTTTTTTTTTACCAAACATTGACATTGACATTAGATATTTTGTCAAAAATTTCTTCTGGCATATTAAATTAAAATTTAATTAAAAATATATTGTATAATTAAAAATTACAAAAATAATATTATAATATTTGTTCAGGATTTAAAAATAGTAACACGTACGAAAGTTGGTTGAATGTACAGGTTGTCCTGAAGTCAAAAAGAATGGTTGACGTTGACCCATTTCTATCATGAACAACTTGTCCTTCAATTTCAGTTTTTGATTTCCAATTTCAAAATCTGCAATATAACTACCATCAACATCACCAAAATCAGCCTCAATTTCAACGCACAGGCCATTGCCCTGTCCTTGTTCCCCTTTTTCTTGTGCTATTTCTTCTTCTAGAGTTGAAGAGTGATTAAGCGACGACTTAGGAGGGGAAGAGAGAACAGATTTTGGCAGTGGGGGAGAAAATACAAGAGGAAAAGGAGATAAGGAGGAGAACAGGGCAGTGGCGCTATGTTTTAGAAGGGCATTCTTATGGTTATTTCAAGGACAGCTTGTGTAGTAGTGGTGCTGGGGGCGGTGGCGGCTGCCCAAAGGGGTTTTACTGGAGGAGACTAGTGGGGGTTGCGTGGATGGGCGGACGACATGGTAGAGGATGTGAGTCGCCGATGCATTGATGGGAGAGAAACTTTGGAATTACAAAGTTTTCGACATTTTTTTTTTTTTTTTAGTTTGGCCTTTATTTGGGAATAAATTTTGGGGTTTGAGAAGAAGGAGCCGCCGCTGGGGGCGGCCACCTGGAAAATTCACATGGGTTTTTGTCTTTTTGTTATTAACTTTGCCGATGGAGAATGGACCAAAGAGGTCCGGGTAGGACATTTGGTCCAGTGGAAGCACATGTGAAATTTCCTCTTCTCTCGTGTGTTCCGCGTTTATGGGACCAAGTGGCATGAGCGCGACGTCAGAGCCCTTTAGGGAGTAGGGGAGGGACGCTGGCTGGCCCACCCGTGCAAACTTGGTTCTTTCCCTGGGCTTAAAAGATGGCTCATTTTTTAAATTTTAAATTTTAATATCAAAAAAATTAAAAATATATAAAATAAAAAAATCATTTATTATATAATTTATAATATAATAAATTTCTTAATAATAATAATAATAATAATAATAATAATAATAATAACTTATCATACAATTTACAACAACTTATGTCATAAAATACAATATTTCGTAAGCACATATTTAAACTATCATATATATTTTTTTAAAGTATATTTTAATTCTTATTAAATAGTAATAAAATTATATTTAATTTTAAATTATAAATTTTTAAACCGTTATCACAGTTTCAAATCAATTCTTAATCTTTCATTGTCTTTTTCGATCCTCTCAGAATCCGACGAGTCGGTGAAAAACGAGAAAACATGGATTCAATGCGGTGGTCGCATAGCTGCCACGAATCACCCAGTTCTGTTTCTTCGTCAGCCGGACATTTACATCCACAAAAACTCCTACTCCAAAAACCAGTTTCCAAGCTCAAGAATACCAGGAAGAACTCAAGTTTCTTATTCAATTCACTCCAATTTTCCATTTATCAACCCCAGAGCAAGTGAAGTAAGGACCCCAGTTGAAATCCCTCGGAAAGAGGGCTGTTCAATATTGTAAATTGTAGCAGTGGCAGCGAACAAGAAATGAATATACCAACCATGACAGAAATATTGGCCTCATCAAAGGCCCAGAATCTGGACCTCCAGCTCCAAACACTCGGACCCTTCTTTCGAATCACAGCCTGCGGTCTTCAAACCAAGAAGGAGCTTGGGAGAGCTGAGGGGCTGATAAGGGTCTGGTTAAGAGGCAAGATTCTTCATTTGGATTCAATACGATTGAAAAGAGAGACACTTGAGATGGAAAGATCAATCTTTGGCATTGGTTTGTTTATTGGAGCTCTTGCCATTCGATATGGGTATGACTCTGGGTGCAAGACAGCTGAGTTGCTTGCCATTAATGACTCTGATCTTTACCATTCCAAGGTTCTTACCCTTCCCATCAATCGATAAAGGAATTTGCTTAAATTCAAATCTTTTACCTATATGGCTGAACATGTTAAAACTGTCTTTTATGGTCTGTTAATTTGCCAGCTTGTTAGGTTCTATAGAAGAATTGGGTTCAAGGCTGTGCATGAGGTGACTGGTTCAACAATAGGAGACCTTGCCCACATGTTGGTTTGGGGAGGAATTGGAACCCGGATGGATGCTGATGTGGAAGAGCTTCTCGTAAAATGGTGCACCAGGTTCAAATGTTGAGATTGGTTTTCTTAATCATTGCTAGCGCAGCACGTATGGAGTCCTAAACCTTGCATTGGAACTCTCCAAATGAGACCCCTTTACCAGCTTGGGCAAAAGGGAAGAAGAAGACTGCTCTTTTGTGCGGTGGCATTCAACATGATATTCATGCTAAGCAATTTCTACTGATTTTGGTTTTGCAACCATCATGTGACCACGTGCTTACAACTTGTTTCCATGAGTTTGGCTTTGATTGCATATTGCTGGAGCTATAAAGGATTAAAGTTACGGTCATTTGGATGATCTTATTTTGGAAAAGATTGCTATTTTAAGGTTGTTTTAGCATCGTCTACTAAATTGTAGTTGAGATTTAAACAAACGGAATATAAAGATTTTTGGGATATAATTGAACTTACAGCACTGAATATTTGTTGACTACCTGCTGTTATATGGCAATTACTAGTGCAATTTGGACTCCTCTCAGCAGGAACGCTGCTGGCGCTGGAAAAGGCTTTTGCTTTAGCATCAAAGTTAACCATTTATAGTTATATGTAATTTTTTTCAAATATTAAAAAAAAAAAAAAAAGAAATAAAAATTCTAACCTTCCGGATCAGTGGCAGTGTCGAAAGTCCCAACCGTCTGGTCAGTAATGAAAAAAAAGTACGCAACGTACAAATCATCGCGATTCACAACGGTAATAGGAAAGAAAGGGAGAATCTGAATCGTTGAATTCCTAACGGCAGGAATGGACGGATAAGATTAAAGGAAATGAGTCAGATCGGCAGATGACTTCGGTCTCAGCAGTCATCATTGCCAGTAATCTAATCGAACGGCCCAGCTTCTTATAATTTAGAATTGACAAGAAGCTACGGCCACAATCGTTCGTAAGAAGAAAACCGCACTACACCTAATCTTCAAGCTATAACCGGTACCCGTAGCAGCAAGCTCCACAAAAAAGTAAAAACCCTATTTCCAATTTTCTTTTATCCGAAGCCATGTCTCGACGAGAAAGAGAACGAGATCGAGATCGAGATCGCGAGCGGGAGCGCAGCGATGGTGAGCCCAAACGACACCGTTCTGGATTTGACAGGGAACTCAGGTGCCGTCACTTTCTTCCCATTATTCTGTGCGTGTTTATGCTTGCGCGTGTGTAAAATTATCTTGTGGGTTTGTGCTTATTATTATTGATTAATTGAATTTAGCACATTAATGGGTGAAGTCCGAATTGCAGTTTGGATTGGTTTATGGGATTGTAAAAAAAACAGTCTTGTTCAGTTTGTGGTGAGTGGAGTATTGTGAATGTTAAGTGATGAATCTTGTTTGGCATGCAAGTAATGGTTGCTTGCAATTTGGATGATGTAATTTACATTTTTGCTGTTTGGTTCTAGTCCTAAAAGGTCTCGGAGAGATGGGAAGCCAGAGATGGAGAGAGTACTCAGCAAGGCTGGTCCTGATATTGGAGAGAATACAGATCGGGATCGAAGGAACAAACGGCAGCTGCAAGATACATTGCCTTTCGAGGCTCGACCAGAATCTGATTCCAAGGTAGAGCCTGGTGCCGTGAGCAAAGAATCTGTTAAGAAGCCTAATGGACAAAATGAAGGAAAAGACCATCTTTCTGATCCAACTGAAGTGCCTCGGTCTCGATCTTATTTTCAGGTGCCCCATCTCTTACTGGACATCCCCGTATGTTGACTATTTCTTTTTTATTATTTTTTAAAAAATTTGATTGCTTCACATTTACTGCAATGGAAGGGACTACTCTGTTGCTTTTATGACATCTTAGGACCCTCAGAAATCTCTTGGTGGTCTGATTCTTATCCCTTGTATAGCTGAACTTATCACTGGTGAGATTTACTCCGTCATTGCTACTCCATCTTCGTCTTCTGCAAATTCCAAAAGCCAACTACACCTGAAGCTTAGCAACTGATCACAATATTGTCCATGTGTTCTATGTGTGGGTTATTTGCTTTGAGCTTGAGACTAGCCTTACAATAATGAGGAGTAATGTACAAAACACTGGGAAGAAAGAAGTTGTTTGTGTATCATATTCGCTGTTTACCAAAAGGGGAAGCTTGCAACTATGGAGAAAATAATGTGTAAAAATGTTTGGCCAATCTGTTGGCTATAGAATGGAATGGATTTTTTTTATGCATAGAAATGGAATAGATTTGTTAACTCAAAATTTCAAGTTTGGGCTATCTGTGTAATTTCTAGCTATCAGACGGAATCAATTCTATTATCACCTGAAATACTAGGCAAGATGAATTCTTCTAAATGACTGGAAGTTCCCAACTAAGGTATGTAAGTCTCACTCTACCTTGGGACAAGGTAGAACCCTGATGCCACAGTAATGTGTATGACTCTTCATGATGCATGTGTGCCCAAAACTTGGTTGTTTGCCCTGAGTTGGTTTTTTTTTTTTTTTTTTTCCAGTGCATGGTCAATGAACATATTTCTGTTGATCTTAATTAGTTGGTTTTCATTCAGTGTATTCAAACCTTTTTAACTGGGCTGATGTAGCGGGAATGTTGTTCGGCCCATGCCTTGAAAGCCTCCCTGTATATAACAATCTTGAGCTTGCCTGTGCATGTCTTTTAACAGCACGATGAGCGCAGTAATGCCGGGCAAGTTGGTCGAAGCTTTGGTCGGAGAGCTACTGGTGAGTCTTTGCTTCAGTTGCAGAATTTCTGTGCGCTTTTAGTTCATGTTTCATTAATCTTGTGATTTCCATTGCCAGTTCTCTTTACTGAGACTGGTTGTTGGTATGCTACTATTTCAGCCTGATATGTAATGTAAAAGCATGTTATTGCATGTCAATTTACTGTGAGATCACTGGCCATGTTAGTCTTGTCTTCAATTTGTCAAGATGCGAACTCACAGACAGTAGTGCAGCCTATTCTCTACTGTGTTATGCTACCACATCACATGTCAACTGTTGGAAGGAATTTTGCCCGTGGCCAACATATGTGTGTGCCCCTTTGAAGGAAGCAAAGACTTTGGCCACAGAATTACTTGAAGTCTTTTGTCTTGAATCGCTCAATACCCATTTCCATATCTTTTGGTTTAATTTCAAGTGTTCTTTTTCAGTTTGGCTCTGACGTCTCTTATCTGTTGCTACTTGAACATCATATTTTGCTCTGTTTGATTTTTTTTCTATTTATTTTTCTCAAAGGTTCATGTATAATATTTGCACATTGTCACTTCTTCGTGTTATTTGCAGAGCATCGATTAAGGGATTCCAGGGATGACCAGGACAGAAGGGCAACAAACAAGTCAGCAACTTATGATTCACAGCGAAGATATGAGAAACCGGAAGCCAGGGAGGATAGCAATGGTGTCTGGCGCCATGATGGTTTCCTCAAAATGGAGGCTGAACCACCATCACCTGTGAGGAAAAGGCCACCTTTTAGAGAGAAAAAGATTCCATCTGGCTCTGAGAATGCTAACAAAGCAGCCACTGACCCTGAAAGGCCAGTCCACTCTACTCGCCCTCTGTCTCTAAGTGAAAGAAGGGATGAAGGGGACCACAATCCTCGCCGTGCGGACAGATCTGAGAGGCCAGCTCCCAGAAGTAGAGGTGAAGCACAAATGCATGGTCTTCAGTCAAGGGAAAGATACAAAGGTGGTGGTGGTGGTGGCAGCAATTACAGAGGCAGAGAGAGAATGAGTGAAAGGCAAGGGTATCGCCCAGGTGGTAGAGGAGAGAAATGGAAGCATGATTTGTTTGATGAGGCTAATAAGAGTCCAACCAGAAAGAATGAAGAGGATCAAATTGCAAAGGTTGAAGCACTATTGGCTTCATAGGAATGGCATTTTGACAGGCTCAAGTTTCTGGTCCCTGTAAGGCAATGCCTTTGTTGACCGTGTTATTTGTCCAGAAACGTGAATTTCGCATTATATTTTTCCCCTTTGTTTAAAGTAATTTTATGCGCAAGGTTTCCTGAAATTGGACCTTTATTCAACAATTTATATCTTGTTCTGTGACCCTGTTGAAGTGCTTGATCTGCTTTATATTGAGAATTTGATTTTCAGCTTTCAGACATTTCTTGGGCATGGGCTTTAATGGATGTGCTCATGGATGGACCCCCAAGTGAGTCATGGGGATCAAGTTTTCAATTATTTATTTATTTATTTGTTGGGAACGGAAGTGTTCCAAGGATTCTATAACACTCTTGGTTAGCATATTTCCCGTTACTTTCGTGGGAGGAGTACAGGCAACTGATCCATCTGAGAGAGATACACAACACAAAGCAGTTAAAAAAGCACTAATAACCCCAAGCAGTCTCCAATTTTGAGCTCTTGTTGTTGCCGTCCTAGGAATTGTAACAGGAACGGGTACCAAACTAGCCATCAGCAACGAAAGAGCGGTCCACAGCCACGGCGTTTTCTCAAGCCGCCACAATGGTGCTCCAAAAACTCCGAGGTGGACGGTTGGTATTGCGGCGTGGCTGGCAGATGAGATGGGCCATCGAACGAGTCGCCTCCGGTTAACAGATGGTAGCGACTGCTTGACCCGTTGGCTGCTCGGACGAGATACGGTATTAAACCTTCCATGTACCTCGCCAAAATCTTCTACCTCTGGTGAATTGAACTTGTTGGATCTTTACGTGCACGTTGCCAGGGCGTCATAACCAAGGTCTATTTATAGGGTCGTCCAATGATTCATATTTTATGCTTTTGGAAATGAGGGAGAAAATTTCAAATGGAATAATATTTTGTTGACTAATCACAATTTGGTCGAATAAGATAAGAAAGTCAACAAAATAATAACAACGAGGCCAACAGAAAACCGAACCCATTGCCTCATTCCCGATCGACCGTCGAATTGGCCTTACATTACAAGGGGTATATTATAATATAAGGCAGCCAAGAGAGAGAGAGAAGGGAAATTCGAATTAAAATACCGCACATAGTTTTCAACTTTGGGTTTAAAATGGTTTTGGAATATGCAGGTCAACACATTAAGTGATGTTTGACTTGGTAACCCCGTTATCATTGCCATATAGAAACGAAGCTGATGGCAGGAGGCTAAGCTTGGACGACCCACAACAGGCTTCAACGCACGGTCCGGTCCAAGACGGTTTCATAGATCACATACCATGAATCGAGCAGACAAATATATTTACTATTGAGCCCTTTGTGATAAGGCCGTAGGCAGCGACTCCACCCCGAGTTACGTTGTCTCTTTGAATCAGCAACAAGGTCCACAACTAGGTTTTCATGGGCCGCACGATCAGCAGGCCAATTCTAACCCGGCTCTAAAATATAGGGTTTCACAGAGAATTTTGGCCCATAGGGGCGTGGAGGTCATAAAAAATTAGGGACTATAAATTTTCTGGTTGGGCCCAGACAACCAGAATTAGGCTCCGGACTGACCCAGCCGAAAGATAACAAACATTTAATTATATATATATATATTACATATTTTTTATTTTCATGTCTTTTTAGAGTTTGTACTTCATATTTTACAATTGGCTATATATGCGTAAAGTATTGTACAAATAAATATTTGTTTTCCAATAAAAAATTATCTTTTTTTTTAATTATTATTTATTAGGAAGCTAGTCAGCTACCAGCTATAATAGAAGTAGGGCTTTTATTTTCTATAATCTCATATTTTTTTAAATAAAAATTTAAGTTTATAATTACTGAAATATCCTAGAAAATCCGGTCACATTATTGTGCAAAGTTAGGCTAAGCATCTTAGGCCCGATGTTGGGCTTGATCCGGAGGATTGGGCCTCTATTTTAGCATGGGTCAGGCCTGGACAGAGTCCAGCCCATGCCAGCCCTTACAACCTAATGAAAGACAAATGAAGAAAAAAAAAACACTCTAAAGGAGTAAAAAGAAAAAAAAGGGGGGGGGGGGGAAGGCGTTGCAGCCTCTAATCTGGCAGAATATTGGCGGTTACGCAGAGATGAGAAAAGTATGAAGTTAATGCCCCCCTGGCATTTGTTCCTCGAAAATATCCCAACTGTCAAATGAAGAAAGATCAAGGAACCCTACACAGATCTTGCCTTGCCCACATCCCCAATCCAATCATCAGCAAATCAAATCAAATCAAAATAGACCCAGAAGCAGAATAATTTGGCAACCACAACAACCATCATGGATCATGATGTAATATTAATAATCTTCTTGATAACCAACCAACCTACCAAGAACACCAGAACCTTCAATTAATCTTCTTGATAGCCAACCAGCCTAACCCCTTCCCCCCCTCCCCCCTCAAAAAAAATTCTGTTTGATTGATTCAAAGATTCAAACTTTTGCGTGAAGAAATCTTGGGGTTTGATTTCTATGGTCTTTTCATGAAGAAAATGGCAGAATTGGGTTCTGGGGTTCTTGTGAAATTTCTTCAAGAAATGGATGTTGATGGAAATACCTTACGTGACTGTAAGCCCGTGTTGCTGCAGATTAGAAGCATTATCCCTCTACTGAGGGAAGGTGATCTTTGGCCAAATCAAGGTTTTTTCTTAAAGGTTTCTGATTTATCCCATGCATTGTATGTTTCTTTGCCTCAAGACCAAGATGACATGGTTTTCTGTAACAAATTGTATCTGGGGCAATTTATATATGTAGATAAATTGGAGGCTGCATATCCTGTTCCAATGCTTAGAGGCATTAGGCCTCTTCCTGGTAGGCATCTATGTAATGGGATTCCGAAAGATCTTATTCCCTTGAATAATTTGGAAAAATCTCTTGGTCGGTCTTATCTGGAGTCTATAATTGAAGAGAATGGAGATGTGATTAAGAAGAAGCCGAGCGAAATTTGCTGTTCTTTAAGTGCTTCAAAGTTGAGCTTAAATGAGGGGACAGGTAGAGCAGGAGGCCTGAGTTGGATAATTGAAGAGTGTAAGGATATGGCAAAGAAGAAGCCGAGCAGAAAGTCTGAGTCTTTGAGTGCTTCAAAAGTAGGCTTGGACGATTGGATGGCTAGAAAGGGCCTAAGTTACAGGCCTAGCAAGAGTGACATTGAGAGTACATTGAGTTACAGGCCTAAAAGGAATGATGCAGAAATTTATAGTAAGGGATTAAGGAAATATAGATCAACAAGACGTGTTGATGACGATGTGGAAAGCACAATCTCAACTACATCTACCTCATCTATATACAAGAGAAGAAGCTGGAGTTCAAGTGAAACTGCAAAAATGGGGGATATATCAGACACCTCAGTTGTAAAGCACGAGCTACAACCTGATTGGAGCAGTCCCAGTATCCATGTGAGTGCCTAAAGTCTCTCTTTGATTTGCTGGCAATATTAATGAGGACATTTGTACCGTCAATTGTGAAGTTTGGTTAAGCAATATCACAAATTTGCATACATTGGCAGATGCAACGAAGTTGATAACATATGTTCTTGGTTGTAGGATAATGATAATGATTTATTGTACCTATTCACTCTTTGTTTGTCAACAGAATTTTCCCGTACATTCATCTAGGTATGATAGCTCTGATGGCAACTCAAGCACCAAAATGAAGAGATCATCCATTTTTGGTGTTGGTGCAAGATCATCCAAACTTTCCAGAAAGAGTTGTATCTCAGGTTCGGGAAGAAAAGGTGAAGATTCTGCTGATCGAAAAGTGACTTCCAGTTCAGCTAGCGATAAAAGCTTGACAGATGCTAAGATAGCCTGGGAGTCCCTTCCCTCA
This sequence comes from Rhizophora apiculata, assembly GCA_037832385.1. Classification (NCBI taxonomy): domain Eukaryota; kingdom Viridiplantae; phylum Streptophyta; class Magnoliopsida; order Malpighiales; family Rhizophoraceae; genus Rhizophora; species Rhizophora apiculata. The sequence goes on along the minus strand of CM075428.1, from coordinate 9,985,215 downwards.
AACTTGGTGAAACTTGGACAGGTATTTTGATTCACTTTTAACATTTTACGGTATCCTTGCTGAGTGTTTGCATGACCAAATAGATTAACATACTTTACAGGAAGTGTTGAAGCAAAGAGACATTGCTCTGCTTTCTGCTGCAGAAGCTTTACAAGAAGCTTCTGCTGCTGAGAGACTACTCAAATGCCTGAGGTAGGGCTTTCTCACTGAAATTTATCGAATTTATTGTCAACATGGCTACTAAATCATTCAATATTCCAATACAATTTTGTTTTCTTCATCCATATTATATTGCCTCCAGAAAGCTTAGATCAGAGAATCCTTTCTTATGCCTAATACCTAATAAAATTGGATCAGTAAATGTGGGTTTCACGCCTTAAATCTAAACTTCAAACTGCAGAAGGTTTCGTGGATATTGATAATTTCCTAGCTGTACCTTTGCCCCTCCTTTTTCTCCCAATTTGTAAGCCATGCTCCTCTTTTTTAACTGAAATAAGCTGTTTCCCCTGCCCCAACGTCACATTTAGTTTTTCTTATGCTTTCAATCTTTTGATAATTTGTGTGAACTGAGCATGCACATATGACTGAACTTCATTTATCAATCCGTCTCATTTCTAATTCTGTTTCATCAAGAATCCATAAATAAATATTTTTATTCTTTTAGCCTTTTCTCCGAGCTTCAATCTGGGAAGGGAGATGACCAGCATCTATCAGTTGATAAGTTTTTTGGCCTTCAAGACAGCTTGGCTCAGACCAGATCAGTTGTTCAGTCATTAACAAGCGCAAGTCCATTGAGAACAACTCATAATGATCCAAGCCCCCCTAGTTCTGTGAAGGATGCACTAAAACTTGCATTGGAGAGAAAGCAAAATGCAACTTTATGGATCAAAACAGCTTTGGCATTGGATCTCAATCTGGCTTCCGATGACATAAAAACAGTAACTGCAGCTACAGAAACAACTGGCGGAGCCAAAAATTCAAATAAAAAAGGCCACAGTGGTAAACCCAAAGGTGAAGCCAGGGTCCGGAGGCAGAGGAGCAATGGCGTATCTGATGTTGGATTGGCAGCTGATTTGGACAGCCAGGCACATTGGGTGAAGGGAAGTGCGTTGTCCACATCCATGGAACTAGCAAATTCCTTGCAAGAAGATTGCAGAGTGTGGTTTTTGACTTATGTTGAGGATTATCTAGATTGGGTTGGAGGCCAAATGGCTTGCAAAGAATCTGATGGCCAGGTAGCTGAAATGATGTACCAGATAAAGAGAGTGAGTGACTGGTTGGATATGAGATGCAAAGAGACTTCCAGCCTGAATGATTCTGACGTACAAGCTTATTGCAAGGTGAGGAACAAAATATATGAGATACTACTCAAGCATGCTGAGAGGATTGCCATGAATGCAATAGGGGAATTCTGAAAACCAGCATCATCAAGAATTCCCTTTAATTCCTGGAGGGCAAACTTGACAATAGTTGGTTATTCAAAACACGCAAGAGAACGACAATTTTCATCTAAAGGGCATTGAATGCGAGCTGCCATTCACTCCATGGATTTGATTACTTTCCCATTCCATTTTTCCTCTTTCTGGATTTGATCCCCAGTAAAGGCCTTTTCTGCAGGTAGAAATCCGATATTCTTTGTCATTTCTGCACTTGGTTTGCTAGCATACTGACAACTGCTAGTCACCCACAAAAATTACAGTTGGATATAAGTACAGGCCAATGTTTCATAAAACCTGTAACGCTTCCATCTAGCTAATCTCAGGTCAGCTCAAGTAAAATAATACTGAAAATATTGCTTGCCATGCATATTATGTTTGAGTAGTTTTGAAGTAGATTGCAGCAAACCACAACAATATAGATTTTTTATTTTCTCAAATGTTTTCTTCACCCATTTTATAATGAAACGGAATAAAAAAAATTTATGTAACCAATTTTTATTAAATTTGAGATTGAACCTTTACAGTTATTAATCATCACAAAATACCGATAACATAACGAAGACGCATTTTATTATTATTATTTTTCTTTCAAGATAAACAAAAAGGGACACGTCACAAGTAGCTCGAGACAAATTGTCTCGTGTTTTGCATGTCCTAAGAACAAGATCTTAGGTCTCCCGTCCAATACTCATGGATTTTTTTTTTTTTCTTCCTGTGCGAAATTGAGCTGAACCCACATAAAAAGATTAGGGGAAATAATATTTCAATAAATAAAGGTAAGAGGATTTGCGATTGGTGGCGAAACTGTCGGTGCCGCGCTGACTGACTTGGCGTACACCCTGCAATCCCCTCAAGGCTAGTCGAAACTGATTGTAATTACTATTGCCACCGTTAATCTTTGCACCAAAAAAAATTGATTAATATGGTTCTGATATCTTATAAAAAAGAAATACCACGTTAATTATATTAATAATATTATTAATTAACCCAAGGGATAAAGCCTGTTTTAATTAATTTATCTTGATTTTAAAAAAATACAGAAGCAGGTCTATGTATTTTTAAATGTCTTCGTGTACTCAATATACCATGAGAATTATATGCTAAATGAATAGAGTAATTAAAACCATTTTGGAAGTATATTGTTCAATGATTGTGATACAGACTATTTTCAATGTAAACAAATGATAAAAAATAATGCAGTTATTCCTCTGCATTAAAAAAAAAAAAAGGGAAAGAAAAAATTAAATGGTACTGATATCATCAAATCATTTCAGATCGTCACGTGGATTGGGAGACGCTGATGCTTATTACCGGTTTCTCTTCCAAGACACGAACTTTATGTACACACAGACAAAACATAATTCACGCGACCAAAAATAAAATAAAATAAAAGGGAACAAACAAAAACTAGAAAGAGCTCGAGAACAGCGAACTCAACACGCGTCCTCTGCCCTCTTGACGACAGGAGAACACGGCATTAAGAGCAAGCCCACTTCGTTAATTTTCCTTCCAAGTATTCCATATTAACCTTCCATTAAGCTACTGCCAAAAAAGTTGGAATTTTTAGGAGTTTATCCTGATCGATTGATCAAAGGAAGCAAAACCCACGAAATGTTTTGAACCTTTTGAGTAGATTTCAAGAAGATGGAGGTAAAGAGACCTTCTTTGAGAATATGGTTAGGGTTCTTGTTGGTTTCAACGATTGTGCCATGTTCTTTAGGGAAGTTTGTAGTGGAAAAAAATAGCTTGAGGGTGACATCGCCAGATAAGATAAAGGGGACTTATGATAGTGCGATTGGGAACTTTGGGATACCCCAATATGGAGGCAGCATGGCTGGGGTTGTGGCGTATCCTAAAGATAACAAGAAGGGCTGTAAAGAGTTTGATGAGTTTGGGATTTCCTTCAAGACCAAGCCTGGAGCTTTACCCACATTCCTGTTGGTCGATCGTGGAGGTATCTTTTTGGTACTTTGGCTTGTTAGGTTGTCATTGGGCAATTTGAAGCATAGTTGGCTTTGCATTTCTTGAATGGAGAGGCACCTTTTTTTTTTTTTTTTTTTTCTCTCTCTAGTGCCATTTTGATTGGATTCAGGAGATCTATGATGCATTTTTGCTTGTTTTGCGTCGATTGAGACCAACGCTTTTCGCTAATTTAAATCAAGTTCGTTTCTTTTAAGCTCTTTGTGGCTCTCGGTCATGTGGGTTTCTGTTTTTTTCTATTTCTGTAGGTTTCGGTGGTGATGTGACGAACCCTTCCACTAATTTAAATCAAATTTGTTTCTTTTAAGCTCTTTGTGGCTATTAGTCATGTGGGTTTCTGTTTTTCTTCTATTTCGATAGGTTCCGCTGGTGATCTTTTTATTTTTAATTTTTTAAAACCCTAGTTGTCAGTGGTGGATTTTTTTTTTTAAATATTATGGTGGATGTGTGCAAATTTATCCTTCTGGTTCTCTTTTCTTTGCTAGTTTGTTTTAGAGAGTAGTTCAAAGAATATAAAATTAGTTTGTTTTAGTTCAAAGAATCCAAGTTCAGTTTGGCTTTAAGTTCAATGGTGTTGTAACTGTTTTGTGTAGGGGTCCAGTTTTCTTGGTCTGTTAAATAAATAATTACATTACCTGAGTGCTTAATGTTACCTATACTTTGATGGAAATGGCATGCAAATGGTTAAACTGAGAAGCACCTTTCAGGCCAAGATGGAATTGTAATGAATGGAATCCGTTAATACAGATTATGAACAAGATTTGAAACTATGACGCTTCAAATGGAGTTGCATCTACTTCTTATGGGAGCTGTGATGCTTACATTTCCAAATATGTAACAGAGTTAAGAGCTTCCATTGAGGCATGTAAAATATCAGTTCATGAAACTATGTCCTGTCGTACTTCATGTTCAAGGACTAGGGTTTGCAAATTGATCACTTCATTTGATAAGAATACGCATGTTCATTATGCTAATCTCACTGTGAATCCTTTTCATTGCTTTTAGATTGCTTTTTTGCGTTGAAGGTCTGGAATGTCCAGAAGGTTGGTGCTTCTGCTGTGCTTGTTGCAGATGACATTGATGAAGCATTGATAACCATGGATTCACCTGAAGAGGATGGCTCCTCTGCAAAATATATTGAGAACATAACAATACCCTCAGCCCTTATTCAGAAAACCTTTGGTGAAACATTAAAGAAAGCTATAAGTGATGGGGAGATGGTATATGTGAATCTTGATTGGAGAGAAGCAGTTCCACACCCTGATGATCGTGTAGAGTATGAATTATGGACCAGCAGCAATGATGAATGTGGTGTCAAATGTGATATGTTAATGGAATTCGTGAAAGATTTTCGGGGTGCAGCACAAATACTTGAGAAAAGTGGATACACTCAGTTCACACCCCACTACATAACTTGGTACTGTCCTCAGGCATTCACTTTGAGCCGGCAGTGCAAGTCACAGTGCATAAATCATGGAAGATATTGTGCCCCTGATCCTGAACAGGATTTCAGCACAGGTTATCAAGGGAAAGATGTTGTTGTTGAAAATTTAAGGCAACTATGTGTTTTTAAAGTGGCAAATGAGAGCGAGAAGCCTTGGGTGTGGTGGGACTATGTAACTGATTTTCAAATCAGATGTCCCATGAAGGAGAAAAAGTACAACAAGGAATGTGCCGATGCTGTCATCAAATCTCTTGGTAATTAATTTGTTATTACATTCATAGGGATTGAAAATGGGGAAAATGGAAAAACCTATTCCAGTCTTGTTGAGTAACTTTTATACTTGTTGTGGCATTTTCTCAGGTCTTGATGGTAGAAAGATTGAAAAATGTATGGGAGACCCGATTGCTGATTCTGATAATCCAGTTCTGAAATCAGAACAAGATGCCCAGGTGATCATCTTTTATCTTTATACCATAGTATTAGGACATTTAAGTACTTTTCATATCTTTAAAGTAATTGTGAATACTTCTGCCTCCTCATAGTCTTGGAAATTTTGATATATGATGACCTTCTTGTAGGTTGGAAAAGGATCAAGAGGTGATGTGACTATATTGCCTACCATTGTTGTCAACAACCGACAGTACCGAGGTCTGCTGCTATGCACCCATAATTCCCAAACTGTAGATTTCATTTTGTCTGGCCATGCAATTCTTAATTTGTTTGTTTCTTTTTCTTTTTTTTTTTAATTTACCCACTAAAACATGTGATTCCAGGAAAGCTGGAGAAAGGTGCAGTCTTGAAGGCCATATGTGCTGGTTTTGAAGAAACAACTGAACCAGCTGTCTGCTTGACTGGTGGTAAGTCTTATCCTGCCTTTTTGGTGCTAGTTGAGTTGCTAGTTTGAGTCCATCCTCAGATGCTTGGTAAAAGACTCCAGCTTGTGGGCATAAGAGGTTTGAGTTTTAAGAATGGAGACTGTAATTGTTGGTTAGGGACATATTCTGTTTACTGTTCCCTTTCGCCTTGTTTTTGGGACTAAGATTGTGTGTGGATGGCCTACCCTGATAACTTGGTCATTCTGAATATCATATTGTGAATGGGAATCTATCTGTGGCAGATGTTGAGACAAATGAGTGCTTAGACAACAATGGTGGTTGCTGGCGAGATGTTGCAGCCAACATTACAGCCTGCAAGGTACAAATAGAAGCTCAACTCCTCTCTGCTTTCTTGTGTTGGTGTGTGTATGCTTGAAGATTTCTTGTTTAATGCATGAATGGTTGTGTTTATATCCTCAGGATACATTCCGTGGGAGGGTTTGTGAATGCCCCCTTGTTGATGGTGTGCAGTTCAAAGGGGACGGTTACAGCCGCTGTGAAGGTGAGTCATAATGTGTGTCCCAAAATTTGAATAAATAGCAATAGTCTGATCATTTAATCTGGTGGACTACCAATGTCATACTTGTGTGATAAATAAAGTTGGAATTTTTTGACCATCTTATAAACAAATATAATGAGCCCCTCTATGATGTTTTATAGATAAGGATAGCCAGGAAGGGGCAGTGTAGTACAAATCCAAACCAACCCAGACATTGTTGTTACTATCTGGTTTTTCTTACTCAGGTTAATGTGATCAATCACATATTATTTGAGCATATCCTATATACACAGTGAAATTGGCATATTGGCGTTTTCTATCGCAGTTTAATGATTAGGCTATGCAGGACAAAAGTTCCAGTTTTGTTATAATGCTACTAGGTTACTATGGCTGTTATGCCTTTAACAGGGAAAGTGTTAACTTCACTATCTTTGTACCATCACACCAGAATATACAATGGTGAATTATTCATTTCACACCACAGCACAAGATAAATCACTTACTATGGTGTACCCTGTTCCATGGTTTAAAATGTGTTTTATTTTTTACTTGGTGTACTCTTACCCATGCTTTGGTGGATCATACTTTATGGAACATATGAAAATGTTAATGAAGATTCCTGCTTGTTTCATGTTTGCCTCCTAGATAATAGTAAGGAATATTTTTGAACAATCTATGAAAGAGGCAGCTGTGCATGCTAAGATTTAAATGGAATATTAGATTATTTTCATTATTTTTGTGCTATGATTTAACTGTGTATCTATTACTTTGAAGTGAGTGGATCTGGGAGGTGCAAGATAAATAATGGAGGTTGTTGGCATGAATCCCGAGATGGACACAGCTTCTCTGCTTGTTTGGTTAGTGATATTTAAATTTCCAATTCATCATTCTTTTGGATATCTATTTGGGTTCAGACTCAGATAAATGCCGTGAACAGGATATTGATGGTGGTAAATGCCAATGTCCTCAAGGATTTAAAGGCGATGGTGTGAAAAGTTGTGAAGGTAAGAGATCCTGACGCTGTCACTTTTGTTATTGGCTTATGCCATGGTAGTGGATTTTGATCAACACTGTCCAGGCATAAACCAATAACAGACTGATAGATGGTATCATGTATTTTTTTGGGTCTGATATTATTTTGTTGCCAAATAAGTTCCTAGTCAAGAATCTACAGCAATGTGTATCAAAAGCCCTTGCCTCTTCTTCAGTGGGCAGGTGATTGGAGAATTTGGTTTCTTCCCACTGCTTGGAAGCTTACATTTTTACACTGTTTTATTTTGAAATGGGGATTCATTTCACTCTATCCATACGTACCTACAAGCTAATCAGTCAGCCAGCATTAATTAGGCTTGTGAGATGGTCCTTGTTGCACCTTTTATCTGACCTTCTGCATGCAAGCCATTTACTTCTCCTAGCATGAATTGATTCATACTTACAAACAGAGCTTTGGAAATGGGGGCCAACCATTCAGTTTGAAAAACTTTATAGTGCTTGAGCTATCAGGATATCCTACTGCTTCAAAATGGATAAAAATGCATTCTCATGGTAAAGAGTTGTATCAAGTCATTAGATTTTGCTTTTCTGCCTTGGTTATTGTCAAAATCATGTCAAGGTCAACCGGATGTTTGTCAGCAATAATGATTTGTTGTTACCTCTTATTATTGATGGTGCAGATATTGATGAATGCAAAGAGAAGAAAGCTTGTCAGTGCCCTGAATGTACCTGCAAAAATACATGGGGAAGCTATGATTGCACTTGCAGTGGTGATCTCCTGTATATCAGGGACCATGATACCTGCATAAGTAAGCCCAAAGACCATGGTACTGACCTTTTCCATTCAAATGTGTTATATGGATGACTAATCTGTTGCAAAAAATTGCAGGCAAGGCAGCTGCTGAAGCTAGATCCTCATGGGCTGCTTTTTGGGTTATCTTTGTCGGCTTGGCTATGGTGGCCAGTGGAGGATATCTTCTCTACAAATATAGATTGAGGGTAAGCTTGGCGCATGCCTTTTTAACATTTAACATAGATTTCATTGGTTGATTTTGTGTTGTATATTGGCTTTGTATATTCTTTTATGCTTTGTGTAAACCCTTAGTGGCAGTATCATTTAATTTTAGCCATTATGATGACCATCATGTTATTATAAGTGTAGCATCGAAAAAGAAAAGCCACCATCAGTTATGCCAACTAGCGAGCATCTGTGTGAAGCCCTGGAAATGGACATGCGTTTTGCAGTACTCCTTGGCATAATACTAAAATATGCTTAGAAACAGTTTTCAAAAAAGCGCAGGGTTTTATTGACCTCCAAATGATTGGTTTACTGGCACAAATTCTGCAACAAATACCTGGGAAATATTGCACAAAACCTGATGAGGGCTTTGCCTAGACGGGACTACCTAGACTGAATTTCTGATACAAAGACCGCATTGGATGATTATCTGTAGAATGGTTCTTAGCAACGATTTCCCTTGTTTGCATATATAGCTGTACTTGTGTTTGTTATTGTTCATTTGAGTTTATGGTGTTTTTTGCCCTGTTTTTCTGCAGTCGTACATGGATTCTGAGATCAGAGCTATTATGGCACAATACATGCCTCTGGAAAGTCAATCTGAAGTTCCAAACCATCTCAGTGATGGGCACGCATGAGAAAGTAGACTATCCATTATCATTCACGTGTTAACAAATCCCAAGTGATGTGGGAATCATGCGGTCTACACGTTGCTCTTCTTTTAGCCAGCCAAGGATTTCATTTCCTTAATGTACATGGACAATAATGAGTTGCAATTAGAAAATTCTCTTGTTTATGGAGATTGTAACGGTCTCAACAGTTGAAGCAGACGTTTTAGGGTTGAGACGGATTGAAAGGGATTTGGCTGTAAGGTACAAGTTATTTACGTTCTTGTCCCTAAAATGTTGTGCCAGAATGTGGTCCTTGCCTAACTATTCAAGATGTTTGCCTTGCCAAGCTACTTGATGGTTCTATCGATTTGCTTATGGAGATGAGCGAATTCTTTGAGTTGGAGACTCCAAGGAAATCACCAATCGAACATTGACTGAACTCTAAGTAGGCTCATGCATGTCTTACAGAAAACTTTGACATTTATATCATAGTCAAGGTGAGCACATGAACGAATTTGATGAATTTTCTGGGTAATTTTTTCTCATGAGATTTACGAGGAATTCTATACAAAGTACAAAATAAACCATTGTAAAAGCTCAGTGACTTTGTTCTGGCGACGTAGTGTTCATTCCATTGTAAGCGATGGGAGCAAACATCCGTAGGTCACCGGAACTCAGCGGCTAGAGACGTTAAAACAAGGAAACAGGAAGTTCTGTCAGGGATCAATTTTCTGATAGAATCAACATATAACACAATATAATGCTGCCAACTTCTGTACGAAAGAAAGATTCCAGATGTCTGCCTTGATCTGGAGTTGCAAGAACTTCACATACTCGTCTGCCTCTTCAAACATTGCGCTGATGTCAACCTGTCATCCTGAAGAAACAGTTTCAGGAATTCCGTTTGAAATTAGGAACTTTGTAGATTGACATTTGCTTGTGATCTTGCAGTGAATGTTGCCGACCTTCGTTCCACTGGTGACGAGGTTCTGCAGAATTCTGAGTCTCTCATTTATTCGTTCTCTTTTTTTCTACAGGATGCAAAGAAAGACTGATCAATCACTGCTGCATTGATAGGCAGGAAAGAAATTGTCACATTGTGCATTAAAAAGAAAGTTATCCTTGCATGGAGGCTCTGGGGATCAGTGGCTGCCCCTCTACCCGCTCTTTCTTTGCTATCCAGGTTGAGAGCTGGAGTTCCTTTTGGGTTGAAACTACAGGATGCTCCTCCACTGTGCTCATGAGATGAAATGGAGTTATTCCCCGAGCAGCAACCACTGGAAGTTGGTCCATTGAGTCCTGCATTAGTTTCTTCTTCATCATTGCTAGTTGAAACCTTCCGAGTCTTCTTAGACTGTATAGTCATCTGGTTCTTTTGAGCCTGCGTTGTCAAAAGTCTCGATAAAGAGATGTTTTTATAACTAAATTTGATATTCTGTACAGACAAATTTGCCCACCAGTACATGCTTCTGCATACATTATGTTAGTTTTTTCTACTCACATCTCCTAAATTCCGCAATCTTTTCCCATAATTCTGTGATGGATTATGTCCATTATCTTTTGAAGTTGGTTTTACAGGCATATTTGATTCTGTCTTGGGCTGCAAGCTGTTGTCTCGAAATGCAGCTTCAGGGTCAGGCTGGTTCATCCCCTCCACATTGTCATTATTCATTCCTTGGTTCAAGCAACTTCTCCTTTGATGAGAGATGAGGTAGTATTTGTAGCATCTTCCACACATGAAGCTCTTGTTGTCAGCTAAAATTTTTCAGCAATTGCTCGGGTATTCAGTTTCTTTACTGGAGGTAGGTAAAAGAATTCTGCTAGAAGTACCCTGGGCAGCACCAAGATTATGCGGACCATCAATGTAAAACTTGACAAACTGTTTTTCTGCTTATGATCGGATAGATTATTTTAGGCATGTCGTGAGTGATAAGATTTGGTGGGAATGAGGGATCATGAGAATGAAAATAGAATTCCAATCTAGCAATGGAAAGACGTTGGAGGGTTTTTGAAGAATATGTACACTACTAAAAAGATCTTATCTTATTCCAAAGATAAATAAAATAAATACGAAATAAATATTAACTAATGATAATTACTGATTATATTTGATACTATTTTTTATACATATAACTGATAATCATAATAGGTATGTGTCCATTTTTAATTTATTTTGCTTATTTTTTTTTCTTCTTTCTTCAAACTAGTTGAAAAATAGACAATATATTTACTTTACTAGATTTTCTGTTTGCTCCATCTCTTTCATTCATAAGCATCAGCATCCAAAGTTCTCCTTAGACTTCGGAGTCCATTTTGTAAGAACTCCAAATCTTCATAATTAGTCACAGTGACATCAATCTTTTTACAAATCTTGTGGTGCATTTTCCTATCAAACGGAGGGTTTGGTTTAATTAGGGTTATCAACCCGTTTTCTAGCGCCCTTCTGTAGTTCGTGCGTTAATCTGTCCATGTGGTTTCAAACCAAAGTTCAATAAAATTTTAAATTCCACGAGTGTCCGTATCCATCTTTGACATGGGCGTACTTTTGTCTTGCATCTCTTGCGTGATGTGTTTCATTACATCGCTTAACAAATAAGAAAAACGGGCTGTTGTCGTTTGTCTTTTTGTGACAAAAAATGTGCGTCGATTTTTCACCGTCGGAATTCGTCAACAAACAAAACGTGTATCTTTGAGATTTGAAATTTTCGTTATTAAATTTGAATATTTAAAACTGCTAATCCTTGTTAGGGGCAGAACCGTAAGGTGTTTGAAAAATAGAATATTAAATAGCATGGGAGAAACGCAATTTGATGGGGCTATGGGCATCTCAAATTTCGGCAATATCACAAATTACAAGACGAATATTATTGTCGATCAATTCTAAATTACTTGGTAACTTGGGTATCAATCTCAATGCGAATGACTTTACGCACAACCACCAGGTAAAAACTACCATTTAAAGGAAATAAAACGCAGCTAGCACGAGAAAAGGTGCAGTAAGAGTAAAATTAGGGTTCTGGCTCTGGTGTTCTACTCATACGAGCGATCCACTAAAATTTGTGTCTGCCCATATTTATTAATTGAATAAACGATTGCAAAATAAGCGAATTTTGACAAAAACAGTTTTCGTTTAACCTGATTCAGTAATTCAACACTCAACAGGCCTAAACGAAAATGCTGAAACTAGCATGGCCCAGAAATGATTTTACTGCTTTGGGGGCCCGAGAATAGCCATTCACCCAATTTGTACATTGATTCATGGACAGGCAAAAGGTGCACATCATTGGGAGGAGCCATCCAAAACGGGTGGCCGCAAAAGCACCGCTAACCAGTAGCTATCCACATAACGGTAAATTCCATTACAGCTTTACTTAGCAGTCACTGCTGCTCATCAATAGCTAGCTCCTCTTCTCCAAAACCCCTTTGTGCAATTCTGTAGTAAAGTACACCCATAGTTGCCATGCAGGCCCTGCAAATGGTTCCAACAAAAATCTATCAGCGAGCCAACAATTTTATCTCATTATTCTACAAACAAACAACAAGTGTTTCAGTTTTTACAGAAGACTTTTGTTTCATTAATTGTGCTTTCTTGGATGGCTAATCTGGCAATGAAGGGTGCCATATGGACGCTTTTTAGACTCATGCAACAAAACAAAATCACAATCTCTTATGATCCTATAGTCCATGCCTGTGCATTGAAATTGTGTTCAGTAGGTCAGGAAAGGATATTGATAACATTACATGATTGCTATAAAGAGAAGGATTTTGCTGGGATCCATCCTTGATGGCCTTTGATGCCGCGTACGGCCTTCTGAGACATCATCTGCATTTGAGGAATCTCTACGGGGAGGTGCAGTAACAGGTAAAGTTGGTAATGCACTTGACCAGAAAGGAAGCAATGCTCTGAGGAACTTATGGTGGAATGGACCTACATAAAAAGGATAGGAATTTTATACTTTGGACAGGATATCAAACCAGAGTTTAGGACAAACAAAAAAATCAGTCGAACAGCATTGATGCAACTGTATAAGTACATTTTTCCTTACAGTTATAATAAAAGACGCAAATCATCAAAATGGGTTCCAAACCATTTAACAACAATTGTGAGGTGGATGGAGTACTTCACACTCACAATTTTTCACAAGGACAATGATGTGTGACAAATATTAGCCACAAGCAGACTACCAGTTGTGAGGCTATTGCCAATTTGAATACGATTATCATATATTCATATGACAAAGTCCACCATGAAATGTGCATATTTCCCATTTGCTATTATGCATCATAAATAACAAATGTGGTTGTTGCTTGTCCATTCAATTCCTGTACTCTCTTGTTAATGGCAGAAATTTATAGCCAAACTTAATATTTGCAGCAGTTTCTTGATGAACCCATCTTGGACAAATTCATGTCTGACAACAGGGAGAAATTAAACAGCAAATGGCAATTGGCACAATAATAATTCTTATGGAAATATTTCCAAGATTGACCATGCCGTTGAACTTTATATGAAAACAACTTTCATTTGCTGAGATAGAAAGAAACATTTCTACTCACCCCTTCGGGTGTACTTTTTAAGATTTCCATCCTCATCATCTGCAAAGTATGAAACTTCAGAATTTGGCCTCTCAACATGTAAGCCACCCTTTCGCGTTGTAGCCCCAGGCTGTTTTGAATTGCAGTATTGAAGAACAACATGATATTAGACATTGAATTCTTGAGCAGATAAATCATCCATGTTCGCACGTGAAAGAAAGCATTTTGACAACATTAAGTTATTTTTGCTGCAATAACTGAAAACAAAACTAAAAAGCAAAAGAAGAAAGTCTTACACCAGGAGGACTTGAGTTTTTCAGATAATTTCCTGCCATATTGGGTCCATCAATCTCCACAATATCTGACATGGAAGTTTTTAAAGGTCCTGGTCCATTTCCGGTCGAGTAATCTTCAGATGTTTTCATTCCATCTTTTGTTGCTGACGGTGATGATGAAATGGCAACTAGTGGATCTGAAGCAAATGCAGGGGGTGCTGCTGGCAAAGAGACTGGATGATTTCCAAATAAGTTCTTTTCCAAACCAGTCTGTGACAGAAATGGGAAAGCTTGAGAATCTTACCGAACAGGGGTAAAGAGAACTGATACATTAGGCTCCTACTTCAAGCATCATTCTCATAATTATAGTCAACGAAATTTGCTAAACTAAACTGTTCATTTATGCCATGAGTAAAATCATACATAGTTACAAAGATGTGCCTAGAATGCCTAGAATCTTTCTGCTGGGGAGTTTTGTTTAGTTGCTCCCAAAAACAATTCGTACATGTTATACAAACCAATATTTCAAATTCACCATTCCAAAAACTCATACTAGATATAAAACAATATGTTTTGAATTCACCAGACAAGATTTGATTAAGGAGTGCACAAATATTTTTTGACCAAAGCAAATGTCATGCAATAATCAATATCTTAAAATTGACTGCTGTCATGTGACAAGGAAGACCCACTAAGGCTAAAACTGATACATCACCACCTCAGAAATAGTGTGAGTCTGTGAGACACAATGTGCATGTGCATGCGCAAGGAAGTAAGTGAGACAGAGTGGGGCAAATGAGGGCAAGATTGCTCTTTTCCTTTGATGCCAGATTTATATTTCCAAAAAATCTAGCCTATCCACTTTGGCACTGAATTTTATGGTTAGCAAGGAGATTTATCTGAAATCTCCAGGGAATGATATTTATTTTTTTTCAACAGGGAATGATATTTATTTTTTCAGGTGGGGAAGAGAGGAAGCCATGTGAAAACATGCAGCCACAAGAACAACAAAGAACTGATGAAAATCCACTCCTAGTGAAAAGTAGCAGCTCTAAGTTTCACAAGTGACACAAGATATACATACATACTCTGTTCCACATTAAAACTTTTAAGTGTAGCACAATCATATTTAACAAGGAAATTCTTCAAGGATCAATTGAGATTGTAATTACAGAAAGCACTACTTTATGATAACAAGTTCAAGACATATACCTGCATGATAACTTCTTTCAGCTTAGAATGAAGACAAGATCCCGAGTCCTTAACACTCTTGGGAGGCCATATCTGCAACAAGACAGAAGCATATTGTGATAAGCCAAGTATGAAAACACCATCACAGCCAAACATCAACACAACATATCACAAAACAAAATTCCTCTCTTTGGCCCCTTTTTCATCTTTTGGTGATTAACACAAAGATTTGATGAAATCCAAAACAGAAAATGTCAAACATAAGAGGGCACAGTATATGACAGGGCTCACAGACTACAGGTTTAACTGTATAATAACTCATTTTAGGCATCCCATAATTAAAAGATCCTAAGTGCATGAAGATTTTTGCATGCTTGCAATCAAACTCATAATTAACAAAGGTCAAGTTTTTCCCTGTGATTGACATTAACCCTCATCAAAAGATCCCCATGATAATCTATTTGCATTACTTTGTCCTCTAGATTTCAATTTCTAAGTTTCATTGGTGGCCCCTCAATCACAGATCAGAAACTGAAATGATTTCGTATTTCATATGCTGAAAGAGCATCTTGAAAGCCCCAAATTTTTTGTCACATAATTTAGTTGACCACACACTAAATATGTAACTATTGACAGTGACAGTTACAAAGCATAAAGATGGGGCAATGCTATAATTTGGCCTAATGGAGAAAAATGATATGCAGGCAATGCCAAACACGTAGTTACACTTACCGATGTTGAACATGATGGACACACAAAACCAGCTGGTGCAGTGTGTGGAGGATAACTTTTGATATGTGAGACCAAGCAGTTTGTGTGTATAACATCTACACCAAGCCACCAAAAGAAAGGCACATTACTTCAAGCATTTCAGAGAAAATATGCAAGAACAAAGTGAAAACACATAGCTAATCAACAAGAACACTTACGCAAGCAACCCAATCGTGTAGTTTGAGAGCCCTCCACTTCTTCAAGTGCAGCTTGACATGAACAGCATTTTGGGGGCCAATCATAATCTCCATCTATGACCCACTCAGAGTAAGTACGAACCTACACACAATGACAACACATATATAATGTAAGCCCTACCTGCTACAGTCTCATGTAAGAACTTTTCCAAGTTGAATATTTATGGACCAAAGCCTAATACATATAAATTACATGGTCAGCACACTGTAATATCATTCTATGGAGTTTTGGCAAATCAAACATCTTTTCTTTTCACAAACAAAATATAAGTAATTTTCAATCATGAAATTTGCTAAGGAAGCTTCAGAAACATCTGAAAATAAATTGTTTCTTTTGTTACATTATGGCTGAATAATGGATAAACAGTCAGCTTGGTAGCCAACTACTTGTGAATTTTCATTTTTTCCTCCTTGGCACCACCCTCCCAACCAAAAAGGCAGTCTAATGGCCTTTACTGACCCTATTTGTCCTGTAACACCCACACATTCCAGTGTCTCCTTTCTCTCTTCTCAGCAACTAATAAAATCCAACTATTAGCTATTCACAGTTTCCTGTTTTCATAGCTAGCCATAACTAATACAACAAAAAACCAAAGACAGCATACCATTGGGTAAGAAAACAGAGAATGTCATGACACCCAAGCCACCACACACAGTACAAACTAGAGCAGCTCAACACATACCACACATATTTGATGCTCTGGAAAGCAGATGCATTCCCCACAAACAGGGACCTTGTGTACGAAACAATATAACTTAGTAGCCTGAAACAGCAGAAGTGCACATTCATCAGTCTTCAATCAAATCAATGAAAAAGTGTAAGCATAGAGAGCTTAACTAGCAGACCAACTGCCAAAACCGATTTCAAGTCACAGGCAAGCTGAGAATATGAACCAAGCTGTTTTGTCATTGAGCACCCCCATCATAAGTTAAATGCCACAACTAAATCCAAATCTACAACCTAGACAATCATATTTGATTAAGTAAACAGAAAACAAAGCTAAGCCCTAGCTAGTAGACACAATGCGCTTAAATTGGCGATAGCTCGAATCCAAAATCGAGCCTATCAACCTATAAAGAATACCGGAAAACCACCAAGTTCCAATTTAAGCAAATAGAGATTCCAAACAACCAAACGCAGAATCATAGATAGAACTAAATGAATCAGATCCACAATCTCCTCAATTAAACTAATCACAGAGAGGGAGAGGTAATCAACCTTTCGACATTTACAGACCACCATTTCACAGACAGATCGCGATATTGTCACTTGAATCAAAACTCAAATTTCTTGAATTCCTCTAGGGTTTTAAACGATCAGACTTGATAGAAAAAGAAGAACCTTAACGAAGCTTTGTATTATTATTGAAGCGTTTCTTCCGTTTCTTTCCCTTCTTTAATTTCCTTTGCTTTCCAGTTTCCACTCCCTTTCTAAGCTCGTAACCGGAAGTTTCACGGAGATCCGTTTCTCTGTTTTGGTTTTCATTTTTACCGTACTTTTTTCTTATGATTAAATAATTACCCATCCATACTTATTTTTTAATTGAATGATTTTTTTTTTTTTTTAAATTTTTCTTTCATATTATAAATTTTTTTTATTTAATTTTTTAAAATAAATTTATTAATTAAAATTATACTCTATTTTGCTTAATTATTTTTAGTTAAAAAAATTTATAAAACAAAAAATATTAATGGTATTATAAAAGTAAATTTTTTTAAGTTTAAAAAATAATTTAAAAAATATATATTTTATTATTACAAAATTAAATTAATTTATTTGAGCTTGCAAACATAATTCATACTGAAGTTGGACTGAATGAATGGGCCACGATAAATGGGTATTGGATAGGAGGCCCAATAGAAACATATCTATTGGACTTCAAATGGGCTCGGACGTATATGTATATCTATGTCTGTTGACAATTCGAATTTAAGGTTTCGAATTTATGCAAATAACAGATAACATCCAACTCCACCGTCAATTTTCAAATCTCATTTCCCTCCCTC
The DNA here is from genome assembly GCA_037832385.1 of Rhizophora apiculata. NCBI lineage: Eukaryota > Viridiplantae > Streptophyta > Magnoliopsida > Malpighiales > Rhizophoraceae > Rhizophora > Rhizophora apiculata. Next base: position 9,967,379 of record CM075428.1, on the reverse strand, counting down.
TGTTCACTATATTCTCCGGTAAATCCGAACGATGACAACCGTCCTTCCGCCGCCAGGCTCAGGCCGCGAGCTCTCGAACCCGCCGGCAGACGGGATCTCGAACCTCCGGTTCTCCAACCACAGCGATCACTTGCTCGTCTCCTCATGGGACAAGGTAAACCTAAACCCTAGCTACCTAGCTGAAGATTTTTCTTATTTAGCATTTTTTCACTGTTGCTTAACCGCCTAGCTAACTCTTTTAGGTTTTTGAATTTCGTTTTGGAAACAACAGACTGTGAGATTGTATGATGCGAGCGCTAATGTTTTGCGAGGAGAGTTCATGCACGGCGGTCCAGTGCTCGACTGCTGCTTCCACGATGACTCTTCCGGGTTCAGTGCCAGCGCCGACAACACTGTGCGCCGGTCAGTTGCATTTTTCTGTTTTTTCTTCAACGTTGAGAGCCAATGGAATTGTTATCTCCATAGGCCTATCTTATCCTTATAAACTACCTGGAGCTTATTTTATCAGTTTCGATGGCCACTTCCAATGAATATGGAAAACTGCTTATCCAAAATGAAAAGGAAAAATGGATTAACAGGTTTTTGATGTAAGTGAACTCACATGAATGGGGCATGGTTTGCAATCCTCTAAATCTGACTGCCAAAGTTGTATCAGTGCCAAATGACAAGCAAACAAACCTTACAAAGAGCTTGAGATACTTAGAGGGCATTTGGGATAGGGGTGGGGGGATTATAGATTACCAAGGCTGTGTGTTATAATTTTGGAAGAAAAATATAAGGTGCAGATCAATCAAGATTTTTATTTCCCTCGTTTGATCTAATGCTCACAAATATAGCCTGAATTAGCACATTCCTTTGCTAATTTTGCACCTTGGAAATTAAAGTCATTCGCATTTCTCTCTTAAACAGCAAGCATGCCCTTTGAGAGCAAGAGCTTTCGTTTAGATTTCTTCTGATTAATACCAATGTTACATGGTTTTGTCTCTGCTAACCTGCATGCTTCATTTCTTGATGTCTTTGCATATGAATGTTTAGAAAGTCATTGTGTTTCTTAAGTACTAAGCCAAGTTTATGGTCTCAATATCATCTTTGTGTTTTATGGTTTGTAATTGGTATTTCAGGCTGGTTTTTAGCTATGGAAAGGAGGATATCTTAGGAAGGCATGATGCACCTATTCGTTGCATTGAATACTCCTATGCAGCAGGTCTGTTGGACTAATATTTAAATGTGAAAACATGGAAGGAAAACATGTAGATTGCAAATTAATGTTACCCAATAACACATACAGCATAGGTTGTTACTTTGGTAGTTGCTTTGTTTTTAGATATTGCATTTTCATCTTTGACCAGAATGCCTTTAGTGATACTGGAAATTATTCCTTGTATGGTAATTAAAGTACAGGATAACAGGAAGTTACAGCTCTTTGTTATACTTATAATTGTTTGCATCTGTCTGATTACAGGACAAGTGATCACAGGTAGCTGGGACAAAACACTAAAGTCTTGGGATCCTAGAGGAGCAAGTGGACAGGAGCGCACTCTTGTAGGCACATATCCACAACCAGAGCGTGTTTACTCTTTGTCTCTTGTTGGAAATCGTTTAGTGGTAGCTACTGCAGGAAGACACGTAAATATTTATGATTTGCGAAATATGTCTCAACCCGAGCAACGAAGGGAATCTTCATTGAAATATCAAACACGGTGTGTGCGCTGTTATCCCAATGGCACAGGTATTGACCATAATCATAAAGTCACATAATTTTCTCAGTCAGAATTGTAAAAATTTTCTTGACAGATAGAATCATGTTCTCATTCTACAACTGGCACACAATTTTTTTTTGCCTTCAAATATTTCATTCATCCAAAATCTGTTGAAAGGGGTTTTCTTGTGCTATATCTAAAAGTAAAGAAATTCATCAGAACAAACAGATTTCCAAAGCCACTTTGGCAAATGCACACCACACAGTGGTTTATTGTCTGCTTGTACATTGTGTAGCATCCTATTGGCTTGAAGTAGGTTCAACTTCATATTCTTATGCGGTGGGCTCATAGAAAATTGCATTTCATTGCTATTGGTAATCTAGGTTCATATCACAAGGTTTATCTCTATCATCTTGATTTATCATGTGTTCAATATGCAGGATATGCTCTTAGTTCTGTTGAAGGGCGGGTTGCAATGGAATTTTTTGATCTTTCAGAGGCAAGTCAGGCCAAAAAGTAAGATTCTGCAGCATGGAAAATCATAATGTAAATTTTATCATCTGCTCCTATTTTATTGCTATTTTTTTCTCTTCATGTTGTCTGTGATTTTGTTCATCATATAAGGGGATTTCAAATGCTAGTCTGTGTTTTCAGAGACATTGAGTCACACAAACATTCCATTTTGGATCTTACTTGTAGCTATTTATCTTTGATGAGCATTTTGTTCCCCAACCTCTTGATAAGTTTTGTGTGATTGGACAGTGTTTTATGTGGGTGTCTTATTATGATCCTTATGGTCTCTGACATTGATTTATATCCTTTTTTCCACACCCTGGGGGGAGGGGGTGTTATGATCTATTAAGATATGGGTATGCCTTGCTCTTAGAAAATAATTTTGCATTTTGTTTCACAATTTGCTGGACTTTGTGCAGATATGCATTCAAGTGTCATCGAAAATCAGAGGCTGGAAGAGATATTGTCTATCCAGTTAATGCCATTGCTTTTCATCCTGTGTAAGTGTTGAGTTTCTTTAGGCATTCATGGAACATTGAGGACAGGCCAATATTCTATTAGATGTTATCTTTATGACTTATATTGGCAAACCCAATATCATCTGGCCTGGTTGTGTACCCAGCAATCCTAGTTTTGGCTGTGTTCTACCTCAAAATTTTACAAATAACTAAATTTTGAGCCCTAGAAATTTAGAGATGATCTTTTCTGTGACACATTGAGTCATAAAAGAAGCAAATGGCGTTTTTGGAGCTTTTGTATGGTCAGGATATGTGTACAACTTTTTCCATATTGTATGATTTCACTCAAAATGAAAGTTACATTCTTTATAAATGTTTCTGCTTTCCATTGGGTCTTGTATTTTTAACATGCCTAACTTAACATTTAGCGTGAATGCATCATTCCTTAAAACAGCAGAGCTACAGTGTATTATTAGAATTCTAGCTGGGTTTTGCTTCTGAACTTGACTGTTCACATGGATTGCTGAATATAACACCATTTTCTTTCATCTTACTCGTGTGCTATTCTATGCATCTAAATTCTTTGTGCGCTATGCTATGCTTCTAAATTCAACCAGCTATGGTACATTTGCAACTGGAGGTTGTGATGGTTTTGTGAATGTGTGGGATGGCAACAACAAAAAGAGGCTGTATCAGGTAATTCTGTTCAGACACTGAACAGTTTAAACCCAAGCTCTGCAAAGCCTATTTCCTGTTGTAACTTTGCTATGTTTTTTGTACAGTACTCAAAGTATCCATCCACAATTGCAGCACTTTCATTTAGCAGAGATGGCCGTCTGTTGGCCGTGGCATCAAGTTACACATATGAAGAGGGAGATAAACCGTATGAAATATTCTCATTGCTCTATATATCTCCTCTCTGGCTCAACCTCGTACTGGTCCTAATTGTGGTTTTATTTTGCAGCCATGAACCAGATGCCATCTTTGTTCGCAGTGTGAATGAAATAGAAGTCAAGCCAAAACCAAAAGTGTACCCCAACCCTCCTGCATGACCGAATTTGTAAAACCTCCGATCTGTAGTGGGTGTGTATGTCTTTGCTTCATTTCTTTGTCATGAAGCCGGAACTTGAAGTGAAGATTGACATTGAACTTACTTTGAAACTTCTTTTCATTCCTCGTTTCTGATCCAGTGTTCATTTTCTAGTATTGCTTCCATTGCACCCTTGGTTTCTGATCCTGTCCATTAGAGGGTTGTAGATTTCGTTACTTCAGCAGTTTTTCCCTTAAAATTTTCAAAAGCTTATATTTTTCAAGTAGATACACGAATATGGAACAATTGCTTTCCCAATTAAGTGATGGCTTGGGAACCAAAATTTATTTTGAGTTTTTCTCCAATTTGAATGCCTTTACGTTTTCATGGTTTGCCCGTTCAATTTGAACCTTACGATTCCATCACCCTGATGCCACACGCTGCCTTGAAATGCAGAGGCTGGACATAAACCAAGTAAGAGAGGCATGGCACCACACGATGCCCCAGTTGAGGTTCTGGAAGCCACAATGACTGCTGAAGCTCGCCTGAGTTCAAATCCTCTTTCGCGAAGAAATTTTTAAGGCCATAACGTGTTAATTTTAGGTACATCCCATACTTTAATTCCTGTTTTGCTTTCATCGAAGCAACATTAATTTGTAATTTTCAACTCGTGAAAAACTAGCATAGCAATTTGCCAAATATACACCTTCCAAATGCACACATAGGAAACATAATTTAGCAACAAGTACATTGACCAAGCGCTACCCCGCAAAAGCAACCAGTTTTATCCATCAATAAAGGCGTAGACTGGCTTGATATTTTAAACTACATTGAACATTTTCTATGCATAATCATGCCATCCTTTCTATATTATAATTACCTAAATCCTGAAGGAGCTGCTCTTGGACCTGCGGCTGCTGCCCTCATGGCTTTCGATTGAGCAAGTAGTGCATCATAATCCTGGATACAGATAGATAAACAACAATAAGGGCATATAAGTCCACAAAATTTAACAACAGCAAGAACAGGCCGTGATAAAAACATTACCCGTTTCTCAAATGCAGCATCACCGGAGTCGATTATCTTGTCTGCAATGCCATAGTCTATAGCTTCTTGTGCATTGAGATACTTGGGTCGCTGGACATCTTTTGCAATTTCTTCCTTGGACTTTCCAGTTCCTTTTGCTAACAGTTCCATGTAATAATCTGTATTCGCATCCAGTTCCTTGGCCTGATAAAAGGCTTGTTAAAAGAGATCAAGAACGGGGAGAGAGAGAGAGAGAGAGAGAGAGAGAAAGAGTGAGAGAGAGAATACCTTAATCCACATATCGATAACAGGTCCACTTGACTTATTGATTTTGGGCAGATAAAGTTTTGCTGTGATTTGATAAAATTGTTATGAAACATGTGTAAGTGTTTGGTGCTAAAAAAAATCTCATCATTTCGTGAATGCTGTGCACAATGATGGCCCTACTGTTTGAATGAGCAATCAAAATAACCATAGACACAGTTAGACAAGAAAAGAAAATAGAAAATGTAATATAACACAGGAAAAGGATCGAATCATACTGGATGAGTTTGGCTGTAAAGCTCGAAAGCCCTTGGCTCCAAGGGACAGAAGCATTGCTGCTTGACCAAACGCCATGCCACAATTCACAGTGTAGATGGTTGATTTGCAGTACTTTAGAAATATGAAAAAGACAGGCTCAGGATGAGTTTCAAGAAATTAAACAACTGATTAAAGAATGACAAAACACATGAAAACCATGTCCAAGCAAATGAATAAAGAACAATGATTTTAGGCTGTATAAATGGAAAAGATTTGGTAGCTATCCTTGCTAGATTTTATTATCTGTCAGTTGCACCCTATTAATCAGATCCAGGTCTTTTCATTTTACCCACATCCACCCTAAGCTATAAATGCATGCTGCAGAGAATGATGACACTTACAGCCATGGAGTCTGCAATGGCATATGCTTCTGATTCAGATCCAACAGTCTCCATCTTCTCATTCTATGAACAGAAAATTAGCAAAGACAAGTACACATATATCAGCAAGTGAATGCATTTGAGCACAGCAACTGTTTCATTATTTATTTTAAAAACAAAAAAAGAAACAAAAAGACTGAAGACTAACCTGGGTCCCAGAAGAATTTATATATAAGTATATGGGCTTTGAAGAGTCATCAAAATCCAAATACATAAATTGTGCAACAAGAAGCTCCGTAACTGCTGGTACAATCTGCAGATGCCATATGCCAACTAATTAGATGGTACAATTTCTATAGAAAGAATGGCAAGAACATAAGATGCACCATGCCAATAAAAAGGACAGTAACAGAGAGCCAGAGAAAGATGCAGTTACTCACTGGCATTCCTAGATAGCATATCCGAGCATCTAAAAGCAAAGAAGGCAAATCAGGAGGAGCACTTCTGGGTCTTCCATATCCTCTACCTCCTCCACGATACATGCTCACACTCATACTATATTTTGAAGGACCCCTATCCTTCATGCCTGACAGGGTATACATTCCTCCATAGTCCAAATAGTTCCTTCTGGCTGAGATGCTTTCCTGTGGAGGCAAAAGACAGATTATGAAATTTCTTTGAAAATCGCGTCAAATAAATGCTTTGGCATACTAAGATCAAAGATTCCACGAGACATGAACCTCTAACAAGAAACAAAGAAGATCAGTAGTGTGAAATTGCTCATTGCTAACTGCATCCAAGCTACATAAAAGATTTCAAGATGTGGTTAAAAAGTAAAACCTCTGTAACACTTTCTGCTTGTCGACGGATGGGATTATCTTCAGTCATGAACATATCCATCTGTGATGGGGTCAGCCCATAAAGATGTTGGGGTACATTCTTGTAATTCTCCATCACTGCAGAAATAAGAAACAGATAAAAGGAGGTTAGAATTTGAAATAATTTTCCCTGTTTTTGAGCAAACCATGATTTTGAATATGAAAGGCCACATCATGACTTATTTTAAATGAAAATAAATGAGAACACAATTTTTGGCAAACTTAAACAAAGGATGAATAGATGTCCACAAAAGATTGTGCACAGAGGACTCTCTTCACACAGAAATATTTCAACTTGATAACTTGATGTGACACTATCCAATTTAAGTTGGTCTCCAATTTGTTACCATAGCCTCCTAAAACCATTATTCTTTTTCTTCATAACTAGAAAAATAAGATTCTAACCCAACCTCCTATTCCAAATTTGATTCTAGTAAACCAATCATATTACTTAGTCAAGCATGTTATCTTGTCTCCCCAACTATAAAGGGATCTTACACACCTCCCACTATAAGTCTGCCAAAGAAAACAAGAGCTTATCATGTCTTCCTGTTAGAGTCATGGCTATCAATCGCTACCGCCATCAAAGACATATAAGAGATGGATATATCCACATTCAATACACAGTTCATCAATTCAGTGTACTTTTGGCTGGGAACCACACAGAAGGAACACGGTACTTGAGACCTATAAAGAGATTTATCTTATTCCAAAACAGGTAGCCGAAAAGAAAAAATCACATTAGTCACCAAGAAAACCAAGGAAAATCTAAGTAATAAGAACATTAATTGAAGATTATCATTCCTCATAACATACTTCACCTAGACGCAACAGGCAATATCCTTAACAGGAAATAGGCTACCCTGGGTTTTGGGGATTGTGGGGTGAGAGACAGAGAAACCCACAAAGCATATATTTTCAAGAACCTAAGAAAAATTCCCAAGATAAAAAATTAATAAAGCAAACAAAAACAAACTAATAAACAAGAAATTAACAAAGCAAACAACAAATAAACTAAAACAATATAGTCAGAGAAAGGGAGAGAGAGAGAGAGAGAGAGAGAGACATCCGTCCTTGAGGTTTTCTTCTCGGAACTGCTTGGGTATGTGGTCCAGAGACTTCCCAGAAGCAGAAGGGGACTTGTAGAAGCATCTCTGCTTCTGAACTGATAGTCTCTTCTTCTTCTGCTGTTTTCTTGGATTGGTAGCCAAGAAGAAGAGATTGGTAGTCGTACTGGAAGCTGCAGTTGAAAGAAAAGAAGATTTTGGGAGGAACCCAATGCAGGGAGGACCTGTTAGCTCCGGCGCCGTTGTTGGGGCTGAAACCGGCGACATCAGACCGGTTGCCATGCTCTAGAACTGCAAGAAAAACAAAAAAAGATCGCTTTTTTTTTTTTTTTTTGTCCCTCAAATCCTCAATTTCTTATTCTGCCGCTGGACAAAACAATACCACATGTTCTGTTCTGTTCCTCCAAGGTAGCCCATGATTCCAATCTCCACTGGGCAGCCTATCATCCACTGTGATTCAATGTAGCTTGGGCCAGCCCATCCTGAAACGGTAGATCTACCAAACCCAGCCGTCGGCTCCATTCTATGAATGTCTGAGGTGATTTATTGCAAAGCCTCTTATCCGCCGACTACAGTCCCCTCACTGTAAATCGTCCCTATAAATAAGAATTTATATATAAAATATAATATTAAATTTTAAATTCGTTAATAATAAAACTCAACATGAAGAAAGTTTAATGAATAATTCTCAATCCCTACAATTACAATGATAATATATTTTAATATACATTATATTTATTCTTTTTTTGTTGAAAAAAAAAAAAGCAACCAATATCTACACAAATATCAATAATAGACGCTCCACGCCCACTAACATCTCACCATTTCGCTACTCTGGGACACGTATGCTTTAAGGGAAGTCTAGTTTGAGCGAAATTAACTTAAGCAAATACATGTGGATTTCTAATCCAAAGTTTTATTACAGACAATTATAATGTTTTTTTGCATGTAATAATTAATTATAATAAATTTATATCAAATTTTACATTCATTTATTATGTACTCTTACCCTTTTCTTTTTTTATAATTTTTTTTCAACTAATGAATTTTATGTGAAGAGAAAAAATCACTGATCCACAACTTAATATACAAGGCAGTCTAAGAGTGGGTGGAATGCACACGAGCTTAATTACAATGCCTCTTCCCATTCATCCCAAAACAGAGAATTGAATGACCCCGTTTCGGTTCCCTGTGGGCTGGTGTCTAGTTCTGGTTAAAACCCATTATACAGCCTTTGGATTTGAGGCGGAAGTGGACATTCCGCAGTGTAAATCAGACCAGCAGCCGGCCCACGATGGACCCATGGAGAAGGTAATTGCAGTCTACCGGAGTCGTCGCTAGCGACGTGTATTAGCTTTTCTGGCTTTTTCAACAAATAGAGTTTTATTTATTCCTCCTCATGGTTCACGTGATGCAAACACACCCCTCCACGACTAGAAGTCTTCGGATGCTGATGCGAATTGGTCGAATTCCGGGTACAAGCACAAGGGATAATTCAACGCAAAAAAAAAAATTGCCAAAGCAGAAAAGTAATTTTAACATAAAATGCTCCTTTTATGTTCCAAATTGGACAAACGGACGAGATAATTTGACTGCCACTTGAGGAAATGAGCCCTGCTTTATTTTTTTGTTTTTTTTTTTTTTTTTTTTATTTTTCAACTCAAAGATCCCGTAAAGCCAAGCACCTCAGTCCTCACAACAAAAAAAAATATATATGTATATATAGTGAATTGGTTAAGATTGAGACATGAGGCACTTCAATATCATTAAGTTAAAAAATTCATTGGTGGGGCAATAATTCAATGTATAATGGAATGTGCTGATTCACTTTCTCATATGATTGTGAACTACTCGGTGGCGACCCGGAAGAAAAGGTGAAAATAACACGAGCAGGGGGCGAGGCGAGGCGAGGCAAGGCAATGGGCAACTTGTAGAAGAAGAAAAAGAAACCGCGTTTTGACTAAATTAACCTTTGATCTAGAAAGAAAATAAAATTCAAACGACATCGTTGCTCCGGATGCATTTTATCATGGTGAATCGTTTCATCCTTTTTCCACTTTTGCAAATTTAGAGAGAGGCATTGATTCAAGCTAAAAAATAAATTTTTTATTTTTATTTTTTAAAAAAAAAAAACAGCTTTAATTTAGCACCCACACGCATACTATTATATTTTTAACATTATTACAAAAATAGAATTATATTTTAACAGTAAAATAGTGCATCCACTTTTCTTTGTTGCATGACCCTTATTTCTCATTATGTGTGCATGACTTTTGACACATCCCCAAGCCTGACTTTAACCGTGCCATAAGCACGACAATCATGTTGACAAGACGCCCACGATTCCACATCATTAAAACTTCCATCGGCCTTCGTTCTTGCACTTATCCGATGTTGTGCTTTTTGGCGAAAAAGTTCTCGTGGTCAATGAAGACAAGTAGACAAAAGAAAAAAAAAAAAATCTTAATTAAAAATATTTTATATTACAAGATAATATTACATACAATATAAATAAATTTTATGGTTATATAATAAATATTTGAATAAAATCTCTTGATATTGTATAAAATGTTATTAATATAATATAAAATATTATATATATAATATAACCTTTTTTTTTTTTTTTGTGGTTAAAGCTTTGGAAGAATTTCAATTCACCAGAATTCTCCCATCATTCCAGAAGCCTATTTCGGTCCACCCACAAGAAGAGCTCATCGATGACATCACTCTACTAACTCCTTCGTGGGTAGGCATGCCTTCATGCCGACTTTAACAAATTAGGCACCACCAATTCTATTTTAATTTTTTTTATATATTTCTGTTTTTTAAAAAAAAAAAAATTTTCATTTTCACTTCCTGGACTTGGGTTACTGGGAACTACTGGAGATTTCCATAGCGGGATATTCAAGTATGTGTTGGTGGTACGTGGCAAAGTGCGGCATCACATCTTCCACGTGGCGTTTGCAGAAGAGATCCTTGCAAATGACGGCTCGAAATGGTTATGGACAATTGCTTGTCGGTTGTGTCTTGCCACGTGATGGCAGCCAACCAAGTCTGCCACGTGTCCGCTGTCTGCAAATCTGGGCGTTGCGTGCCGTATGGCGCGTTGGTTGCGAGCCGGGGAAGCCGCTAGCTCACTCTCCCTGCAGACTGTAGTTGTGAGCTAAATAAAAATATTATTTTACGTAAATACCCTTTCCCCGCTTCACAAAGATTTTAAGTAACCTTAATCTAGTGATGCAAAAATGCCTAGAAAATTAAAATTAAATCAATTGACTTTTATGTTTAACTTCTTTTTTTTTTTTTCATTTTTGTTAAATTCAGAACATGATATTGTTAAGGCCAAAGGGGGTAAATTAATATGACGATCCTTTAAGAGTAACAAAAAAATAATAAATTGACCCAAATATAATATCGTTTAATTGTGATTCTAAATACATAATTCACAATTTCATTCTTGGATAATAATTAATATTCATAATAAATTGGATATCTTGGTGGATTATTTCCAGTGAGAGGGGCTAGAATGTAAGTTCGCAGTGAACGATGAAGCTCTGGAAATCAATGGGCACGGCATTCGTATCTTTCTGGGCATCATGTTGGATTATTCCAACTGTTTGAACACGTGGCCAACAAAAGCCAGTTGCTTATCAAGATTTGCTGTCTTTCTAGGTAGACAACCAACAAGAAACTGCCAAAGCCACGGCATTCATTAGGAACAAAGTTGGGATTAACATTAACAAATTGCTAAATCCATTTAATTGTAGACCCCCTGATTTTATTTGTGGAATAACTTTTCACTTTTTCATCTCAAAAAAAAAAAAAAAAAAAAAAGGGAAAAAGGAACTATTCCCTCTCTGAAGGTTTAGTTATGGTTTCTCTTTTCAAGCAGAAGTAAAGTTAGATGATTACTTCACTGCAAGTCTCATCCAAACGTAGAGCTTAAGCAGAAACAATCATAGACGATTAATCAAAAGGAATAGTGTGTTAATTAAGTTCGAATATTCCTTGGCATTGCAGGCTTTAGAAGTAAAAGAGAGAAAAGAATTATTTCAGTTTGTAAGCATAAAGGAAAGAAATAAGCAAATAGTCCTTGTGAGATATCTGAAAGGATTTCACCATATAAATATACCAGGGACGCAATCCAGAAATCCTAAAGAGAATCACAAGACAATAACAACACAATCTCTATGCAAATTCATCCCACCTTGTTTGTGGGGTTGCAACAAGAATAAACAATAATAAACAACACTGTTCTCAATTTTGCTGACCCTGTACTGAGGCGTGCACCGCACGCCCAAAAGGCACCTCAGACTCGGCCATCAGATTCAATTAGATGAAAGTGAGGAATTTAAATATTTATAATTAATTTTTATATTATATTTAAAACATTAATGTAATATAAAATATGTTATATATCATATAAAAATTAATTATATTTATTTAATTAAAACCCATTTTACCACCACGTAGGTGTGTATTTGCTTTTTTTGGGGGGGAAGGGGTTAAAAAAGGCAGGCCAACCATTGTTTTGACTTGGAACGAGTCCCTCTCTCTCTCTCTCTCTCTCTCTCTCTCTCTCTAAATACGTAGTCCATTAGCTCTGCTTCCACTTTTGACAAACAAAGTCTCCCACTCAACCCCCAACCCACTATATAGATATATATATAAACCTCCCATCTCTCTTTTCACTCCACACTCAAAGCACTTCTTCCTCTCCAAAGTCTACCACACAACGTACCCAACTCTTTCTCTCTCTCTCTCTCTCTCTCTTGAAAAGCTTTTCCTTTAGCCAATTCAAAAGGGTAAAGATTCAAGATTCAAGAATTGAAGATCAAGAAATCGAGAATTGAGAATTGGGTTAGTAAATATGGCTCTTGAAGCTCTGAACTCACCCACCACCACACCCGCTCCTTACAACCATGAAGATTCGTGGACCAAAAGGAAACGGTCCAAACGGCCTCGCAGCGAATCCCCTCCTCATGCTCCCAATACTGAGGAAGAGTACCTCGCTCTCTGCCTTCTCATGCTTGCTAACGGCGGCGGCGGCGACGGCGGTGGCGGTGGATTCGCCAAGGCTACCAACACCACCTGTAAAGGAACCTCGTATCCGCCTCTGCCGCTGCCGCAACCGGCGGATTTGACTCTTTCTTACAAGTGTTCGGTTTGCAACAAGGTTTTTCCTTCTTACCAGGCTCTCGGCGGACACAAAGCCAGCCACAGGAAATCGGCTTACTCGTCCGAGATGGCCGCCACCGCTGAGAACCCATCAACCTCCTACACCACAACCACAACCACAACCACAACCAACGCCGCCTCGGCCATCAGTGGTAGGGCCCACGAGTGCTCCATCTGCCACAAGAGCTTCCCCACTGGCCAGGCCTTGGGAGGCCACAAGCGCTGCCACTATGAAGGAGGTAGCAATCACAATAACAAAAGCAGCAGCAGCAGCGCTATCACTTCATCTGGAGGGGGAGGCAGCGGCGTGGTGAGCCAGAGTCAAAGTCAAAGCCGAGGCGTTGGTTTTGACTTTGACCTGAACCTGCCAGCCATACCAGAATTCGTGTCCGGCAAGGAAAGAGAAGGCCAAGAAGTGGAGAGTCCTTTGCCAATAAAGAAACCAAGATTGTTTCTTGAGCCAGAAGAAACTGATCACGGGGATTCCTTGCAAAAATTGAGTTTGATTAGGATTCAAGATTAGATTTAGTTTAGAATTTATAGAAAGCATATAGAATTTCCAATTTCCAGTTTTTTTTTTTTTTTCTTTTTTGTGGGTTGCTCTGACGGATTAGTTCTGTACAGGGTTTTTTTTTTTTTTTTTTATTTCCTGAACTTTCTTATAATGCTATTAATATACTATTGGTAATTAATCATCATTTGATTAATTCATTTATTTGTTATGAATTGAATGCACGCCTAATTTAATTTCGTGGATATGAAATTAAATCTTCCCGTTCATGACAGGTTTCATCAATATTTGTTCATGCATTCGTTTCACGATTAATTTTGATAATTACAACCATTATTATTATTAATTACACAAAAGAAGCTCAATTGCAGTCCCAGTTACGTTGCATAAAAACCCAAAATCCAGATCGGCAATGCAATGCAATGCAATGTAAGTCAAGTCTTTCAATAATATTCTCTCTTGTTTGGTCTGATTTTCCAACGAAGCAAAAGTCTTTGCCCCGTGAACAGCGCAGGCACAACACAGCTGGCGGGTAGGCACTAGACCAGCCCATATTTAGCGGTGGTTGTGGTAGTGGAAGGGAGATTGCCATTTTACGAAAAAAAAAACAGAGAGACATAAGGCCATGTGTTTTTGCTAGGGCTAAGAATGACGTGAACTGAGAGTCAAGACATTGGACAAGTGACTCAAATATAAAACTTGTCTATATTCATAATTATAAATTTTGAATTTTTAACATACATGACTCATCCACACATCTTAAGCTCGACTTCAGTTTTATCAAGTGATACCATTCTGCAAAGCTGAAGCCAAACCAGCCCATGTTAGGGCATGTGGATCATGGTTTGAACGCACATGCTGCCATGATGATTCTGTCTACATGTTTTACGTGGCCAAGGATGCTTGTGCGTGTTTTTTTGTTATAGCAGCACCTTCTATATAATTCCAGCTCACTCTCCGGTAAGGTATTTGTCAATTTATAGGAACCACAAACAATGCAGGTCGGTTGTAAAATTTTCGGTGAATATAGATCGCTGTGAACTAGTACATATATAGCTTCACGAAATTTTTGTGAACAGAGGTCCCTTTTTTTTTTTTTTTTTTCTTTCAAATTGTTATAATACGGAACGGTCAGTCAAGCACAATTGCTTAGTTAATTTCCCTCTGATTCTATGTGCTTTTGAATTGTCAAATTTTTACGTTCTTTTGTGGTTGCATTATCTTGTTAATAAAACAATTGAGTATTATCTTACCCGTTATTTTCACATTAGACCAAATTTACACGATTAATGACAGGTAATTAGTATAATGTCATGTAAGACCAAACATAGATGTCCGTGCCCCATGATTTCATCGGGCTTGATAAGGTACTTAATTGGTGGAGTATCATCCAATTCCAAAGACGGACCACATGGAAACATTCAACACAATTCAATGCTTCAACTCTGCCCCATGATTCCTGTGCTTTTACGTAAGGAATAAACGAATCCCTCGGAGGCAGAGCCCTTGAGAAATAGTGGCTTGGAGGAGTCTAAATGCAATGCGTGCGTGCGTGCGTGCCGTACTTGTCTCTTCTTGGCCCTTTTGGGTACCAAAACAGAGGGACACAGATGCCTTTGGTTGGACAGTTGCCAAAGATTTGGTTGCAAGACTTCATAGAAAGAAGAGTTTGATTCTGAAGGGAGCTCTGGTGGCAATTAGTGTAATTTGTATAATGATAACTTGTGCTTTAATTTAGTGGATAGGGCGTTGATTAAGGCATTGGAAAGCAACTGAACTAGTAATAACAAAACGAGGCAAAAAGCCGGAGCTCATTGCGTGTGGGAAGTGGGAAGCAAAGGTGAATGCCAGTTAGTTTTGAATTGTTGAAATTGGGTTACTTGAAAAAGAAAAATTGGATCCCATGTGTACTTGTAATCATCACGATCCATCCCAGCCCCCAAAAATGGACAAACGAAAGAAAAACAGGAAAGAAAAAAGAAATTCCACGTTCCAGACGCTAGGCAGTACTTTTTAATGGTCAACCTTATAAAAAATATATTAATAAATGTACAAATAATGAGCTTATAATTAGGCGGAATCAGTGATTTTTCTCCCGGCTGCTGGTTTCTTTGGTGTAGTCAACATGGAATCTGTAGAACTAGTCATTGACAGTTTTCATTTTTCCTTTTTTCTTTTTTTTGTTTAATTGGTCTTTTTGTACAGATTGCTGTTCACTGGTAAATGCAGATGTATCATGAACCTCTTCAACAGATTGCTAAACACTAATTGTAAAACCTTGTTTAGCCACCGGGATCGACTTCTTTAGTTGTGATTATCTCGTGGTCTGATTAATCAATAAGATATTTATTTTTGGCAACCCGCCCGACTGCGATCCATTTCGGTGGGCCAATTGTAATGGTCATTAATTGTTTGGTTCGTTTGTCTGGATGCTTGCTGGATTGCCGACGAGTTGGTGCACAAATTGATCAGCTTCAATTGCAAGTTGCATTATTTAAATATTAAGCTGTTCCCCCCCCCCCCCCCAAAAAAAATAATAATAATAATAAATGTTGAGTTGATCATGAATCGTGGGCGATAATAGTGTAATTTTAGGCAAATCCCTGTTATTTTCCCAAACCGAGATTATCATGGTCAAGACTCTGGCCTGCCTGGGTCCTAGACAATTTTCCACTGGATTGGGTCGTCCTGTCTCAAGCGAATTGTTCCAGCTACTTCTTTCTCTTTGTTGATGTTGCCGACGGACGAATAATGTTTATACATACACACACACACACACACACACACACATATATAAGATAATTAAATAGCACTATTTTCATTCGGAAATTGTAATTAGGTTTCTAAAAATGCTTAATTTTGTTGATTTAATGATTTTCGAGTCTGTTAAATTCAAATCCATCCTTAGCTTTGTCTGAAAAATATTGTTGGCATGCATATCTTTTAGATAGCTTAATTAATTATATGTGTCCATGTCTCTTGTCCATCGTAATTTTTTTATTATTATTATTATTATTTTGACTAAAACTGGGCTTTTTATTGGGCTTTAGGAGCGTTATTTTCTGGGCTGACTTAGCACCCAGCATTGACAGGATCGCTTTAAGAATCACGTATTCCGTGTGGATTGCAAGGAATCTGGACCAAACTGTATGTAGCACCTAGGCCCATAGATTTTGAAGCCCCAACCAACGATCATTTGCTTATACTTCGTGGGTATACCCGCATGGACAAAAGTCCAAAAGGAAAAGCCGCTTCTCCGGTCTCTTTGGCAAAAAGGGTTGCTAATTTCCTGCTAAGTGCATGAGTTTCATGGGTCGGCAAAACACAAAAGTGGTGGGTTACCTAGAAGATTGACTCGAGATTATGGTTCAGTATCTCTTGTCATCAATCATTCAATCAGCATGCAATGACGAAGCAACACGGCGTTGAATAATATCATTACACATGGGGATGAACCCTTGGGGCGGCCTTTCTTGAGCTTTTTGAACTGGCGATCATGATTTGTCGCGATGCATGTTAAAGGTTCCTCAATTAAAAGCTTATCATCGTGACCATTCATTTGTAGTTGTCAATTGGTTTTCATGCATACTAGTAGTGATGACAGCGTGTTTCGTCGCACGTACAATCAACGCCATTACACTATTAATCTCAATCGACGTGGGTTGACCAGTTGATCACTGGATACTTGCTTATTACTAATACTATTGGGCCAGTTCCTCATATAATTGGAGATTAATTCCAACACACGTCTCTAAAATATATATATATATATATGTATTAGTTGATGGGAACACGTCTCCAAACTGGAAGAAAAAAAAAAAAGGGGGGGGAAAGAAAGTCTCCAATGTGTCGGTTTTCTGTGTGCTTTTTTGTTTTTTTTTTTTTCACTTTCCATGGATTAATTATGCAGATCTTGATCTAATAGACATGATTGATATGCAAGTAGCTAGCTTCCCGGTGGTGACCCCATTATCGATTAATCTCACTGTCCATGGGATGCATCATAGCATCGACAACCCACCTAACAAATGGACACATGCAGGCGAATATCACTGCATGATTATGACCTCGATTATGTGCTTGAAAATCAAGAGTGATGGCCACAATGATTAGAGTTTTCTTTATTTGATTAGTCGTCATATGCGATACGCTTTGGAGAAATCTTGTTAATTAGACAACATGTCATTGGTTGCCATGTGCGTGGATTTAGAGACAATCAAGAGTAATCTATTACTTGTTTTATCTCTTTTTAGTACACAATATGAGTTGTAAATGGGGTTGTCATTTAAACTAGGCCAAGGGGCAGAAAGTAAGCTGGCTGCTAGCTAATTAAGGGCAATCTTTAAACACAGAGATCTTACAATTGAGGCTTATATGGGATCTCTCTAGTTTGGTGTTGTCACGTATTGTCCCCTATTATTTGCTTTCCTTTAGCGTAGTTAGGGACACTAAGCTATCGTAGGATGTTGAAATAATTCTCCTAAAAAAGAGTGATATCCTTTCAAGCCTACAGAGCTAATGACCTAAAAAAGAGGTTAAAAGGGGAGAACTAGAACGGAGTTAATGTGATTGGGCATATCGAACGACTCACAACAACACGTGGGTAGGTGGGTCAAAGTTGGCATAAGGGACTTATTTTCCACGACAAGCATGAGACCTCATTCTTTTAATATAATTAAATTATGGATGTACAACTTAGTTGACTAATTACGGCTAAAGATCGATTCACACCATACCATACAGTGATTATTCTCGATCTCTTTTGTATAATGGCCGTGAAGTAGAAGGAATCAAGTGTTTCCTAAGGATTCAAGCTTTTATTGACCAGACAGTATCTAGCAGTATTTAATGTTGAATGGTCAGCGGCATGTGTGCATGAGAGAGTTTAGATAACTGCACGCCACACCCACCTAAAATCCTTTAGGAAAAGGAGAGAAAAGGGGAGTCCCAATTATAAAAGGTAGGTAACTGAAGTATGAGGTGTCCAAGGAAATCTGGTTCTTTTGTAGGAATGTGTTCAAATGGAATATGAAATGCGCCCTTTACTTCTTGGCAATTTTAAATGGGACAATCTGCCGCTGCTTCCGGTGATTTTCCGGTTGGATGGAGTCTAGGCATCAAGGGGCAAGGACGGTAACTAGAACCAGTCAAAGTTTGGCTGCGCCCAATCTGCTATAGCTTCACTTCTATTTGTTACAGCCAGACTTATTTCTAGTTTCCAAAGCTTAAAACATCTTGAATAATCAATACGTAGCAAGACCAGTTCCATATGGGATTTAGTACGGGTTAAATATTTAGATATTTATTCTAAAGTTTTGGATTTAAATTTTTAAAAAAGATGTAAATTTTATTTTTAAAACAATGAAGTTGAGTGAATGAATTCACGATATATTAGATCTGTCCCAATATACAATCTCATCATAAATGCAATTAACAATAATTTAAAAGGAAAATCCACTCTATATTCTATACTTACAGCTGGAGCCCTAAGTAATTTCTTGATAGACCAAAAAAAGGAAAAAAAAAAAAAAGAAGTGTATGAATGCATGGTATCAGACTTCGCATTGCCTTTGGCGGCCATTAGTAGATGGACTTACCGATACATTTACAAATTGCAAGTCTGAGAGAGCTTTTTCTTCTTTGTTCCTGATTCACAGTTCACGGAATTTTGGGTTATTGTATGAGCAGAGGGGAATCGGGAAGAGTGTTGCTGTAATAATGCGCTAACTAGGAAGCAAGCAAAAGGGGGTCATTTCATTTATTAAAAGGTAGTGGCAACAAGAAAGCTGTGTGTCAGTCTTGGCGTGCCAAACTGCGCAAAGGTGGTCATTTTACTTATGGAGTCATGAGTGCCTTTTAATGCTTCTCTGAAAATTGAACGAATATCTCCAACTTCCCCTTCCAGAGATTAAAGCAAAAGGAAACAAACTCATAAACTGCTCTTATTTTGTGCCAGAAGATAACTATACAAGGTAGTGCTACCTGGTACAAAGACTACAAGCAAGTCTGATAAAACATTTCTTAAGTAGTAGCAGCTTACCTTCTTTCTAGTGATAAAAAAAAGTTTTGAACTTTTGGTGTTTTTTTTTTTTTTTTCCTTTTATTTTTTCTGGGAGTCTGTAACTATGCAACAGCTCATTTTCTTGAGGACACTTCTGGGTGGTCCATTTTTTTAAAACATTTTTGTCCTGGTTAATGGGTTTTGTCACCCCAGACTCATGTGGAGCTTGTTGTCACTTTGTCAGTGTCACCAGGAAACTTCTGGGTGTGTCTCTTTGCTTTCCTCTATTGAGATCTTTATCTTGTTCACTGAAAGGGTTTAATGATTTCTTGAGCTTCTGATGACTTAAAGGCGTGGCCTCTGGCTGATTTTACATATTCTTGAAATGGGTTTTTAAGTTTTTCAACGTTCCTTTGAGTAATTAGGTAGTATCGTTCATTTCTGCGTTGGTTTAGATGCAATGGTAGTCTTGGGTTTTGTTGGGTTTTACACGGAGAGTGGCTTTTGGGGCTTGTCCCTTGGTTTCCAAGTGGGTTTTGAGGGTTTTACACAAGGCTGAACTTAAATCTTTGGTAAATATTGTTTAATTTATTTTTGTTGCATATACTGGTAGATTCCTCAGATTTCAGTTTCGTTGTGATTTTTTTGGTTGGTAGTTGATGTTCTATTGTTCATTTCCATAACATCCGTCACTTTTTGGATTTCTCATTTATTCCCATACTCTGGCTTTAAAAGAAATTAAAGATAGATGCTTGTTGTCTCCATTTTCGGTGGTTTCTTCAACTGATACCAAGATGCTGTTTGCTGTTGCAGGTTTTCAAACTTCAACGGTAAAAAAATACACATGCACACAACTTGTTTTTATAATAAGTCAAGTTTGGAACTTGAAGTATTGTGAGTCATGCTCAAGGGGTCTTACTGATGATGCCTTTTCCAATAAAGAAAGGGGGAAAAACACAAGTAACAGGGTACTCAGAGAGGGAAAAAGGTAAAGAAATAGTGAAGGAGTGAGGTGGAATCAGATTTATGCTTCTGGGTGTCTACGATCAGTGAATTGTTTAGTGTAGAGAGCCTGTTGGCGATGTCTCCTGGGCTAGTTCATTGCGCCCGGACTCCGTGGGCTTTGCTGCCGATTTAGGCAACAGCCATTTCTCTGGCTTTCTTGTTCTCTAAGAGACCTTTTTGTTAAAAAGAAGAAAAATTATTCAATCCTCTTTAGTAAGCATACACTCATATATCCTCTTTCGTTCTCTCTCTCTCTCTCTCTCTCTCTCTGTGTCATGCTACTTGCCTCGATTGCTGTCAAGATTCGGTCATATCTTAGAAGTATATATCTACGCAGCTCTCTTTGAACCGTTAGCAACTTCATTGAAGGCTAGAGAGTCTTACATTTCAGGAATTTGGTCCCCACACCTGGGGTACTCCTTTCCAATTCAAGGAAAATTTTCCCTCAAGTCGAGGTTGTGTGTTTATTTCTTTGGGAATGTGTGGTAGTGAGCGTAATTCATTAGCTATTTGATTTAGGATTTTTCACCCGACTGGTGGCGAAGGCTTGTTTTGAGGGTTCACAAGAGAAGTTGGATCATTTTGGTTTCCCAATATGAAGTTCATGAAACTTGGATCAAAGCCAGATTCATTTGAGACAGATGGGAACAATGTCAGGTGAGACAATTTGAAGCCTTATATCCATTGCATGATCTATTTTCTTATTGAATGTTTCTTTGGAATCTTTTATCATCACTTTAATGTCTGGTTCATTGTTGTTTCTTTTAAAACTATCCTGTTAATTGATGATTTGTTCTCTCCTCTCTTTGCTTCTCTGTTCTTCCATCTTTGTGGTAACTTTTCCACTTCATATGTTTTTCTGTGGGGCATAGATTGTGATTGTAATGAGGTAACAGACCTCTTATTTGTAGAGCACCATTGTTTTCAATTGGAAATCAACATTCCTGATTTTCTTATTATTATGGTCTCTACATGTGAATGCCTAAAATGGTGGTCTGTAACTAGAAGCTTGAAGTTTGACTGGTTTTGATACAATTTCCTTTATTTTCTATTTTTTTAGGCCATAAAAGCATTTTAAATTTTCTGGAGTCATTGTAAGGTCTTGTCAGCTTCCGAAGTTGAGTAGATTCAAAAGAAACTACATGGAATCTCTATTTCCACTGAATGCATTGCTAGCGTACTTGCTTTTCTGTATTTCATGACTCATATTAGGAAGACCATATTTCATGTGCAGGTATATGGCTAGTGAGCTGGCCCCCGACATAATCGTTAATGTTGGGGATGTGAAGTTCTATATGCACAAGGTACAATTATCTTTCAGTTTAATAAACTAAACATCTTAGCATAATCTGAACAGATTGTTTTATCTTTAGCACTGTAAACCTTTGTGGGACATAAATACTTAAAACTCGTATGTTTTGCCATCTCTTTGCCTGCAATGGGGGCTTATTGAGCTGTGGACTGCCTATTAGAGTTAGCCCTCCCCCCTCTTCAAATCCTCCCACCATAGTGATAGTGTGATTTTGTTGTGTAAGTGTTTGAAAGATGCGAAATGACCTTACTTGCTAGGCAATGTGACTTTACTGCTAAGCTAATTGACACCATTAGTCAATGGAATGCCACAGAGCAGCAGCAGCAACAATACCAACAACAAAAATATTCTGGCCAAAGATTTGTTTGGTCCGAAGGTACATGGAACCAAATGTTAACCTAACACCAGCTTTTCCTCAAGTGAGCAATTTGACATCTTTACTAAATAACCTAGAAATTGAAAATACTGTTTTCACTCAAGTGCATCAATGAACAGAATTTATCAATTTGTTTTTCTCCAAATTGACCTGGGTGCTGACATGGAACTTAAATAAGCAAGAGTCTGGCACATCCATTGCCAATCATCAACAGAATATGTTGGTAAAACATCAGACTAATAAATTGGAATTCTGTTGTGCAGTTTCCTCTTCTCTCAAAGAGTACTCTCTTGCAGAAGTTAGTTGCTACTTGTAATGGAGATAACAGCGATGAAATTGATGTTTCTGACATTCCTGGTGGACCTGCTGCCTTCGAGATATGTGCCAAATTTTGTTATGGCATAACTGTGACCCTTAATGCTTACAATGTTGTTGCAGCTCGATGCGCTGCTGAGTACCTTGGAATGTATGAGACTTTTGAAAAGGGGAATCTCATTTTCAAAATTGATGTCTTCCTTAACTCAAGCATTTTCCGCAGCTGGAAAGATTCAATCATTGTTCTGCAGACCACAAAGTTGTTGTTGCCGTTATCAGAGGAATTGAAGTTAATGAACAATTGCATTGATGCTGTAGCTACCAAGGCCTGTGTTGATGTTTCAAAAGTTGATTGGTCTTATACATATAACCGCCAAAAACTCCCAGAGGAAAATGGGAATGATACAAACTTGAGTGGAGTAAGAAACCGATCAGTGCCAAGGGACTGGTGGGTTGAGGATCTGTGTGAACTTGAAATTGATTTGTACAAACGTGTGATTATGACAGTTAGAAGCAAAGATGTGGCTTCCAATGAGGTGATTGGAGAGGCTTTGAAAGCTTATGCTTATCGAAGGTTACCAGGCTTGAGCAAGAGCATGGTCCAATCTGGAGAAGCTGCAAAGTATCAATCAATAGTTGATACAATTGTTTGGCTGTTGCCTGCAGACAGAGGTAGTATCTCTGGTAGTTTTCTGCTCAAGTTATTAAAAGCAGCCATATATGTGGACTCAGGGGATGTGACAAAGGAATGGCTAATGAGAAGAATAGGCCAGCAACTGGAAGAGGCTTCTGTGTATGATCTGTTGATACAAGCAGAGGAAGTTGATAACATGATGTATGATGTTGACATTGTGAAGAAGATAGTGGAAGAATTCCTGCTGCAGGATCAGAATACTGAAGTTAAATCAACAGAAGAGAGCAAAGAGATTCAGGAGATAAGAAGACCTGGGATTTTGTCAGATGCTGCAAAACTAATGGTGGCAAAACTTATAGATGGGTACCTTGCTGAAATTGCTAAGGATTGCAATCTACCATTGTCAAAGTTTATTGAGCTGGCTGAGATGGTGTCAGGTATTTCCCGGCCTGCTCATGATGCACTTTACCGAGCTATTGACATTTATCTCAAGGTAAGAATCTGTCAAAACTTGTAATCATATTTTGTTATTTCAAAGCAGAAAATTGGAACAATGCAAAATGTATTTCATGTTTATATTCTCTTTTGACTAAATGGTTGAGCAGAATTGTAACTCGGCCAGTAAGTTTCACCACCTGAGGGGTGTACTGTACAGTTGCTTAATGATTACTGACATCTAGATTCCTCCTGTTTTTTTCGTTTAGGAGCACCCAGGCATCAGCAAGAGTGAGAGGAAAAAGATTTGCAAGTTGATGGACTGCAGGAAGTTATCAGTTGATGCATGCATGCATGCAGTGCAGAATGAGAGACTCCCATTGCGGGTAGTTGTACAGGTGCTCTTTTTCGAGCAGATCAGGGCAGCCGCCTCGTCAGGCAGCAGCACTCCGGATCTTCCTAAAGGCATCAGGGATCTAAATAATGTGTCTCTTAGGAGCTCAACGACTGTCACTCCTAACCCAGAGGAAGATTGGGATGCTGTGGCCACTGCCGATGAGCTCAAGGCCCTAAAGAGGGAGATAGCTTCCTTGAAGATGGGTAACGCAGAGAGAAATAGGGGAGATCATGGTAGGAACAGTGTAGATTTGGCTGTGAGTAACAAGGTGAAAGGGTTGCTTAGGTCAAAGAATGTCTTTACAAAGCTCTGGTCAACTAAAGTCGAAAAGGGTGAGAAGAGTGGCTCAGAGTCATCAGGGAGTCTTGGTTCTGCAAACCCAGAAGACGTTAAATCTACACCCTCCAGAAATCGGAGGCGCTCAGTCTCTTAGTAGAAATGAGTAGTTTTTTTTTTCAATTTTTACCTTTTGGGGTACCTATTTACTAGTGTTTATCTTCTGTCCGAGCAAGGAGGAGTTGCACGGTTCAAAAGAAGGGTTGTTATAATAGGAGGGCAATCTGTGATTGTGACTACTGCAGGAATTAAAATGCCAAAAATGATTTGACTTTCTCATCACATGATCTATCATTGACTTGCAATGATTTTTAGTGTTTTGCTAGGCGTTCCGAACCCGTGGTACAGAACTGTGTCGCTTGGATGGAGATACAAATCCTTCTGCCTGACGTCGCTAACAAGCTGGAACCGTTTTTCTCCCTTGGAAACTACAGACTCGCATACCAGCATACGGGTGCTTAGATGCCCCCAATCGTCACATGGCATGGATTAGCGGATGACTGACAAAAAAAAAAAAAAAATCATTTTCAATCATGGGAGGTAGTTCCAAAACGAGTTAAACGAAAGGGATCAACTCTTACCATTTGCCCTTCAAAATATTATCAAAGGTTACAATTTCCAACATATTAAAGGTAACCCACGATCCAAATTCTCAGATTAATCAATATTTGGGAATCAAGTAAAGTTACATGATTAAGGCTGCAGGGGAGGGATAAATGTACAATCATTTATTTTTCAGGTGGATTGGCAATGAGGAGTGGACAAAAGGGGTTGGAATACAATTAGACGAAGAAGGCTAAAAGTCGTGACAGCTTGCTCAAGTTTTGGACTTGAAGGGAGGCAACGGATTGCAAGGGAGCTGATTGTAGATCTCGGCCACACAACTCGTTGGTCTTCAGAGACACTTCGGTTTCCTGAACAAGAATCTAAAGTTCGCAGAGGACAGTGCTTATCATTTGTGTTTTTCATTATCTCGTAGGTTCGTATTATAAATTTACTAGCAGGGTCTATGCAAGTCTGACCATTTGCAATCATGAGGGGCACCTTTCGGTTACCAAGTATTCTACGCCAAGTTTTCCTCGACAACGATACCAAAATATTTGCTGAAAGTGAAGCATATAACTTGTCTCCGGGTTGGACACCGACACGCGTTCGGGGTTGTCCCATCTCACATACAGAAACGTAAAGCAGAAATTTTGGCACATTGGCTTCTGCTGCAGAATTCAGGTTCAGGCAAGAAACCAGGAATCCTGGCGTGCCTATGCCAGCATGATTTGCAAACCAGTTTGGCTTGCTATAAACATCGAAGCAATGGGCACTGGGATTACCAGAAACAATCAAGCATATTACAAGATCATATTCAGGTGTATGTGGAACTAAGCAGGCAAAGAACTACACATTCACATTTGTCAGGAACGAGCTGAACTGTAAGCGTTACATATATACACACAATACATTGCTTTCCTTTTTGCCTGTGAAACACAAAGTACTTTTCCTTTTTTTAAACAGCTGATTGATAAGGAAAGCCACCCTGCTATACATGAAATATGAGACCATAACTACTTTGGAAAATGCCAAAGGTAAATCCGAGACTAACTATTAATCCATTTTTATTACCTTCAGTGCACCTCCACCTGGTGGAAAAAGAAGAGGTCGGGTGTAATGTTAGCATTTAAGGGTGAGTGATCAATTGAGGTGAGTTCTACACGTGTGCTGTCAGGCTGCCACTAGTTGGTAAACAGTTCAGTTGTATTAGATGCGTTCTCAAGCTACAATCCTTAACCTGTTTTACAACAATTGTAAATATATAATAAGTGTAGGAGGATAGGAAGAATATATAATTTGACAGGCACAAGGAAACAAGTGCACTTGCCTGCATGGCTGTTAACGTGGACAAGAAATCTTTACATCGTTGAAGCAAAACTCTTTCCATTGCAGTCACATTCACAAGTTCGGCTACCAAGGAATTTGTTTCTTCCACCTATTAGATCCCAAAATTTAGTATATATCTAAGTATTCTCTGTCAAGGTACAAGGATAAGCAACTAGCAAATGATTTGAACACCAAATTTTAAAAACAGTTTCCACTTTCAATGACGCCTTTTTTCTTTATTCCCATTCACCTACACTGTGTCAGGATTTAATGGAATTTGAATCAGATTACTTTAAGCTAATAAGTGAAGAACCGGACTAGGACTTGTTGATATCAACTCTATCATACACAGCTTTTGGAAATAGATGGTGCACAAGCAAGAAGAGGTTGAATACTCAATGTTACTAGATTCATGAGGAAGTGCGGGGTGCCATTTTGAATTTTTTTCCTCTCTCTTTTCCACTTCTTTCAAAGCCAAAAAGAGGTAGGATCTCTTTGCAAGAGAAGTTGGAACTCTGTTTTTTCTTGAAAAAGAAAAAAAAAAAAGAAATAATTACTCTGATTAATTTTCTTTAACAGTCTATTTTAAGTAGCAATTGTTTGGGCCTCCTGATTTTTGTTAGAATAATGAGAAGAATCTGAAAAGTTGGTAGAGTTTTCCTCCTTCTCTTCTCTCTTTTTTTCATTTGAGTTCATATCATCCAGTATAATTATCAGTATAGTAATGAGTTACCTTTGAGGACAGCAAGCATATTGATGATGCCATTGCTTGCATCATGTTAACTGCTGGACTAACAGCATCTTTCAGATTTTGTATGTCAGCCTGTAATGTAAGATGAAAATTAAATTTTCTCGGGCTGAAGGCTCATCACATGCTTAGCTTCATAGACAAAAGTATGCACTTACTACAGCATTTCCAATGACTGGAAGACGGAGTGTACTGGCCTTCAGAGCTTCAGTTGCTCCTTCCAAAGAGCTAGAGTGGTCTCTATCTAGAAGACACCATTCTTCTAAATAAGTAATCTGCATCCACAGGAAGATTGAACCTTAGCCATGAACAATAGATCTTCATGCACAAATTTCAGTATCTACATTGACATTCCAATATGTCAAGTTAATAAAATGATAATTATAGGTTGCTTATTGCAAACTACAACATTGAACTACTTTAATAACACTTAAATGAATGTGTAAATCTTACTTGTCCCTTGAGTATAGAAGTTAGCTTCAACTTTTGCCTTAGCAATATCAACTTGATTCTTTTAAGAGTGACAGAATGCCGCAATTCTGAGATTGTCACCCATGCATTCCATAAAAGTTTCTGGCACAAAGAATGAAACTAAGACTGTCAGGTCATGGGAATGTTTGCTACATTGTACTCAATGATTTAGCACCAAAGTAGCTCATTTCAATGTACTTAGAGGACAGAGAAGGTAGCACAAGTAACCATGGCATTTTCAGTCTGTACCAAAAGAGGCAATAAAGTAAATGCAGCATTTTCTTTCAGCAGCAGCAACACGTTCTTGAATTGCTAACACCAGCATGAAGCATCAACGAATTCAAAGCCAGAAGCATTATTAACAAGTCAATTGCCACACCGGCTCCTAGAAAGACACTAGATGCATAATTGTTTATCTAGGGTGAACAATAGGCACCCAGTGCGGTTCTTTTTAAATTCTCTAGTCTTAGAAATATATTTAATCAAAAGAAAAAAAAGAAGTTAATGGAACAATTTTTGTTAGTTTGAGTAGAATAATATGCAGCACTTTGTATAGGGAACAGCTTTAGGTTAATGACAATGATTGACAAACTTAAAATCTATATCCACCAGAACTTTGAACACAAGCCTCCTCCTTCCTTTTCCTCCAACAACAAAATCCCCTAAACATTCTACAATGTCAGCCAAAATAATGAAAGACAACATCAAATGAGCAGCTGGCAAACACAACTTGTCAGCAAAAATGATGAAAACTGGAGACACCTGTTAAGGAGTTAACAGACACAACTTTAGACAAGTAAAACTTTCAATCTATAACTATGCATGCTCTGGTCTGTTGTGGACTCAAATGAAGAACCTAGCATCATCCCAAACCGTTGCTATGACAGTACTCGTAATCGAAATGTTCTGGTTGACACATAATTTGCATTCCCACTTGTACAACAGATGTTGGGCATCATATGCACTGAAAATTCAATCCTAGACATTTCTTTGAAGCAATCACAGCATGCCTAAAACCAGCAACTTCACCTAGCTTTTGCTCACAAACAGAGCAATTGGGAATAGTTGATATAACAGTATTTTGAGCAATTTTCATTCATACACAAAGCACTGGAATGTCTAGACCATCAAACTAATCACAAGGATGAGATCCCATGTTCCCTTCCAAAGTTTCAGAAATCATAAAATTCTAAATGTCCTCTTAATTTTGTCAAAACCCTCTTGCCATAAAACCCTATTATCTCATCACGCGATACTTCTGATGACATAAACTTTGTTATTTAACTAGAAACACAGGATTATCTTGTCTACATCTCTAAATGAGGTATGCATTATCTATGAAGAACGAAATCCATGTCAACTTAACTGAGTTAGTGCTGAAGAAACTAGAATCAATAAAAAGAAAGCAATCATAGACAATATATAGATTACCATACCTCAGCCTTCAGTTTCTGCACCATGAAGATAGCATCTGCCCTTGCATTTACAAATCGCCATTGCAAGTAACGGTTATAAAGAAGCCTCAACATATGTGCATCAACAATGCGGTCCTCCCCCATTTTTCCTCTCCTTAAGTCAACAGAAAAACTAAGAATTGAAGGTGAGCTACCGTAATCACAACTCATTGGTCTCATCCTAGATGGACTAGAAGTCCTTCTTGATGGAGATAAAGCTGAAGAAGCCCAAAGCTTATTAGGTGATGCAGGCCTAGTTGTTGCCCTAATAGGCGAAGAAGCAATTGTTCTTGGAGATGCCGATGGACCATCACTACTGTATCTCTTTGACTGAGTCGCCTTTGAAGAAAAACCCATTGTGGAAGCTGGACTAGTAGATAATGATGAGCCTGGATCCTGCAACCGCCTCAGCCTGCTATTGGTTTCTTGCCAAAACCTTGCAGAAACAGCAATGCCACGAGCCCCATTGTTTCCTTTAGAAATCACGCCATTGCCAAATTCTTGCACTCCTGAAGTGCCACCAGAGGAAACACTATCAGTGTCAGATGCAGTGAGATCACCCGTAGCAGAAGATTCATTCACTGAACTGGCATCTGGGTTTTGCCTAACGCCAGCCAAATCCAAGCTCAGCCTCCTACTCTCATCACTCATCACAGATTGCTGCAATGATACGACCCCCATCAGCCTAGATCCCATTATCCTGTTATCACTGCCGTCGCTATGATCCAAACTCCTGGACAATAATGTATTTCTCTCCACAAAACTCGAATTCCCATCTCTACTCCTCCCGGGCCACCTGTGCTGGTCCATCGTCCTCGAATTCTCTACCTGATCTCTTACGGAATTCGCCTTCCTCCTCTCTGGAGTGGACTTTCTACCAGCATTTTGTGGTGTCACATCCTTGGCCTTGCTAATCGGAAGGGAAAAGGCTTCACCTTGGAAAGACACAGATAAACTCCTCGTAGAAGTGATCAACATCTTGGTTGCAGCCGACATTTCGGTAGCGATGCCTTGTTTATTATCTGGGTTTGCCGTGGATGGCCTTGAAGTGGCCGAACGCCTTCTATCCACAGATTGGGACCTCTTGGGAGCTGAAAAAGATGTAAAGTTTGCTGCTTTGGAACGATGTGGGCTGGAATTTGTGGGACGAGACAGCAGAGGAGAAGGGAATCTCTTTGAAAGAAATGAAGAAGATGAAGCTGAAGAACTAGTAGTAGTGGTGGTGGTGGTAGTAGTAGCAGTAGTTGTTGAGGTAGTGGAAGAGGAGGAGGGAGAGGGAGAGAGGTACCTAGAAGGGATTTGTTTTCCTCTGGGCTTTCTGATTGAAATGTGACCACCACCACCACCACCACCACCATTGTTTTGTTGATCTTTCTCTGATGGGAGAAGTGGGGGCCGCGTGGTTGAACTAGGAGTCTTGTCAGTAGTAGTGGAAGTTGCAGCGGCAGCTGCTGCTGCTGCTTGAGAAGCGGCAGCAGCCACCTTGACCATTCTGTTGGGGTGCAGGTGAGGAATCTGGTGTCCCTCTGTGTCTCACATTGCCTCTTTGAAATCTTGGATTTTAGTTTTCTGTGTGGCTCTCACATTGATGGCAGAAAACTGGGATTCATGGCCAAACCCTACAAATAGAACTGGGTAAAGGTCAACACTTTGAGCAACAGATGGAAAACCCAGAATGGGTTAATGCTTTATTATCTTTAATTTTCACTGCTCTAGTTCTCTCTGGTTTTTCTGGGTTTTAGAGGCAGAGAGAGGAAGGCGCGGGCGTAGAGAGAAAGAGAGAGAGAGAGATGAGTTGGTGAGAGGTGAGACTTGGGAGTGGAGAGTGACCACAAGTGGGGCTGTTTTTGGGTTATGGGTTTTGGTGAATCTTTGGAGAAACGTTATGTTCATGTTAGTTTAGTTTAATTATGGTTATGTTTCTGTTTTATCAACTTCTAATCTTGTAGTTAAAATGTGGTTTTCACCTTGCAATTTGGCTATTATCTTCGACATTACAATACATGATATTTGGCCGGTAGTTCAATGGTCCAATATTCAAAACAATTCAAAAACAAAAAAAAACAAAAAAACTCTGAAAACTTTCCAGAGAATTAGTGAACGAAATTATAATTAATGAACCGGAAGGAAGATTAAATAAAATGATTATGGTTTGGTGGCTAATTAAGGACATGGATCGCGACAGTTCAATATTGTCTTTTGTGTTGCAACCAAGCGGCAATTTCAGCTATAGGATCGTACACAGTGTCAGTTTTTGCCCGCAAAATGGACGAACTTCAGCAAGTTTGAGGATTCCGATTTTCTGGGACACTTGCTGGTGACCTTGACATGAAAATCGCACATTAATCAATCATACAGGCGAGGAGCAAACGATTTTAAGGCTTCTTCAAAAGATAGCTTGGACTGTCATTTGCAAGTTTCTGAGAAATAGCAATTAACCAGTAGAAACGTGAAAAGCTGGGATTAACGAATATTCCGTTTAAGAAAAAAAAGGCAGCAAATGTAGTAAAAACTTCACTTTCTTTCTTTCCGGTCGACGCCACTTTCAATTCGCCATGCAGCCCTTTAAAGCGAGACCCCGAGACTGCACGGTAAGGATTTTTTGGTCAAGGGCTTGCGGGCATTCGTCCAATAGCTCGCTAATGCCCACCCCCAAGTTAGGCCTACTTAATTGACCTTGAGCCCGGCAGATTTAAGAGAAATTAGCTTCTCATTATTATTTGAGTCAACGTCCGCTAGTTCTTTAAGATGGTTTTTTTGCACTACATGTTAGCTCTTATCACCAAATGATCCAGTCATCGTAGGACTACAAGAAAATAATAATAATAATAATAATAATTTAACTCATTTTTTAAAGAATAAAGTAAATTCATATTTTTAAATTATATAATATTTTAAAATGAAAATTACTTAAAATAAACTTATATTATAGTTAATTTTTTTCATCATTATTTTCATAATTTAAATAAAAAATTATTTAAAATTTAAAAATAAATAAAAAAATTATATTTAAATAAAAAAATATTTAATTTCATTAATTATTCAAATAAATCATATTACTATTTAAATTTTAAATTTTAAATTATTTTATATAATTTAAATAATAAATTATTTAAAATCAAAGAAAAATAAAAAAAAGTTAAATTTTAATAAAAAAAATTCTATTTAACTAATTATTTAAATAAATCTTAATATTACTTGAATTTTAAATTTTTTTACCTTATTTCTCATAATTTAATTAAAAATTTACTCAAATTTTAAAAATAAATTAAAAAAATTATATTTAAATTAAAAAATATATGATTTGAATAATTATTCAAATAAATCATATTATTATTTAAATTTTAAATTCTTTTACACAATTAATATATTTTAAATAACAAATTATTTAAAATTTTAGAAAAAATAAGAATATGTCACATTTAAATAAAAAAATCATATTTAAATAATTACTTAAAATTGTTTAATATTATTTAAATTTGAAATTTATTTATGTTATTTTTATAATTTAAATAAAAAAGTACTTAAAATTTTAAAGTAAATAAAAAATGGTTGTCATAAGTAGTGATAAGTTGCTTTGAAGTTGTGACTAATTAGACTGAAACAGTTAAATGGCTAAATGAACAAAACATCTGGGAGACTCCAGAAACACCAGAACCAGCGCCTCCGTTTCTTCCCTGCATTTTCAATGAAAAAAATAAGAGAACTGCATATAGATGCCAGTTTCAACGACACGACAACATTTATTAGAACCAAAATGAGGAGCAAGAAACCCATTGAATGAAAGTAGCTACCCATTCAACGGAGTTCTCTTGATAAATTAAGGAAAATTCATTTACAGAGTCTATATAGTATATAGTATATACAATTTGCTACACATGACACCCACACGGCCATACCTCCTATTGGTATTGCTCTACTTTTTTATTGTTTACAGGCTGCATGATGCAAGTTGGCCTATTGCAGTGAGTCAGCGGTTAGCAACCGAGGTAGCGTGGGGGAGGGAGGCACCAACCTCTTACTTCCTACGTTGGTTTTGCCAAGCAAGATGCCAATGGCAAATATGCCCAAATTCTAGGATATATATATATAGAAAAATTATTTGATGGACCAAAATTTTTATTTTAAGAAGTATATTTAATTAATGAAATTATATATATATATATATATATAATCAAATGTCAGTTACAAGGGTCTAAATAAAATGCACATATAACAATGATATTATTTAATTTCCCATTAAATTGAAGCAAGTTACCTAAATATTTGTGTGTCATTATATTTTACTATAAATTTGAGTTTTTACTACTTTTTTGCTTGTTTTTGCGTCATCCCAAGTTCAATTCTTATTTATTTTTTCTTGTCCCCTTGTTACTTTTATATTACCACAACTATTTTTGTACTTAAATCTCATATATTTCATTCTACAAAATGTCTTTTTCTTTTTTTTTTCTTACGGCAAAAATTAATTTTGCCGACACATAATACCCCATCGGTGAAGAAATAGAATCTAACCTTACTCTCGCATACTCTTCGAGGTTAGGAAAGCAAAAAATATGCTATTCAGAACCCTGTTCGTTAAGCAATAGTTACATATATATATATATTTTTTAAAAAAAAAAAAAGAAGAAGATGATAATGAGAGTTGAGAAGCTTCTGTTTTTGAAGCGACTTCAGTCACACTCAATGCTACAATTTTAGTTTCAAAGTAAGACACCCACTAAGTGATTGTTTAATTCGCCTGAGATAGCTCATTGTGGAAGTTACAATGTTTTATGGGGGTTACATCAAGAATTTGTTTGGATCTGTAGCTTAACAGCATTGCTTCTCCTTTCCACCATAAAAATAAAATATCATAGCTTATATTACCAAAATTAGAAACTGAATTGTATGTGCTTCTAATTGATGTTCATGATCCAGACCAATGACACGCACGCATTTTTCTTAGAATTGAAGGCTGGACAGTAATTGAGAAGGCACAAAAAAGGTGTCTCAGAACTGACCCGTCCTTTCTTCTGTTTTAGCCGCTAGACTTGTGATGGATGACCGACCTAAAATAATAGTAAGAAACCAAAGGACAATTGCCAAGTTCAAGGCATTGAATGGGAAAGAAAAAGAAGTAACTTCAACTAATCCCATGAAAATTTAAAGGGATAAATTGCGATGACGGAATGGGGGCGAGCCTTGATGCAGAAACAAAACTAATCCTTTATGATCTGCTAACGCAATGAGACAATTGCGGTATGGCTGATGGCCCTTCTCGATTCTGGTAAAGCAAGATGTCTTGTGCATTGCCATTACGATGATGTGGGAGAGATGAAGACTGATCAATATCATTGTAACTTCATGATAGAGCAGGTAATGTTACACGATTAATGCTTGAAATACACGTGCAAAGGAGCACCGATAATCAAATGAAAGGAGAATAAGAATGCCTCAAAGCATGCACCACACCTCAGCTTAATTCGTCAAACTTAACCTCATCGTTATCAAATTGCAACAGCCTAAATCATTAAATAATGAAATAACTATTTGACTCAAAGCATGGAGACATAAATATAAAATAATTAATTATTTTGTTTTTTTAATTTTCTTAGAAATAACTATTTAAAATCACTAAAAATATTTTTGATTTCACTTCTGTCTTCCTAACCTACCCTCACGCAGTCATCTCATTGTACAATAAATAATATTTTAGCGCATCGCCGTCTATTCTTCATGGGTCTCATAATTTTGCTCAAGAAGCATATTAGAGCATCATCACGATTAAGGCCAGAAATCGCATCATATCATGTATATAATGATCCGGGTCCCAGATTCCTAATATTTAATGCAACTGAACGCAAAAGCTTATATTAATATTTATTGTTGGAAGTCGCAGTTTTGGAACAAAGGCGGGGTTCCTTAAAAGACGTCCAAAGCGTCCCAGGACGTTACGAAACAATCCAAAATTAAGATAAAAAAAACTAATTATTATTTCAAGCATCTAAACCCGATGACAAAACAAAACCCAATAAAGTGAGAAAATTGATGCCTCGAATGATGGCCATTAACGCCTACATCAAGCATTAAAGAGGGCAATTATAGCAAATCAACCGACGACAAAACTATAGCAAGCTTAACACCAAAGAAACCCATGTAGTATGAATGAAATATTGTAACGAAGAGGCAGTTATAAAGTTGCTGTAAAAAGACCGAGGTAAAATCTAGATGACAAATGCCAGACCACAAGAGAAATGACTTAAGGGGAGAGTTAGTGCACAAAATGGTAGTTCCAACTACCAGAACTAGAAGCCTACATCCAGATACGATTCAGTATTTGTCATTGTCAACGTTCGAACACCTAACCTAATTAAGGTCCCCGAGGTCCCAAGACGAACAGATGAGAGCAAAAGCTGAAGGACAGGGGTGTTAAAATATCAGAGAGAATAAAAATGACCCACATGGATGCAAACTGAAGCAAGGATTACCATTAAACATGACAACACTAGATCATTAACAAGCCCCCTTAAAATATTATTGTTTTCTATATGTTTTTATTGCCTCTAACAACTCCTAACCACTACATTTTTTGCATCCATCTTGTCTCCTCCAGTTTGTATCAATTCATAGTTTTCAGTATACAAAAACTCCAAGTTTCCTTATTAAAACCTCATCATCTACCAACAAAGTCATTTTCCCTTCCATTCGCAATATCTCATTATTGGGCCCAACAAGTAGAATCAAATACTGGCCCAAAATAATATAAGACCCCTCTTCTCATGTTCATCTCACAAGCATCTCGACCCACCAACAGTGGTCCATTCATCCAGTTGGATCCAGGTTGAAAAAAATACAACTCCCTTTAAATTACTAGAGACGTTCCTCATGGTAAATATGTTTCCACCATAGTGTTCCAGAAAACTAGCATGTTCCTGCTCATTCTAAATCAGAAAACTGAATTATAAGTGATGAACACAGGCCAGAAACAATTCATACCTATGGACAAACACAAACTGGTTACAGCAACCACAGCCTACAGCGAGATAATAACAATTGGTGAACAGTCAAAAACGTTTTGTTAATAACAGTTGAAAACATGCCAAACACTATGCAGAAGGAAAAAAGATGATCATCAGACAAAGAAATTCTTAAAATTTCAAGCAATCCCAATATATCCTTACTTCAACATCAATTAAAGTTCAACAACACATAAGCCAAAAGGAACATTGTCTTAAAACTCATTTAAATGTTGAAGCCACTACTCAAATCAAATATGCATAATGGGCACTTGTGGACTGTTCATGTCATTCAGCGGTACTGCAAGAGAACAAAGCACTGAGTGAGATCCTATTACTGAAATTGAATGCTATTCAAATAGATACTAAGTTGTAAAACAAATGACACAGGATCCAAAAATATGTATGTTCACCTTAATAAAGCCAATTTCCTTGGCATTGCTACGGAAGCACTGTCTGCAGCACATGAGCCCATACTTCCTGATCAACCCATGGGGATTCCCACACACACGACTATCACATCAACAAGAAGTCAACAAAAAAAAGGAATTCAGAATCACATGAACCAATTCCATGGTGACAAACATAGTTGTTAAAATTCACATAAACAGGCGTGCATTAGCAACCTTGAGGCTTACAATGACAGCCAAACTAAACAATCGTAAAACGCTTTCCACAGCATTCATCGCACCTAAACTTCAAAACTAGGTTCCACAGAAACGAGGCTCTTTGACCGAAGAGCACAGTAATTTAAAGTATGCAAGAAGCTCAATGTCCTAAATAACACAAGATAATGATTAAAAAAAAAACCTAAGTTCCAATCCTGGAAAGCATTCATACACACACACACACACGCGCGCGCACACACAGACCGTCTTCTAATAACAACTACAACAACTATATTCTAAGCGATAAACGCAACTATACTTTTTCATCAACTAGAAAATAGAGAAGAAGATTCGATTGTCGTGTTATCACTAGATACAAATCATGTTCCTTCATTTTCTCGGCAACCAAACACAGAAGAAAGCGAGAGATGGAAAAGGAAAATTTGCATACCAGGCACGGGAACCGGGGCCATAGTTCTTGGGGTGAGAGTTCCAGACGTTAGAGTGACCCATCGCTCGCCGATTGCTTCTTTCGAACTTCCCAAGATGCAGAGCCGCTGCCGCGCTTAATCAAAACCCCCTAAATCAACTTCCAGAATATCAGGCAAGAGGAGTATTTATAGAGTTTCTTAGAGTATAAAAAAAAAAAAAAAAAAAAACCCTAGTTTTCTAAGTGCGCATCCGGGTCGGTCTTTGTAACCCAATGGGAAAATTGGGGCCAGAGTTAAAAAATAATAATAATAATAATAAATTAATTAATAATTAAAAAATTAAACGGTGCGTTTTGAATTCAGCTACATAAATCTAGGGAGCCGGCACCGATGGTTGGGATGTGAAGGGGCAAACATACGTACACTGCGGCTCCGGTCCGGTTCGACCGAATACCCGAGGAGTGTGGGCTTTGTTAAAATGGCGGAGCAAGCTTCTGGTTCTTCCTCACTGGTAAAAGTAAATATGAAAATCATGAAATTGATTCTGGAGTTATTGGATTGATTGACTGTAACTAACCAACCAGTTGGCTTGTTCGTCTTGTGGTACGTGGCAGGGACAAGGAATTGAAGAGGAAGAGGAGGACGGTGAGTTCGTTTACGGATACGAATCGGGTTGGGTGGAGGCCCGAACGTCGTGCGATCACCTAGCTTCGTTATCCTCCGATCTCGTTCACATCCCTATTCCCAGTACTCCCTGCAACAGGTTGGCCCTCCCCTTTCTGTCCCCATTTGTCAAAGCTCGAAACCCTAGTTCATGAAATTTCCCGTTTTGGTAAAGATTCTGGTAATTAATTATTACGTAAAACAATAAGGTGCGAACATCCGAGGGAGAACTGGTTGTGTCTGGGCTGTAAGGATGTGCTCTGCAGCCGTTTCGTGAAAAAACATATGTTGCAACATTATCAGCAAACGAACCATTGTCTGGCACTAAGCTACAGGTTAATTTATAATTAGTGCACTATTCTTATTTTAACAACTCTGCATTCGGGATTGCAGCGTCGTTGATGTTTGGAAGTTTTTTTTTTCCATTTTTTGTGGGAAGTACAGTGACTTGTCGATCTGGTGTTTCGCATGTGATGCTTATTTGGATGCTCAAGTGATTTTTGAGCTTAGGCCTGTGTATGAGACGGCTTACATATTGAAATTTGGTGAGGCACCTCCGGTCCGAATGGTTGGATGATAGATAGCTGAACGTTCAACGGGCAATTGGACTCAAAGGTTCTGATTAGATATTGTAGCTACTAGCTAGCTTACAGAATGAAAGAATGTGTGTTTAATGATTGGTTATGTTTTGATGCAAAGCTCACACAATTGCATATCTCTTTGTTCATGAGCTTATTTCTTTTTGTGAATGTTTTTTACATAGTCATTTCATAATTCAACCCCATGTTGAGACTTGAGAGTTATACAAATGATACGTCTCCTGCACTGTTATTGCTCCTTTATTGTGCTGATATGCTATCGACTGGTTTATTGGCTCTCGCCATTGAATTGGATTACTTGTCCTGCCCATTGCGGAAATGCTCTAGGAGGGAACCCTTGGGGAACTCTTGCAGTGACTATGCTTTTGCCTTCTTCCTGCAGTATTGCTTGTTCTTTTTATGGGTCTGGCTTCTGTGAAAACATGATTTTGCCTTCCTCCTGCAGTATTGCTTGTTCTTGTTATGGGTATGGCTTCTGTGAAAACATTCTTGATAAGCGGTGCAGTAATTCTTCCGGGGTTCTGGTTGTACCCTCTTTTGGTTCACGCCGAAGACAGAAAGTGGACCAAATTCAATGCAGAACTGCTACCAGCGCCTTCCAATATTACTCAGAAAAGCAACCCGGTTGTTCCACAAGCCACGTCAAGAAGTTGCAAACGAGGATTCGCTTAGCCTTCTTTCAGATTTATCCCTTAACCAGAAAAGCCATGAAATTCTGGTGGGAGAAGCCTTGGAGTTGGAATAGAACTGTTTAGTGTGCGTAAATTATTGGCTCAACCATGCTACAAAGAACTGTTTTTCACGCACATTTGATCTCAGTCTCAAAGTCGCCTGTATTTGCAACCGAAGCTCTAAATGAGACAAGAAATAGAAAACTAAACATGAAACTTCGAAGAGTTATGCAAGCCTGTTTTCGCCGCAGCCCTTCTTATATTGTCGGAGTCTCAATCCTTAGAGTACAAAGTCTACTTTCCATGTTTTCTTCTTTACCGCGTTAATCTACCATGACAACTTTTTATTTGTTTCCAAGTGTAATTAGGTTAATAATCATCAATATTTACAGGCCATATTATATTAGGATGACTGAAAATTAAAATCTAGGATATGGCTACATATAACATCATGTTCATTATTTAATTTTCCCTTTTCAAATATATTTTGTTTAACGATTTTCTTGATAATAAGAGGAAAAACAAGTACGAGTAAACTTGAATATGGTTAAAAATAAAATAAAATAAAATGAAAACAGTTATTGGATAATGAAACGGCAAAACGACAAGGGCTTCTTCGTACGAGCGAATGGATAGTCGTGTCCTAAAAAAGAACCCAACAAAGCCCACGACATCCCTTTGGAGTTTGGTCCGAGTCTCGGTATACGCACCCCAAAAGTATGCAAACAACAGACAAAGCATCGATCACCAAAAAATTCCATGCGTATTTTTAACAGAAGTGTATAGGAAAGGAAACCCTAGTCCCTGTCTGGTATGTATTTCAATCTGCCTTGCTTCCATTCGCAATTCGTCTATTGGGTTTTTGATTCTTGTCGTAATCCTTTTTTTTTTTTTTTTGAAAAAAAAAAATTTCAAATTGTTGCTTAATTTTCCCTAATTGCATCGATTTCTGTTTGGGGTCCCCTGTTTATGTGTATTTCTTCACTGCAAACTGGGTTATTGTTTTCTGTTTCTCACTTAGTTAATTGCTTTGGTTTTCTTTTTCTTTTCTATGTTGCAGTTTGTTACCATCCTCGCCTTAAAGTTTGCTAGTTGTGTTTTTGAGCTAAATTTATATATGGGATTCATTATGGTTCGTTAGAGTAGGAAACATGCGTGCTTTTTTGTTGAATTACTGATGTCTTTCTGGTTACCTTGCAGGTGGAGATATTCTTTGGGGAACTAGGATTTTAGGGTGGGGTGTTTTGGAGGGAATGTTTTTAAGATCTGGGTTTTGCCTGGAAGCCCAAATATTGATGGGTCACGATTGCTGAATTCAAGTGATTTCTGGAAGTGAAAATAGAAATGGTGTCCAATCAAATGTATAATCGAGTTGATACTTTGGAGCTCAAGTCTCTGATTATCAAAAAGATTGGGCATCAAAGAGCTAATAAATATTTTGATCAGCTTAGGAGATTGTTTAGTTTTGGTATTACTAAATGTGAATTTGATAAGTTCTGTGTCAGGATTATTGGTAGGGAAAATATCCATCTCCATAACGGCCTTATTAGATCAATAATCAAGAATGCTTGCCTTGCTAAAGTTCCCCCACCTAAAAGTGTTAGAAAACTGGGAAGTGATTTAAATGGAAAAACTGTCAATGGGTATCAGAGAAATTGTCTTCAGTCACTTTATGGAGATTCCTTTCCATCTTCCCCTCGCAAGGGGAGGTCTCCTGTTAACCGAGATCGCAAGTTTAGGGATCGTCCAAGTCCTTTGGGCCCATTTGGAAAGCCCCAAAGTGTAGTGTATGAAGAACTGAGTTCAAGGGTTCAAGAGCAGCAAAGTGCAACAGAATTGCTTTCACTCGGTAGCAGGCCTCCACTCGAGGTTGCTTCTGTGGAAGAAGGGGAAGAGGTTGAGCAGGTGACTGGGAGTCCAGGTGTTCAAAGCAGAAGTTCAGTCACTGCTCCAATTGGTATTTCCATGAAGCTTGGTGGAGCTCGTAAAACTCTTTCAAATATTTCTGTGTTTAGTAAATATCCTCACGAGAACTGTGTGAACAGCAGTGAGCTACCTGATACAAGAACATTAAGAAATCGATTGGAGCGGATCTTGGAGTTGGAGGGTATTGGCATGTCAGTTGAGTGTGTTAACCTGTTGAACAATGGGTTGGATGTGTTCTTGAAGAGATTAATTGAGCCTTGTATGAGTTTGGCTGCTATGAGGCGCAGCAATCAGCACTTGAGTTTGAATGGGATTTTGTCTCGGGGATACATGCAAAGGCCAAAGGAATATCATTCTGCATCTTTGTTGGATTTTCTTGTTGCAGTGCAGTCAAATCCACAAATACTTGGAGAAGATTGGCCCATACAACTTGAGAAAATCTCCTTGCGTGCTTCTGAATAAATATGAATACCTGCTTCAGCATTATGTTAATAATTCATCAGTTGATAAAATTGGATGTCCATTCATATTCAGGTTATTCAGTTTTGGATCATTCATTTACTTCAATTTTGCTCTGTACTCCTTTACAAGGTTTTAGGATCTTTGGCATGGTAAAACTGGGAACGTTAGATCAAGACTGTTGCCTTAAATGCCATCAGTGACAGACAGACAGTTACTGTTTTGGCAATAACCTGGAAGCTGTGGGAATTTTAGATTAAGATTACAAAGACATGTTCGCATGCCATCATGGTTGTTGAAGGAAAACATGTTTATGTAGTAATTTTTAGTTATATATAGTGGAACCTTAATGCTTTGAGAATGTTTACACCATTCATCAACCAATGTACTCCCCACAATGTACTGAATTATCAATGCCATACAGGATTTTTAATATCAAACTATTGTTACATTTCATACTGTACATCATTCTTGATCTACTGATCACTTTTTCTGTTGATATCAATCTATAATGCTGTCTACCGTCTTCGTGAGGTTATTACATCCACTTGTGACTTGAGTTTTTGAAGGCTTGCCTACAAAACTGCATCTTGTAGAATGATATTATCGTAGGAACTGTTCCATTATGGTTATTCTCAGTTGATAACAGTTTTCCTTTAACAAGATCCCGTATAGAATTGGATGTAGGCCTTGGCTTAGCAATCTTTTTCCTCGGGATGCCACTTAACATTGCGTTAGCATAGCATTGCCTCTATTTGCAGTTACGTATAGTGCATCTCCTTGATCCTTTTTAGTGAAAAAGAGGCCCGGACGAATGGCAACTTTAGATCGTGTTCTACCGGTTGGAGATCAGTCCTTGATTAGCGTCTTTAAGATACAAAATGGTTATACTCACGTATCACGGTAAAAGCACTGAGATCGCGACTTTGAAAGCATCCCGTTAATTGGTTTTCTTTCTTCCTAAACATGTTGGCTATATTACCGGTCAATTCCTTCTCAATGACCAGTCCAATTGCAAAGGTCTTGTCATTCATCTTACAACTTTAATAAGAAAACATGGTCAAACATTATCGTTCCCGCTCAGTTACACCAAAGAATAATGGAACTTCCAAGTTTGACAATGCATCAGACTCCATGAAAGCGTGGCATGCCGTGGGCTTCATTTAAATGAAAATCAAACAGTTGTTAATGCAATCAGCAGTGCAGGGCGTGTGCAGTTTGAAGTCGGATCAAGAGTTTGATTAATATGAGAGGTCTCGCAAGGATTGTGCCCCTTGGCTAGCTGCTGGCGTCTACTTTTTCTAGGCTTGCCATATACGTCATGTAGATGGTCCATATGTATGAAAATGAGTTGCTCACCAACGGCTGTGAAGTGAAAACAACAGAAGCAGAAGTTGAGTACAAAAACCACATCAGGTGGAGAAGTTTTGACCAGAGCATGGTAATGAACATAAAAGTACCTGTAAATGGACTGGAATGAATTTGAATGTTATAAAATCACAAACAGGCCAGTACATAACACCATTCATCATTGTTGGCAGTAAATCTCGTTTCAATCGGGCAACAATCTCCATGCTGTTCTCACCTGAGCCAGGTGGTGGAAAGAACAAAAAGCATTACTACGAGACTAATTTGTTTGT
Organism: Rhizophora apiculata; assembly: GCA_037832385.1. Taxonomy (NCBI): domain Eukaryota; kingdom Viridiplantae; phylum Streptophyta; class Magnoliopsida; order Malpighiales; family Rhizophoraceae; genus Rhizophora; species Rhizophora apiculata. The sequence goes on along the minus strand of CM075428.1, from coordinate 9,924,765 downwards.
AATGGCATTTAGAGTTTATGTGGTCTTCTGCAAATCAGAGCTTGGCATGTGATCAGCGTCATCAACAATACAAGAGATATTTTCTTGATTAACAGAGAGGATTTGTTTAAAGAAAACCATTAATGAACACAACAGCCATGAAATCAAACCACATTTCTTGTTTGTGAGTGACATTAAAGCACCCAACAGACTAGAAGTGCAGCAGATAAAGAATTATCCTCACCCTGCAGGAAAGCATTTAAGGAGAAGAAGATAGCAGTCATGGCAGGTCCATAAAGAGTCTGTCCCATGAGAATTTTCTTAAATGTCGTTATCAAATCTTTCTTGGGAAGGATCTTTGATACAAAGTTGAACCAAAAATGCAGGGATGGCCCCAAAATTACCATCCCATATCCAGCCATGCGTAATGTCCTCACAAAGTCATAAGATTCTGAAGATGGCAGCATAATTGTCTGAAGAAAAATTGGATGAAATGAATCAGATAATATACATGCAAAATTAATCCCAAATTATAATGCAGACCAATTGATAATACCGTTTTCATATATCTTATAACTCTAATCACATCCTGTAAGTGTTGAACAGCCATGCAAAATTTAATCATTCCATGCAGAGATTGAGAGGAAGAGAACTTTAACTGAAATTTCACAGAAGACAAATGACATTGAGATGCTTTCAGCTAGGATGCTCACACAAATATATGTTTTGATAGGACACTGAGCCAAGAGTTTCAACTTTTAATTAACTATAAAAAACTAGTTTCTGAGCCCATTTTCCTGGACAGTTCTTCTGGTTTATCCTATAAAACTTGACTTGTGATTATGTGTCTTCTGAGGCATCAAAATTAAACAGGGAGAACTGTCTGTAAGGCTACAATGCAAACAAGCTTCCAGAAGGTAGAATCAGCAGACGATTATAGTAAAATGAAGATGTAAAGAAGATAAAAGATATGATGGATAACTTGATAATCCTGGGCCATTAGATAACATACTCGCCCAGATAATTACCAGGATTTGGCTTCAAGTTTGTGCAATTAATTACCGACAACCAGATCCAGTTGGTGCAATAATCACTGATGAAAAGCGACATAGAAATCAGAGTGAAGAAGCCCGGCCTTATGAATCAAAAGAATAGAGCTTTCCAGGGCATAATGTCTTAGAGAAGAACGATAAACCATAGATGTCACAAGGACAAGGACAAGAGCTTTCAAGCCTGACATCTCACTAAAGGGGAATAGGCCGCTCCCTATTTCATCAGGTTTGACTCAAACCCTCAAATTGGTTCGGCATAAGTTACCACTGTTTCAAGGGTTAATGCAAACCCAAAATTCCGATGATCTTGATCTCGTACTTCAAGAGCTTAACCATAGAAGGCCCTTCATCACATCCAAGCTGCATCATCAAGCAAGCCAGGTTCGAACTACCCACGCAATTGTAATATTCTAATAAAAAGCAAGGAGCCCGGCAAGGAAAAATAAGCGACATCAGAAGATGATCATCAGAAGGTTCAAGCCTTTCCACTTGGAAACACCGCGTGTGGGTAAGGGGAACAACCAAAGAACGCGAATAAAAATATAATCTTTCCATCAAAATAGTCGTGTATCACAATACTGAGACCAATCTAATCAACAAAGATCAACCACATTTTCTTCCCAAAAGAAATTTTAAAAAATTGAGACCAATTTGAAGGAAAGAAAACTTTAATTAACAAAGAACCAGGAAAAAAAAAAAAACTGCGGGGACAGAGTAATTTTGTCTGTTTTTTACCTGAGAAGAGAGGTCAGCAGCAACATAAATAACCGAGGAGGTAATGCTTTTTGTTAGAATAGGCCGTGACTTCACCGTCCTGAGGTACCAACTCACAAGCCCCACTTTAGAAAACGTCGCCGACGAGGAGGAGGAAGAGGACGAGAAAGGAGAAGTAAAAAGATAAGGCCGAGAGACCTCATTATTGCAATCCCTCAATCTCCTGAGAAAATGAGAGAATCCATAGAAGCCTCTCGACTGCGAAGTACTTGTACTTGTTGCCGGTGCTGTTGTCTGTTGTCTGAGAATTGAACGGATCGTTATCGGGTCGGTGATGTTGCCCACGGTGTGGCCGCGTAACCCGCGAAGGACACTAGATTTTCTTGAAAAGAAGCCGTTCATTCTCTCTGTAGAATCTCTCTCTCTCCCCCACTTTCTTCTTTGGGCCTTGGGGGGTGTTGTTGGTGGGTTTAAGGTTTGGTTTCTTTCTGTTCTTCTATAAAGAGACACAGTGGGTCCGTGCTAGGAGTTACGATAAGCCATCAGTTTTTTGACATGTGTAACTCTCTCCCATTAATGTTCTGCCACGTGCGTGGACGGTTTTAAACGTTTTCCCCTCATTTGGCAAGAGTTCTGCTAACAGATCAAAAACATATATAATGAACCTACGTTGACATCACTAAATTTTAATAATTAATTATATTTAATTCATTATTCATTAAAAAATATTAATTAGTATACAAATTATTTAATAATAAATTAATTATAATTAATAGTTAAAATTATTACACATTTAGTTTACATGTTTAATTTGAGTTTTTTTTTTTTTTTTTTTTTGCAAATGGGCAATGCTGTTCTCCACTGCTGCTTTTGTTTGCAAATGGGCAAAATGGGTAATGATCCCCCAATTTTCTTCAATTTTATCTCTTCTATATCAAAAGCATCATGGCATTTGCAACCCAATTGAATGAAATTTTGTGTTTGAAGAATGCAATAAAATTAACTCTTTTTTGTCCCAAAAAAAAGAGGCATATTTAAAAAATATATTAATTATTTCATTTATATATTAAAATTAGAGTGTTATTATTATTTATTTTTTATAAAAAATGTTATTTAAATATTATTACATTTGAGTGAATTTTTTATATTTAATATTAATATTAACAAATTTAAAATCTTATCACTTAATATTAATTAATATAAAAAAGATATACTAAATTATTAATTACATTATTAATTTAAATAATTAATAAAATTAACATATATGGTGAAACTAATGTAACGTGCATTCAATAATTGACATTGGAACTACTAGTTCTTTTTAATAGTACCTCATAGACATTTTATTTTTCCTTATATACTCTTATTTTATTTCTTTAAAATAGGTTTTGGAATTTGATAAAACATTCAGTCAAAGTAGTTCTTTTAAACTGATACTTTGGTATATAAAAACGTTTTTTTTTTTTTTCCCCACTTGTCGGGAAGGAACGATAAGGCTATAACTATACCATTAGCCACTGTCAGACGTTTATGGGCACGAATTCCCATATCGACAAAAAACATGAAATGGCTTCAGTTTATAATACTGTTTGATCCAACACCTATTGCCGAGCTTGGTGGCGCAAGCTTGTAACCTAAGTAGGGGCATAGAGGTGTTGGAACTGTTGACTCGACCCAGAAGGTTGGTTTCGGTGTGGCAAGTTCTTGGCTCGTCCGTTCCAAGCCGTGAGTTGAACAATGCGACTCGGGCGAAGGCGAAGAGTTTCATTGTTCCTAGAGAGGAGGGCACAGCGTGAGGCTGGTTTCACAGAGCAGCGACAACCTTCCGCTCTCGGCAGTGGGAGGACAACGAGCTGGTGTCTCCTGGAACCTCGTGACTGAATGGGTCAGTTAAACCGGACCTTCACCTTTTTGCTCTGCAATTCATATCATTCTACCATGTTGTAGTTTATCAATACCCCAGATTGCATTTGCCTGTTATTTCCTTGTTGCCTTCACCTTTTTGCTCTGCAATTCATATCATTCTACCATGTTGTAGTTTATCAATACCCCAGATTGCATTTGCCTGTTATTTCCTTGTTGCCTTTGCCTGTTATTTCATATCATTCTTTTTTTGCCATGTTGCAGTTTATCAATACCCCAGATTGCAATCCTTTATTGTATGTAGGAATTTAAGAGCTACATAATTGGGTTACATGCATCGGTGGTTCTAAGACAATTGTTTGTGAACTTAGACATCTTAAACGAACCTCTCTTATTCACTTTTCTTTTACGCATAAAGACAATAATGGACTCCATGCCAATATTGCGCCGTTATCATATGTCTAAGGACATGATCTAATCAACCTCAATAAACTGCTAATGTAACACAGACAATGCCATCGCATTCTTGATTCAGACATCGATTTTAGACTTATCCAGGCTATCCAGGCTACCTTCAGCATCCAAAATCATAAGGTACGAGTCCCTTCAGCTCTGGTCCATTAAGCCTGTTGTTCTCAAAACTGACACAAACACAAGAAAGAAGCACAGAATAAATCATCAACAAATGAGAAATGCCCAGAACACGACAGCCTAAGCAAAGATGATGATGATAACGATATATACAAGTTCTCGTACTGAATTAGCTACTTGGGAACTGACAATATACAATTAACTAATATGCATAAATATCCATCTGCCAGTGTAGTTCACGTTTTCACCAAAACTCAATTCTTATCATGATACTTCATATGCAACACATTATCTGTATCATTCAGTATTCACCGCATTCTATTAGCAGGTGCATGGACACAAATGAAAGAGTAGACACTTAAAATAACTCCCACCGATGTGGTGGTAGTGGTCGTCGTAAGATGTCTTTCTTCCACAACAACATATAGTTGGTGTTGCAGAATGATTCTTATGGTCAACATTTCTAATTCTTCATCGGTTGCAGATTTCTCCACCTACTTATTGCCTAAGAATGTTTTACAGGGTAGCTTCATTTGGGCCTTACATTCACATAAACCTATTTATGAAGAAACTATTTTCCCATAGAACACATATTTGAAAGCAAAATTATACCTCTCGGTTGGAAAAGTGGCAAATGGACCATCCACTGGAATTGTTCCGCAGAGATCATTGTTAGATACATCACTGCAAACAAAAAGAGCAGAACACAACAAAAAGGAAAATATGAAAATGCAACCAAAGAGACAAGAATAAACCTTAAATCTAAAAACTTTTCTTCATACTTACAAAACTTTGAGGTTCTTAAGAGCAGTGAGCTCCCTTGGAATTGATCCTGATAGCTTGTTATTGTTTAGACGACTGTCCCATAAATCCAACCAAATTACGATAAGAACTATCAAAAGTGTGCATTGAAAATATCTAAACCTATATAGGCCAACCAAAAGTGACATAACTTACAGGAATCTGAGCAACTTCAATTTGGCAAAGGATTTGGGTATTTTTCCTTCAAATCCGTTGTTGTACAAATCCATGCTAATAAGGTTCTTTAAATCTCCCAACTCCTTGGGAATTTTTCCACTTATGTCATTTCTGTAAAGCTCTCTGCAATTCATTCAAGACATTCGCAACCCCATTTATATTCATACCCAAGAAACCCATACAGCAGCTCAAAATGAAAAAGAGAAAATGATATGCAGTCTGGTTGGCTCCCAAGAAAAGGAAGCCAAGAGACCTTTGGATCCCAGAGTCCTAAGGAAAATGGATCACATTTAACAAGAATTGCACGTGTGTTCAATAATTCCCTTTTTTTCTCTTCAGAAAGCCAAAACCCAAATTGGACATAAGTTAAAGGTCTAAAATTTCTTCTGTTAACAACTTTTTAATTGCTGCAATTATGCATAATTGGTAACTAGAAATATTTTTTGAAAATTAAACTGATGTACAAAGCGCATACAGGTACTGTAGATGCTTGAGCTGGCCAAGCTCTGGTCCCAAAGTCCCAGAAATATTAGAATTTCCCAAATCCCTGAAATTCAACCGCACATAAGATCAAACGATAGATTAAAAGAAAACCACAATTAAAAAAAATAAAATAAAATAATTGGTTGGGGTGGAGGAGAAACAAATGAAGCAAAAAGAGAATTAACGTACAAACGAATCACATGATTGTTGACATCACAGGTGACATGGAACCAGGTGCAGGGATTGACAAGGGTTGGGTCCCAGCTCTGCAACACATTTGTTGGATCAGAGAGCCTCCTTCTCAGAGCATGCAGAGCATTTCCTGTAACACAAAATGGAAAAGGGAAGCAAAAGAAACAACAAAAGCACAAAACAACAATGAAATAAAAAAAAGATCAGAACTTGAGAACCAAACCATATGTTTTCTAGCCAAGAAAAGCAATAGCAAATTTGAAACCCAAATTCCAAAACAGATCATATTGATTCTTTTCTACAAATATTAGAAAAAGGTTACAAAAATAATCTTCTTCTAAGGGCATCTTGTTTAACCTCTTTCTGGGTTTGAAGCAAACAAAACAGAATACTAACAAATGAAATTTGTAAGATACAAAATTTTAAAAAGTTGATGGATAGTTACCTTCAGAATTGGTAGACAGAGAAGATGAGATGAAGAGAAGGAAGGAAACAAAGAAGTATAAAAGGGAGGGATTAACCATTTCTTCGGAGCCAAAGATGAACAAGCAAATGGATGGAGTTCGGAGAATCAGCAGAGACAAATAGAAAAATGTGTCTGAGAGAGAGAGAGCAATGAGGTGGGTCAAGTCAATGCATGTGTTGATTTTTTAACACCGTTTTTAAAACATCAAAGGCTGATGGAAGGGAGGAGGATAAGGTTGGGTGGGGAGGGGTGCTTCGCGGCTAGTCAAAGTACTTGTCATATTGGGGGAATTCAATATTCATGGCCAACCCTTTCTGACTTTTGAATACCTGAAACTGGAGCACTGAAAGTTAATTATTAGTTGTCACTTTAGTTTTAGTTTTAAAATTGATTTTTTTTTTAAAAGAGATATATTAAATAGCGAATTATACAATAATATTCTTTTTTACTAAATTTCACCATTTTTTAATATTAAATTTAAAATTTTAAAAATATAAATATAAAATTTTTTATTGGAGTATTTTAAAAATTTAAAATTAAATTCTTAATTCCTACCTATAAGAAAAAAGTTTGTTATTAGGTCGTGGAAATTCAATAATTCAGCGAGTTAAACCGGTTAAGTAAAGATATGAAAAGAAAATAAAAATAAAAATAAAAACAGAGGGAGAGAGAGAGAGAGAGAGAGAGAGAGAGAGAGAGAAACTCATCCAGTAACAAAATTTTAAGATTTAAAATTAGCAAGAATATTAGTCTTATTATCACAGGCATCCTCAATATATAGTAAAATTGTTAGGCACAAGCCACCGAGCAGAATTCATAGTCAAAGTGAAAGGAGAGCTGACTAGGTTTGTGGCGCACTCCCAAGGAAGATGTGGTTTTGGAGCTGGAAATTGGAACGGAGAAAATAGTGTCAATGTCGTCGGCACAGTCCCATTTGCACTCGTAAACCTCAATCATCATTCCTTGGTCCATTGCGTTTGCTTGCACCATGTTCTCGCGCCCCATATCTTTTGTCCGCGAAAATGGCAAGGGAACGCAGGATTACTAGCGCTCCAGATCCTGTCTTGTCCATCAAATTCTATGTTCTCGTACCCCTTGTGTCCAAATTGGGAAGTAAAATCATTAAATCATATTTGCCCTGCAAAAAGAGGGTCGTTGGTTGTTCAAATAGATGAGAATGATGCACTTTTGCGCAGCAGAATGCTGGACTCCACGTCCAACATGCCCAAAAATAACAACAGATTAATGTCACACCCTCTTTTAAATCCTTTTCTGATGCACACCAGGCTAAACTCTCGAGTACAAGGAACAATGTTGGCGGCAGGCAGTCATACAGTATCTCAAAAGAATTCCTTCAAATCTCCTATAGAATTTTCTCTCCCCCTTTCCTTCCCTCCCTCTAATGATGCTGAGAACATTCATTTTGAGTTTCTAAATATTCCTTTATGCTCAAAGATCTTCTTCAGTGCACATATTGCAATGAAACGAAGTCCTCCGGTACAAAAAATAAAAAAAATAAAAAGAATATACGCACAAATGTACAATTTTAATTAAATTGAAAGAATTGGCCAAGCATCAGGATGACTTGGGAAAATGTTACTGCTCCTTCCTTCTTTCCTCTTCCTCCGCTTTGATCCAAGCAGCCTAAAAGGACCAACAGAAAGATTACCATGTCAATGACCTTTGGTCAATTTGATTGTGCAAATAAAAAGAGGGGGAAAAAAAAAAAAAAAGAAAGGGACCGATTGAAAGCAAGAAGAGATTCACTGAACACAGAAAAAGAGAACTTGCCTTATCTCTCTCAAGTTTAGAAAGATGTGGGAGGATGGAGTTCCCTAAGCTCAAGCCTCCCCAAGCCTCTTGCAATTCCCTTTCCCTGGTTTGTCTACGAGAATCAGAGATCCTGGTCAGATCTGCTGATTGCTGAGCACTAGCTATCTTCTCTCTCTCGAGTCTGGACCTGTGTTTAATCAAAATTTGGTCCAAGCCACCTTCTTCACATGTCTGTAAATGCACATTTCTGTCACCTCTCTTCACCACCTTCACATCTTCTTCATTCAGTTTGACACTCATTTTCTCTTTCTCTAGTCTTGAGACATGCTTTACTAAAATTTTGTCCAAGCTTTCACAGTCTGCATCTCTTTGACTGCTTTGATGCCTACGAGTGACGTAGTTGCTTCCCAGTGACATAGCTTGCATCTTCTCCTTTTCCAGCCTGTGAACTGGCTTTATCAAGATTTTGTCCAAGCTTTCTTCTTCTGCTTTGTTACCTTCAGGCTTCAAAATCTGAGATGCATTAGATTTCGTTTGTCCATTCTTACCCATTTTATGTTTTCCATTCTCGTCCTTGTTCGAGTGAAAATTTTCTTCCTCTTCTACTTGATCAGAATCTGGCTCCTGCTTCGCACAAGTCATTTGACATTTTTCAACTGAGTCATTTTGCCTTCTGCTCTTGGCTTCTTGGACTTCCCTTTCGAGCCTAGATACATGTTTCACCAGAAACTTACCCAGGCTGGGGACTGCCGGAACATCTCTTTTTCTTTTGATGACCACCTCATTTGCCATTCCTCCAGGTTCCTCACCGTTCACATCAAATTCTTCTTTGGGGTTCTTCCTCATCTCTTGAACTTCTTGTTCCAGTTTTGTTGGATGCTTAGGAAATGAATTTTCTAGGTTTGGAAAGGCCTCAGGTGAAGTTAAATCGCCGATGGACTTCATATCACAAAACTCACTATCCTTTCCCGAGTTCTTCTTTGCCTCTTCAATCTCTTTCTCAAACTTTGAGGAATGCTTCACAAGGATACTTCCCAAGTCGGGAACAGTCTGAGCTGAATGTATATTGTGATCTCCGTTGACCCTTTTGTTTTCAATTTCATCTGTATTCTCTTGATTTCCATCCTTATCTTCATTCTTCCTGCTCTGCTTTGCTTCTTCTACCTCTCTTTCAAGTCGTGACTTGTGCTTAACCAGAAACTTGTCCAGACTTGGGAGTTCTGGCTCCACTTGTTTCCTTCTTATATGCCCACCCATGAAGTGTTCAAGATTCAAGTGTCTCGTCGTTGTTGCATCCACGGAAGACATACTTTGGGGAAAGTTAGAAGCTTGACTTGAGGGATGATCAGCAGCAGAGACTTGACATTGCAGTTTGTTGCTTTCTACTTCGGCCAATACAGCATTTAGACCACACGTTGCAACTATAGTGGCCAGAGAAGAAAGTTCATCCTCATTCAAATTTCTAAGCCTCTCAAGCATCAAACCCACGAGCTTGATCACATTAAGCCTCTCCAAAGACAGACTCCTCTTGCATTTGCTCTGTCTCGCGTCTAGAATTGGCAACTTATGATCCATGTCTTGAGAGCAAAATCCATCTTTTTGAGATGTTGTTTCCAGTTCTGTCCCAGACTCTGACTCATACTCGGAAGAGAACGCTGATAATTCCTGATTTCTATCATCTATATCCGGGTTCTGGCTGATTTTGTGCAACAAATCTTTGAATTCTTCTTTATTAAAAGAATCACAGCTTGCAAGCTTAATAAATGCAGTTTTAACTGCTGCAGCCACTTGTTTATCTACCTCAAATTCAGTTTCGAAAGATGCTGTGACAGTATGTGTAGTAGAGTTCCCTCCATTAGCAGTAGATGTTTCAATTTGGCAATGCTTCTGAGGACAATTTGGCATGTCATACATGATCACTCCCAGGGCTGATGCCGCTTCAAAAGCCTCGGCAGCAATTTCTTCTGCTTTTAGCAGTTGGGCTTCTGCATCTTTGCTCTGGATCCTAGAGACAAGTGGAAACTAAAAGTCATGAAAAAGAATGGATAAATTTTGACGCTCACACAGTTTATGAAAATGTAAGGTTACCTGGCAGCTCGAAGGATACGACACCAAGATGCTTCCACCAGTGCAGCCTTCCGGGCTTCGATTGCCCTGTGTGCAGCCTCCCTTGCTGCTATTTTTTCTCTCAATACTCTTGAATAATGTGGATTTGAATCACCGAGTGTCTCATCAAGAGTCAAATTCATGCCATCTGCTTCCTGGATCAAGAACACAATTATTTGTAAAGCAGTACAGAAATCAGTATCTTTTGTGAACAAATCAATATACGTAACAGAAAAAATAGAACATAAGTATATAACATAACCTGCAGCCTTTTGATTTTCCTCTTTAGATAGGAGTCCACCTTTCTTCTTGGGAACCAGTTGAGTGGAGAACCCTTACGATGAGATGGCTTCCTAATTTGTGACGTAAATCTGTTTAGAGCATTCAATGGTGATTGGCCATTCCCTTTTGGCGATTTGCTCTGCATTATTCAACAACGGAAAGCATGAAATCTGAAATGTAAAATTCAAGGGACAAAAAGCAACCTTCTCGGCAGAACAACACGCAAAGAAATGTGGCCGCAACACTCGTCCCTTTAAAAAAAGAAGGAGGGGGGGAAGAAAGAGGGAAAAAAAAAGTTATGCTTGCACCAGCAATGAACCATTCCATATACCAAATATTTTCCGTAGAACATAAACAATGAAATTTCAGATAGAAATTCTTCCAGTCGAATTGCAATAATAAATCTATGTTGTTTGGATGGTATTCCTATATAAATTTTATCCCAAAAAAAATCAACACGTACTGCTAGATATGGAAGGATTTTTGATTAATTCCCAACAATCCCAAACAAGACTCCAGGAAACATTGAAGCCAATTTTCAATGAAGAACATAACGACACCAATATCAAGAAATCAAGAAGATGAAACACCAAAATCAACGAGAGAAGCAATATTGGGTCACTTGCAGGACATAAGGTTTCGCTCTCATTAAACCCCTCCGCGCCCTCCTCCCCGCAACCAACACTATTGGATTGAATCAAGAAAAGAACGAAAAGAAGAGTGATTGCAATCAAGAAACAGAATCTTGAAAATCAAAGATCGAAAAGATGGACACAAAGGGAAGAAAAGGACGATAAATTTTACCTTTCCGGTCTTGGTTGCAGAAGAGACCTTCTCTGCGGCATCGAAATCTTTGTTATCGGGATAGGGACTATTCCGAGTGGCTTGTTTGTCTGAGGCAGTAGCACAGCCCATGTCCAGACACCCAATATCCATTCCCAAACTGCGCACCATCGAGGATCTTTCAAGAATTGCAGACCAAACTAATAGAGAGAGAGGGAGGGAGAGAGAATGATTTGATTTGTGGTTATATTTTTGGGCTTTTGTTTATGAGATTCCACAGCTTTTTTTTTTTTTTTTATCTGTTTTTGTTCTTTCTGACAGTCGGCCAGGTAATTGATTGTGGGGATTGGGGCAGTTTGAAGGTTTTTGAAATGAAAAAAATAGCCGTTACGGGGCGAGGGGGGTTTACAGAACGGGCAACGGTCGCATTTTAGCATTCAACGTCTAGTGATCTTCGTGGTCGACTCACTGATGTACTGCCACGTGGACCCTTTGGGTCGACGGAAAACCGAAAAGCACGGCACGGAAAGACACACTGTACGGTCTATTACATGTCGTGTACTATGCACATTTAATCGATATTACTATAAATAATAATTAAAAAAAAAAAGAAATATTATGAAATTAATTTGTATAGATTCTTCAATTTCTTTCGTACATTTTGTTGCCCAGTTGACTAGACACGTCACAACAATGGCCATCCTTTGCAAAAGTAAAAAGTAGTTCACATATTCGAATCGCCTACAGTCGCTCGCACCCTTATCGCGAATATTAACTACCGATTATAGATTTGCAACCCACATGCATAGAAAAGGCGTAACGTCGCAAGCAAAAGGAATATTTAGCAGTTAAGCGTTTATATGCCTTCTCACATTTAAAAATAGATTTTTTTGGGGGTACTGTTTATAATTCAATAAAATTATTAGTAAACAAACAAAATAATAAATAATAACTTTTTTATCGTGCAATTTAAATTAATTGTCAATTAATTATGCCGGGGTGCTTTGAAATGTTTTGTAAGTGATTAAAGTATGAGAGTATTGTGATTGTTATACAACCCTCGCCACCAAATATTTATACGGACTAATAATTATTTATTTTTTCATCAATTTGCCTATTAAAATTTATTGCTAGAATATGATTAATATTATTCTATGAATAAAAATTATTGAACGTGTTAATATATTCTTATTTTTTTCTTTATTTGACGAATTATGTATCGCCATTCCCACCAAAATGTATTTGTATAATTGCTTAATTATTGATAAATAATATAAATATTATATTCATTCTTTTCGAGTAAAAATTATTTTTTTAGTTTATATATTATATTAAAAAATAAAAAAATTTAAATTTAATGACTCAAAATATGATTAAAACATTTTTGACTCTAAATTAAAGAATAATTTATTGAAGTTTAGTACAATGTATATAAGAGCAAAGTCGGGGGGTGAGGGCTAGTCCCCTAATATTTGCGCACATGAGCGTGCGTGTACTTTTGTACAGGCTGTTCAATGCATCAAAAATTGTAAACGAGAACATATTCCGATGATGTCTAGATTAAAGTCCGAGGGCCGCACCATATCTCACGTATAAATAGATACACCATTATGTAGGCTTCATCATCAGAAGGACCTCAAGATAGCAATTTGCAAATAATTAGTTCTCGATCCTGCACACGCGCACGCAGCATATAAAAATATATATAGAGTGCTGCTTTCCGTGTACTTCTACCACTAGGATCATATATGGCAAGAGCTGGGATTGTAACTAAAACATATGTGTTAATGCTCAGGTATTTTCTCTTCGTTACTTGATGATAAGTAGGGATTCTACTCTCTCTTCCCCCCCCCCCCCCGGGACTCAGGAGAAGGTCGAAGAAAACATTAATGAAACTCGTCAAAAGCTTAAACTACTCTCTCGTGGTTAGTTCGTTCACTACAGGTCTAACCATCCCTTGTGTTTAAATTGCCAGCACATATAGAGAGTGTTACCTGTATTGCTCGTACTCATGACTGCTCTGTGTCGCAGAAATTCTTAATTGGGACGCTTACAATTCCTTCAAATATGTGGTTTATCAGGGTGGGACTTCCGAATTTACAGAGCTGTCGGACTCTCCGTCCCTCCCAGCACCCCACCCTGCAGACAGAAACATGTCCTGGTTGTTATAGGTTCCTCGACTCTATGAGAACTTTCCCGATTTCATCTTTTAAACATTCACCGGTGGATCGTTAAATAAAATTCCCAAGATTAAACAATCTTTAATTATTGTTTTTAAATTCAATCTATCAACGGTTTAACCTAATTCATTCTCGTTTAAAGGGTATTCTTCTTACTCTGAAAAAGTATAAGAGCTAATGAGTTGAGCTTCTTTGATTCTGTTTAGAGCTGTGGTCAACGGGGCAATCAAAATTTTTTAATGGTGAAATATTAATTTCCGATGCCGTTATCACTGTGGCACGCAGGAGGGAAGCTAAGCAAGTCCAGTTTTACCGGACTGGCCGGGCAGCCGTATCAGACCAACCGGCCAAGAAAGCAAGAGACTGGATCAAAGGAGGCGATCCTCCGGACGGCGGCGACGACGACGGCGAAACACCATACTGGAGGCCTCACCCTGGCAACGGCATATACGTCCCTCAAGGCTATGAGCGGATGATGGACGATGTGCCAAAGAATGCAGAGTCTCTCAACCAGGCTTACCGGCTGAGGTGCGATGATGGTGCACTGGAGAAACCCGATTGCCCCGCTTTTGATGATCCTCCCCATCTTCCTTAAATTTCAAACAACAACCTTTTACAATTGACTGAAGTAAACGAATGATTGACTCAAGTTTGCTGTATGCTACATTGCTAATTAATTAGAGTAATGTATTATTGTGATTTTGCGCCTTTTCAGATAAAAGTAAAATTAAGAGAAAAGGTTTTGAGTATTGGTTCATTTCTCGACTCAGCCACGTGAAACTCAGATGCCCTTTTCGATCAGGGAAGGAAAAAGGTCGGCGGGTAGAGTATTGGGTAAAATATAGAACCAAAGTGAATTCGTACGTCACACTTATGGAATAAAAAATTATTATTTTTAAAAATTTATGTGTTTTCTTATGAAAAAAAATTAAAAAAATTAAAATTTCTTTTTAATATATGAAATTTATACTTGAATTTATTTTTATTTTTATTTTTTAACTAACGACTCTTTTTCTCAACTCACGAAATTGAGATTATGTATTACGGAGATATATATTAAAAAATTTTAAAATTTTTATAAGTTTTTTAATTGAGTTTTAAATATTCTGACATTTTTATTTAAGTTTTATTTCTTAAGATTTATTTAAAATTTTAAAATTTAATATTTTTTATTTTTAATTAAATTTATTAATTTTTTATTTTAATTTATATTTAACATAAAATATTAATCAAATAAAAAAACCTTCTATCATTACCAAATTTTTTAAGCTTATCATTTTTAGAATCATAAATAATTTGATTATTTTATTTTTAATTATATTTATTAATAAATAATAATAATATAATAAATAAATTAAAAACTGATAAGATTGTAATAATTGGTACCATAATTATGCAAGCCTAATTAAGATCGGATAAGCACAGAAGAAAAAAATCGAATTATGCAGCATTATTCTTTGTCAATCATTTTGTAAAAAAAAAAAAAAAAAAAAAAAAAGAAAACAGAAGGAAATATGAGAGGTACAGATAAGCACAGAAGATACGCACAATCCTTTATCTTTTGTGGACTCAGAGATCCACCGCTCTCCTCCTCCTACTTCCAGAATTGCCATTAACACCAAAAACAAGCCCCACCAGATCCTAACCCCATCACTGCCACCACCAAAACAAGCCCAGTTTATGTTAAAACCGTTCCAAATTTTACCACAAGCAAACCCATCAGCTCAAGTGAAACCACCCACAAAATTTTCCTAAAAAGTATTCTCCACCAGTTGTCTTGCTGGATTTGACACCTTGTCTGAATTTCTTCTGCAACATCACTGCCAGTATGGTCTCCGACGTCCTCAACTCCATGCTATTTGGAGCTTGGGATCAAGACCCAGAAACGGCTCTCAAACTCATTTGTCATCTTGGGCTGGATGGTGTTGATGACAAGCCTAATAAAGATGGCTTCTTTACTGGCGTTCCTTGGCTCCAATGGATGGAGCCACCCTTATGCCCTGTATTCTAATCATGCTAATTTCCTGAGATTCTGTACCTGATATTGAAGCGAGAACTTGAGAATAAAGGGGAAGAAAAAGGCAAACGGAGAGGACGTGCGTATTATGGGGTTTTTACTATAACAGGAGCAAACCCCGTGATACAGCAAGGGCTAGAAGGGCCGTTAAGATTTATCAGGATTCTTTGCAATATAAGAGCCTGCACAAATGTGTGACAGGGCTAGAAGGTTGAATATACAACAACTACAAAGAAGAAAGATATGAAGATCAAGAGAGAGGAGGAGAGGCAGAAAGTGAAGGACATAAAGAGAGTTATTGAGGAAGAAACGAAAGAAAACCTGAAAGAGGGGATCAAAGAAGAGAGAAAACGAACGGTTGCCTTGTTAATAAATCAAAGGACCTCGTCAGGGCTGCAATTGGCTTCAACAGATACCGGAAAGACGAGTGATATCGCCACCTGCATGACAGGGTATCAACAATGTTCGCTGAGCTTTTAAGATTTGATCTCCAGTTTATGAATGCAGGTTAAACTGAGAAAATCAGCATGGCCGCAAAGGTTTGTCCATTAATTGACTCTTTTTATGATAAATCGACACTCATATGCAAGAGCATAGCAAGAAAGGTGTTTCCGCGAAATAAATACAACAACATAGAAGAGCCTTACCATGCATATAGAGTTCGCAACCGCATGCAGAAACAAGTTCTTGTTCCGTTACGCAAAACCCTGGGAAAGTCTAAGCAAATGCATCGTATTGGTGTCGAAAGGCGGGACTCAACTATGGTAACAATTCAAGCCTGCAGGAAGTTGTTTTTGGAACCTGCCGGGGAAAAGAAACGCAAGCAGTACATGAAGATTGAGGATAAGTATGGAAAATGGCCAATCAATTTTGATGACGGGCTATTGCCTCCGCACGTGATATTGATTTTGATGAACAAGAGATATGAAGCTGCAGAGCTTCATTGGCAGAAACTTGTAAAAGCCCTGTCAAAGAATGAGAAATTGAGGACTTCTGTTGCGATATGTGACAATTCTGAAGGCACAGGTTGTACATTGGACTGTTCTGTAGTGCTGAGGAGAACCTGAATTTTCCGAAAGTTTATGATAGAATTTTACAGGTTGCAATTACTGAGAAATTGAGCAACCATAGGGCAGTGAAAAGAATCTTTCTTTTCACAACTAAGAATTTCACCGATTCCATAAAGAAAATTTGGATGGCAGATTACAGGGAAGCATGGAAAATTTACAGGAAGAGGGGGTACAAGACTGTTCCTGAGATGGTCTTCTGGAATCTTAATGGGTTTATTGCTGTCCATAATTGATCCATAGTCCAATGGATGATAACCATAGAGGGGTGCTAGTGGTTAGAGAATACTTGCAGGCTTCTCCAGAACCTGCAGCTTTGATCAGTTCTGCAATTAGCAGATATGGTTTCAAGAATCTAGTTGTAAAAGATTGACTTTCCCACAAAAAAGGAATAGAATCTTTTTATTATATTCTGATCTTCTCATCCATGTCCGTCTGTCTTCCTTCGTATTTTACTGTTTATGAAGCTTTATGCTAGAAGTTAATTTCACGCCAATTGACCATTAAGCACACTACTGAATGAATGTATAATTGAATTATTCCCATGGTAAGTATGGCCATGCTTTATTGTGTAAAGAAAAAGCATTTAACTTCCACCATAAGAACAAACAATGGGCTAGAAAACAATGAACACTAAGCTGAATTCAAATCCATGGACAATACCACGCATTATTACCAAACTACTAATCCTCATTCCAACATCAAACCTACATTAAACAGATGGACAATTATGAACCCATTTACCAACAATTTTCTTCTGGTACACTTCCACTGGTATCGTATGTAACACAACCTTTCTCTTTCTTAAGGCTATTTTTCCTTTTTTTTTTTTTTGTGCCATTTGGTGAGAAGTCTAAAAAATTTTAGGCCAATAAGTCAAAAAGGAACCGTTATACAAAGACCAAACATGAACACAATAATAAGAAAAAAAAAGGAGGGGTTGATTTTCCACCAATCGTGGACGACTCAACACTCAAAAGAGCAAACGGACGCGGATAAGAAGCCAAAAACTTGAAAAACAACAGCAACAACAACGACAACAACCAGCAAAGGAAATAAAACTTCCCAAAGTAAATTAAAAAAACAAAAAAAAACATACATGTAAGCGTCAATATTATTATTATATTACATTAAAATAATAAATGGAAAATAAAAAACAAATGTTTAGGGACCAAAAAGGAGGCAACTTAGCCGGGAGTGCGGAGTTAAAAACCAAAAATTAAAAAAAAAAATAAAAAAAGAACAAAAAAACCACTCGCCAACCTTTTCCTTCTTTCTTCTGCTTCACGCGGCATCTCTCTCTTTTTCTCTTTTAGGTTTCAGCAGATATATATATCCAACTTTCACAGCGAAAAGTGAGAGAAAACGTTAGAGAAACATTGGAGAAAAAAGCAAGGATGTTACGAGGGTGTTACAAGCCGCTGGAGCGGTGCTTTGGGAGGAGACCTGGCGGAGGAGGCGGTGGTGGCGATGGGTTGATGTGGCATGCCGATTTGAGACCGCATGCTTCGGGGGACTACTCGATCGCGGTGGTGCAGGCGAACTCTAATTTGGAGGATCAGAGCCAAGTTTTCACGTCTCCGTCCGCCACTTACGTCGGCGTCTATGATGGCCATGGTGGGCCTGAGGCTTCTAGATTCGTCAACAAGCATTTGTTCCCTTTTATGCACAGTAGTTCTCTCTCTCTCTCTCTCTCTCTCTCTGTCTCTCTCTCTCTCTCACACACACACACACAGCCTGGTTTAATCTTTTTCTGTATTCTTAGGATATGCTAATAAGAGGATTTCTGTTTTTATTAGGTTTAGCTTCTGCTTTTATGGTGTTTCTGTCTTAATTAAGGTTATATATAATAGGAAAGACTGAAAAGGTTTTGACTTTATTCGTTATATTGCTAGGAATCGGCTTAATTGAGTTGGGTTTTCTTTCTCTCTCTCTCTCTCTCTCTCTCTTTCTTTCTTTCCTTTTTTTTATTTTTTTATATACCCTGAAAGAATTCTTCAGTCTACCGAATTAAGGGCCTTGTTTGCTTGTTGGGAAAATATTGGGATGTTGAGCTCTGGGTACGTTTCCTGGGTGTGAATAAATCAAAAGTTCACTCTTTTTTTGAAGTTTTGGCTACTCCATATTTGGAGTTAAGTTGCTTTAGAGCATCATGGTTACGCCTAGGCGAGTTTTTTTATTTAGTTCTTTCTAATAATTTTTGTTTTGAGTGCAGAATTTGCTACAGAACAAGGGGGGTTATCAGCAGATGTAATTAAGGAGGCATTTATTGCAACTGAGGAGGAATTTTGCCATTTAGTAAAGCGATCATTGCCAGTTAAGCCACAAATTGCTTCAGTTGGATCATGTTGTTTGGTTGGTGCGATATCAGATGATGTCTTGTATGTTGCAAATCTTGGGGACTCAAGGGCAGTCCTTGGCCGGAGAGTCTCTGGAGATAAGAAAACTCCGGTAATAGCAGAACGGTTATCCACTGATCACAATGTTTCTGTTGAGGAAGTAAGGAAGGAAGTTGAGGCACTTCATCCTGATGACTCACATATTGTAGTTTATGCACGTGGAGTTTGGAGGATTAAGGGCATTATCCAGGTAGGACAGTCCTCCCATTCTTGATATGATTTGAATCTTATATCTTTGCTTGTTAATTATGAGAATTTGGCTAATTGAAATTTGTGGACAGGGGATAATAATATGTGGCTTCAATTGTTTCAGGAAGCAACGTGGTTATGCTTCTTACTGTTGGTTGTATCTGTACCTCTTGCCTGATTTGTTTGGTGTTACATTGACAATTTCCTATCCCATAGTTTGAAAGCCTTGTGCATTGGAATGCATTTATGTGGATAAATCTCTACTTACTATCTCAAAAGCATCTAATCATGATTCTCTTTACACTATCATCTTTTGTCATTTTCTGTTTTTGTGTAGGAATCCACTTGATATTTGGAAATGCTACAAGTAGGGTTGTCTTAAATGTCTGCTTCCTTCACACTAATCCTGGAACTTTATGCCTTACCTCCTGGTTTAGTGTCTCATGCAGCCAAGTGAAACAGTGGGTCTCACATGCGTGAGATGCAAATGAAGAACCAATGGATGATAAAAATGATGCTTATTAAATGTCACTACAATATGTCTTTTCATTTTCATTCTTGGATATTTTTTCCTATTTAACTTTGTTTGGGCACTTGGAACTTTCTATCATAATTTTGTTATGAATTAAAGCAGTTGTCTTATTTTCTTGGGAACTGACCCAAAATCCTAAGGCAGGTGGTGGAAAATATTCCTCCTAACCTCTTTCTTTTTCAGGTATCTAGGTCTATTGGTGACATGTATCTTAAGAAGCCTGAATTTATTAGAGACCCGATATTTCAACAATTTGGAAACCCCATTCCTTTGAAGCGGCCTGTAATGACAGCAGAACCCTCGATCCTTATTAGAGAACTCAGGCCACAAGACTTGTTCCTGATATTTGCTTCAGACGGTTTGTGGGAACAGTTGAGTGATGAAGCAGCAGTTGAGATTGTTTTTAAAAATCCAAGAGCTGTATGTTCTTATCTCTGAAGTCTTTTTGGTTTTTTTTTTTTCCTTTTGCTATTATCATTAAGATTTAATTATGAACCTCATTTAAACCATGACATTAGGTTGTTTAAACTTTGACTCTACGATACTTTGATTGGACTTTCTAGAAGTAGAATGATTCAGTGTCCATTGCTAACCCACAAGATTTACTGAAGCTGTGGAGTTGCAATGAAACAAACTCATCACCCTTTGTATGTCAGCATATTTAATTCTTCAGGAGCATGTCCTCTCCTTTGAAGTAGGGTTTACCTAGACAGACGTTTCAATAACTTTAGGTTGCTCACATGATACGCATTTGTTTTAGCTTTTTAACCTGCATTAGAGTTGGATGATCCTAGGCAAGGTCAAGCTGTTCGCTTAACAATGCCATTGACTTGTATGATACTTTTGCAGGGGATTGCTAAGAGATTGGTGAGAGCTGCTCTTCAGGAAGCTGCAAAGAAACGAGAGATGAGATACCATGACATAAAGAAAATTGAAAGGGGTGTAAGGCGGCATTTTCATGATGACATCACCGTAATAGTAATTTATCTTGATCACGAGAAGATCTCGTCCAATGGTAGATCGAAGCACAGCGCCATTGGCTGCATCTCTGCTCCTGTTGATATTTTCTCTCTTTACACAGATCATGCAAAGGAGGATCTGCTTCATACAGTCCCTTGAAAGGAACCAAAAAACAAAAGAAACAAAAAAAACAAAAACAAAAGCTAAAACCCTTTGGAGGGCTAACACTTGCTTTCATGATATCAAGGTTATATTAGTAGCATGAGATTGTTGGACACAAGGGATTCAATAAAAGAAAAAGGGCATGGTTGTGTACATAAGTCGAATGGGTTGGTAGATTGTTTGATATGCTGATGGAAAAGCAATCGTTGTAGGCGTTTTCCAAGTGAAGAGGGATACGCACAAAAAAAACATTGTTTTTATAGTTTTATAGATTTTTATAATTGTATCTTAAATCTTTTCAAGTTTTCTCATTATTTTTAAGCATTCTTTTTTATTCTCTAGTTAAATAAATATATTTTTTAGCGAAAAATGGTCAATCTCGTTCAAAAAAATATATATATTTAAAAAGAATTTTAAACGTTAAATTTTTATGATCACGAAGACATCGAGTCAGCTGCATAACTAGTGTTATACATGATTACATCCGGAACTAGCCAAACGCTGCTCAACGAGCTTAGTTAAATTTTTTATAAATTTTTATAATTAAATATTTAATTTTTTATTTAAAATTTATATTTTTTTAAATTTATGTCAAAACGATAATTTTTTAAATCAATTTATTAATAATTTATATATAATGAATATATTATTTTTAATAATTTTGATTATTCTTTATTTATAAAAAATTAATTTAAAACAAATATAAAAAAAACATATAATTTAAATAAAAATAAAAAAAATAAAATTTAATTATAAAAATTTAGAATTAATTTTTTTATGTTCCAGAGAAATGGTTTCAAATCTTCTGTGGGTCATGGCTCATGGATGGGGGAACTTTGGAACAAGACAAGGAGGAGCGAACTACAAATCTAAGGGAAACCAGGCCCTTTGAAAATCCTCTGCCGAATGCCCACGTGGAGATCGGAAAGAAGTGGTTTGCAGGCCCAACTGGGGCCGAGCACAGTCTTGGAAAAGACAACAGAAGCCCCAGGCCCTCCAAATCAGCGTTTCTGTGTCAATTTCTTATGCATCATAAACAAATGGAGCAAGGGACAGCGAGTGAATATACTGATACCAGTCGAGTTCTAATAACTAAACTTTAAATAATGCTCAGTATCAATAGCATTCAATTAACGAACGGAACAGAGTTGAACTTACCTTCTTAATGATATAACTTGTAAACGAGCTCGCTAAGTCCGTTAATGCCTTATTACATAGCCGAATTCATGGTTTTTTAGGCCTTGCATTCCTGCAACTGAATTGAGTTCAGGCGAGCTCAGTCATGACCCCAAACAATTCCTTCAGGAATTGTACACGCAAAATTGACGTTACGAATCAACAATCACTTGCTCTTGTGGAACTCAAAATATTTAGTGAACGTACAAATCTTTATCTTAATCTTTCAATTATTCATGTCGCTCAACTCCCAATATTTTAAGGAAAAACTAGTATACCGGAAATTATGCCCTTCTGATTTATGGCAGAATACCTTAATCTTCCCAATTTACCAAAAGTGTTCCATGTCTTAAGCAGAATGTTTTGTCGATCACCTCCCTGCTAATCTTGGTTTCCTGGAATTTACGCACAAGGCCCCCAAAGAGTCCCTAACATACATATTCCAACGCTGGTAGTCAATGTGCAAGGCTGAAACCTTGGGCAAGAAGATTTAAAACTATATATAGAAAATCTGCTTTTCCAATAGAGGCACTTACGGCCTGAAATTATCCCCGATCAACCTGCATTACCCGGTCCTGTAACTGCAAGCCAAGTTTTTCAACATATTTATCTTAATTTTGGAGAGACTGATCTCAGGTGAAAGAGAGTTTATTGACACGGCAGACCCAAAAGCCGGAAGTGTTTACGCAACCATGCATACGATAGGCACAATAGCCAGAATTAGCTGGAACAGAACCACATCAATGATTTAACCAAAATATAACATCTTCACACAAATAAAAGCATAAAGGGCTAGCCGACAATGAATTCATCTTGAAAAGCCTACTTCCGGGAATCCAAAAGCAAGGATATTAGGAAAGCTAATTCTATATGCAAGTACTGATAAGGATAAAAATGCCACCAAAGGCCAAAAGAGGGGCATTGAACTTGTTAATCCTCCCCGAGAAAGACAGCCTAGCGCACAAAAACAACCATCCAAAATTCCAACTCCATTCTCTTGAACTTCATTTCAGAAAGTGAGGACTGATCAACCCTGCAATCTCAAGAAATCCAACCTGATCTCTGCCGCCAAATATCTTCTTCAACTTCCCATCACAAACTATGATCTTCTTGTTATCAGGGTCCTGAAAAATGATGGCATATCAATTCCAAGTTGCTGAAGTAGAATGGAACCACCGTACATGTATATTCACAGAGGAGTTGGAGCATAGAAAAAAAGAAGCACCAGATTTTGGTCGCAAACAATCACGTAAATCCCTTTCCAGATGTTGGAGAAGAGAGAGAATCAGACTTTGGTTCAAGCTAATGATGCTTAAGCTTAAAGACACAGCATCATGAGTCACATACGCTTCTTACTAGACTTGAAACAATACTTGAGTTGAAGATAATTGTTCCGACAAAGTTCACCCAAAAAAACAAAAAAAACAAGACAAAGTCCTGATTGGAGAAAAACATTGTAATAGCCGTCCCTAATCACACATTATTGCGCCTACTACAGTAACCACAGCCCATGTGATACTGGCCTAAAAAAATACTCAAGCAAATACAGGGCTTACGCGCAAATGCCCATCTAAATAACCTAAAATGACATCCACTTGCAAAAGCAAATATCTTTCAAATACCATCACAAAAATAGGGAAAAAAACACAAAACCCCGTTACCGTAAAACAGACATTAGTTAATCAAGAAACCCCTAAAACCAAGCCTTGTGACTGAAAAACGACAACTTTAATAAACTGTTTAAGAAAAAAAAAAAAGGCGTAGTTATTATAATCACAAAAAAAAAAAAAAGCAAAAAAAGAAAATAAAGGAGCGGAACCTGAAGATTATGCTCCTTGATGTAAGCCCAGATTAACTTAACCGCCTGGGTACGAGGAATCTCGGCGGCACCGACGAGGTCGGCCATTTCGGAAGACACCCGGCGAGGCCTCATGATACCACGCGGCTCGCGCTTCCCAGTCGCCGGGTTCGACGACGCCGTTGCACACGTCACCTTGTTGCGCACCATTCGGAGGCTTGTAGTAGTAACACAAGGCGGTTTGTTAGCAAGGGACGGCGAAGCAAGATGCAGCCTTGAACACAGAAACGGCACCGTTTCGGTAGGAAGACAACCGCAGAAAGTCCTCGCCATCTGAGATGGATTGTGCTATCCTCACTCTGATTCTTTTTTTTTTTTTTTTTTTCTTTTTTGAGAAAAAGAAGGCAAGCAGACAGGCAGGGTGGGGATTAGAAAGGGCATTTTGGGGTTTTGCGCCAGAGGGATAGCGAAAATTGGCTGAGCCCGCCCCGACGCACGGTTCTTGAAACTTTTGTTAACAAAATGACGAAAATACCCTGACTTGGGGCTCCGATAGGCTTAGATGGAGAGGATATTTTGGGGGGCGCGAATTTAGGATGCAAACTTGTGCTTTGAGAAAGAAGGAAAGTTTGCTCTAGTCAAGATCGTTGTTAAGCCCAGTAACATTTGGGTTTCTAGAAGGGAGGCGTTTTCTCTGGGTGGAAGGAAATTTGTCAATCTTGCCTCTGAGCTCTCTATTGATGAAGTTGTAATAGAGATTTGTTCGTACACGTGTGCTTAATTTGTGGAATGCATGTTATCTTTTAGTCTATCAAAAGATTTATCCGTTTATAAATTATAGAACGAGATAATTCTCTTAATTTTTTATAAATTTTATTTTTTAAGATTCATATTTAATTTTTTTAAAAAATAAATTTTTAATTAGTAAAATATTCACGTGAAGTAATATATGTTATTTTTATAATCTCCTGCATGATTTAACTTTATACAGCGTGTTTTTTTAATGTGGATTTGACTTATGTGATCTCCTCTGCCGAGAGCACGCCATATTGCTCTATGTGGCATATTTATGGAGACGTTAGTCAGCATTGCTTTTATGTACAAAGCTCTTCAATCGCTAGGTGAGGGTTTTAGGATCCTCAAACGTCGGCAGCTAGATTGCAACGGGTCTCTTTCTTTTTTTTTTCAACAGGCCTTTTCTTAGCGCTAGAAAGAGAAAATCGAAATTTTGGTCCCGGCCAAAGTGATCAGTGTAGTTATGTGATGTATAACTCCCTAAACATCTTTCCTTTTGAAATCTTTTCCTTTTCTCGCCACTGACACCCCGTGAAGTCAGCTTTATCTTTATGTTTTCGGGAGTAAGGGAGGTCAAGGAATAGAATTGGGCCCCACAAAGGAGGCTAGCTAGTTAACATCATCAATATTTCAAGACATGATTGCTAAACCAACCTTTCTGCCCTTGTCGGTGTCTTTTACTCTACGCTGGTTACCCGCAGGACTCTCCCGCACACATCGGATTGTGTTGGCTTCCCCCACTTAAATTTTTAACTATTGTAGTGCCTTTTAAAACATATATAATTTTTTTAATTTCTTCGTGGTTCATTGATTATATTAACAATTAAATACATAATAGGTAGTGGGTTTTTTTTTTTTGGTCATAAATTTCAAGTTTATACTTTTAAGAATATGAATATAGGTAGCGGGTTGTTTTAAATAGTGGGTTGTCGTTACCTTGAGGAAATACTAGAATTTTAATGCTCATAAATTTCTCATCTCAAATAAGATCCTTTCTTGTTAACTTTGAATACCAATCTAATGTCAACTTGAAAAATGAGCTTGGGATAGCTGTTAGCAATGTCTTCTACGATTTTAATGTGGGGACTGAGACTTCTTAACGAGAGAGACAGCGTTGGTTTCATAGGATCCAGAGAGCGAAGTGCCAACCATCCAAGAATGGAGTACTTTGGAAGCAACGGTGTGTTTCTCTCAATAAGTCCTTTTGCCAATCGTAACCAATTTATAAAAGATACGTGAACCCCCCCCCCCCCGGTCCAATGATGTACCATAATTAGGGGATATGGCTCCACCAAGAAAAAGCGTGGCCACGTCTTTTTTTTTTTTTTTTTTAATACAAATCAATTTTTTGACATTGTGTTAAATAATCCAGTCCATTTATATTGTTCTATGTATATCAACTTTTAGAATTTTAAACTTAAAATTTTCAAATTTCAGTCATCTCAAATTTAAGTTATTTAAGTGCTGAGTAAATAGGATTTAGATTCTCACAGTGTAAAATTAGATGTTATTAACATTTTATGAAATTAAATAAGTTAACTTTTAGACTAATTAAATTGAGGATCCAGATTATTTTTTTAATTTTATTTTTTATTTTGGTGGCCAAAAGTGGGATTGAGTTTCTAATAAATATAAACTTTCGATCATACCAAAAAAAAAATCTGCTTGGGTCAGGAGGACTTCGACTTGCCGTTGGAAAAGGTCGAAGGTTCAACCATATTTTTCCGTGCAATACGAAGTAATCTTCAAGTTTTATCAATTGCTGAGGTGTTCAAAACCAAGTTGATGGGCTTTACCATGCACCCAACTCAATGACTTCTAGCTAACTCAATTAAATATAATCATTGATAATCATCCATTACGGCCCACCTAATCAATCATCGTGTCTTTTACTCTACCAGAACTCTGTTTCAAAAAGGGAAGAGAACAAACGCTTAAGAAAATTATCGTCTGCGTCATCAAATGGACTTTTACAAAAACGTATTAGCATCGTATAAAAAGCCCCAGCTGGCTGCCCTCTTGGCATCATGAATCCTGCGTCACAATCACATGCCCAGTGGACCCACATCAAACCTTGACAATCAGACGCTGCAGATCTGTTTGGTAGCGGAATGGGCCCAACCCAATCCCTCAATTAATTCCTTTAAAAATTCCACGCACTCTCTATTTATTCCCTTGCCATACTTCCCACCGGTCGTCACTGCTTCTCTCTCTCTATACCCACAGAGACGGTGCGTAGAGAGAGAACAACAAAATGGTGAGTCAGAAAGCTGTGATCTTTGGTTGTTTGATCTGCATTGTTCTCGTCGGAGTTGGAGGCCAATCTCCGGCAAATTCTCCGACGGCGACCCCTGCTCCGCCGACGACTACGACTCCCACCGCTTCTCCCCCGGCTGCTACCTCTGCACCGCCTACTCCATCCACCACCGCTCCTCCTCCAGCTTCTGCTCCCCCTCCGGCTACGCCTCCTCCTGTTTCAGCACCCCCGCCATCCACTCCTCCTCCAGTAAGCTCTCCACCCCCTGCATCGCCCCCTCCTGCAACTCCACCTCCGGCATCACCTCCTCCCGCCACTCCACCACCCGCTACTCCACCACCTGCCACTCCTCCTCCCGCTACTCCACCACCAGCCACTCCTCCTCCAGCCGTTTCCCCACCGGCTCCACTGGCCGCTCCACCTGCTTCGGTCCCAGCTCCTTCTCCAAGCACGGCAAAGTTGAAGGCTCCAGCTCCATCGCCTTTGGCATCGAGTCCCCCGGCGCCACCAACCGGGGCTCCTGGTCCGGGCTTGGGGACAATGTCTCCAGGACCAGCAGCAGGAGGAACTGACATGGTACGTCTTCCTGGTCTCTGTTTCCTTAATTCCTTCATTGGCTGCATACAAAAATCTATTTGATGCACAATATTACATCAGATCTCGGCTCATTTCCGCGTTCATTTCGTTTGCATTGATCGACAAAACATCCTAACGTAAGTCCAGGTGATAGGGTCTCGTGTCTACAGTCTGGACCAATCAGAAAGAGTGTGTGTAGATTGATCTGTATTCGTTGCGAATTAGAAAGTCAGGACTTGACCTGATTTCATAGGCTAAGGTCCAACCACGTGCACGGCGGGGCTTAGGTGCTCTGTCCGTTTTGTTTTTACGAGAAAATCAATTTCACGCCAATTTTTCTGGATGAAGTTATTTACACGATAAAAATCACAATTGATTTTTTTAAAATTATTTTTATGTATTTTATTTAGATGTATGGCGTGATTCTTACCTCTATATATATAGAGTATCGCCCCTCATCTTTAGCTGCGAGGAGGGCGGTTCACGTGATGACTGACGACACCTTCCACCCGATTAACTGGAAAGGTAAGGTGAAAAAACACTGACATTAGCTTAGAAAGCCACTGATGCGGTGACAGCTAGCGGTGTTGCATGAAATTGTAAGGAAATATGTTTGTGGATGGGGAAGCACGAGGCACAGGTTCCCAAGGGATGTGACCTGTCTGAGTAGGACCTGCTCTGACCTCTCCCCAGGTCTTAATGCTATGAGAAATTATTATGAAGGCATTGGAATAGCAGCTGCTGGCTATTAACCAACGTTAAGTCTGGTCCGGTTAAGAGATTTTGGAATATCCGGAAGTGCAAAAACAAAAAGAAAATTTGGAGCTTGTTGGGTTGTTTGTTGTTTTTCAGTGTTTTGTTTGTTGGGATGTGTGGTGTGATGGGTGTGTGCTGTTTCTGTTCTGGAAATTTTGGTTAGGCCCAGAAACACTTAAAGCAAGCCCAACTTGCTTTTCCATCTGCGACCAAAGCGGATCAAGATCTGTGGCGTTTGGTGGCTCCTTCAATCATGTTTAGAGATAAAGACAAACCCGTGACGTTTCTTCAATTTTCTTGAAATTTGGGTTTAAACAGATATATAGTTACAACTGTTAGAGGTTCACTTAGAGATGAAAATGACAGATATCAGTTCCAACCATTGGACGCTGCAGAATCTCATCTTTGCCTTTTTATATATCTGAAGTAGTGTTTACATTAACTTGTTTTTGGAAAATTGTTTTTATTGCAGAGCGGAGCAGAGACGTTGTCCATGCGGAAGATGATCGGAAGCCTGGCCTTTGTGGGATGTGTTTCCCTATGGTTACTACTTTAGAACTCAGAATTTCATTCCTTATTTTAAATTCTGCGGTTGTTACTTTAGCAGAGATAATGTTATTACTGGCTGTCATTTTAGCCCCTGCATTGTATGCACTGTTTTATTGCCTGTATTTGAACTTCTTTATTATTATGTATACACGCTCGGTTCGATATTCTTCCGGAGATTTTTGAGGAGAGCCTTCCTATTTTGAGCTGGGGAGCTGTTTTGTTATCCGGGATTTTCTTATATATATCGTGACACAGGGTTCATGGGCCAATTGATCTAGGCAACGAGTGTTCTGCAAAGTTTCTGAATGAAAAAATTCTGACAATGTTCACATCGTGGCATGGTGATTGTAGGTAGATTAGTTAAATAGGAAAGCCGAGACTTGGCAAACAATGTACAGAAGTCTTGGGCCGGGTCCGTCGCTTTCTCAATGTTGGAACTCGGATTTGGGTCCGAGATGGCTAAGTGATTTCCAATGTGTTTACGAAGTCTCCCCTTAATAGCGGCCCATAAACCCAACTGAATCTTTACGGGAGTGTAGCCGGTAGCCACTGATTGAGTGAACTAAAATGGGCCCATTGTTTTATCTGACGGATGCGAATCCACCACGCTAATTTTCTCTGTCCCACCACTCGTTCAGTGTTCTGGTATCATCTGTCGTTACCAAAATATTTCTGAGATCACAAGCCCGATGTGTTTTTAGCTTATCTTGCCTCAGATATTTAAAGATTTTTACTTTTCTTTTAAAAAAAAAAAAACTTTGAGCTGGACCTAGCAGACCCAATAGAGATATACAATCCAAGGCCAACCTAACATTACAGTAGACCCGGAAGGGGTCAATTGGATAAAGCCCAAGACCCAAATAACAAAAACAGACAGTCCTCCTAAGCCCGACTGTCCCCGGGTTGGTCGGGACAGGTTTTTGTCTTTCGACATCCTTGTAACAAAAAAAAAAAAAAGACACAGTGTATACGAAAAATCCTAGGCTCTAGTGATATTTAACGTCCACACGGGTGGGCACACGGGCTAATGGTTAGAAATTAATGCATTCAAATTCTGACAGGGAAGCTCGCTTCACTTTTGTGGTGTGGGTTCGTAGGACACCGAGTGTCATAAAAATGCATCCATTCTTGGGTAACGCTTCGCGGTCCTATATTCAAGATTGCAATCTAGTCTTGCCCTTCATGTTTCGCTTGCCACGCTGCTATGGTAAGTATTATTATTATTATTATTATTTTCTCCGATTCATCGCAGCTTCCTTACTTTCAACGTTTATATCCCATACACAATTTTTAAAATGCTCAACCACGTCAAGCAATTTCAGGACATTTCCTAAGATTATTCTACGATTTTATCAATTATAATACTTAAATCCCACAACTAGGGTTTTTCATGCTAAAAACCATTAATTTATGTAATTTCATGAATTTGTGTATTCTCAGTTTCTCTTTACACTGCTAATCCTTATCTCTTTGGTATTTTATTTTTTTTCTTTATTTTATCTTTTTCTCTTTACATTATTTTTCTCTCTATTTTTTCTTCTTCTTTTCACTTTGTCTATCTCTCTCTATAATCTTTCTCTCTATTTTGTATTTATCTCTCTATTTTGTGTTTTTTCCTTCTACCTTATCTTTCTGTCTTTATTTTTTCCTTTCTTTCTATTTCAACTTTTTCTCTCTTTACCTTGTTTTTTCTCTCTCTAAATTTTTTGTGTTAATGTGTGATTTCTTAATTTCTATTCAAGGTTAAAATCTAATATGCTTCATCAATTTATAATTAATAACTTATATAATAATATTAATTCTTAAAAAGAATATTCAAACAAAAAATAAAAGTAAAGAATAAATACGATAAGATAAATGACAGACAACAAAATTAGATTATTAAATATAAAAAAATAATAATAAAAATCTGATAATATAAACAAACGAGCCATAACATTTTCAAATTCAAATGTTACAATTATATAATGTAAATAAATAAGGCACGTGGCATATGGCAAGCCTATTGACCTAGGTAGAGCTATGGTTTAGTCCTTGATTCCTTATTAGCACATGGTGGTGTATGAGACTTTTATTTGTTTGTACTTATTTCTTTCAATGAAATTAGGTTAACGTGTTTGTTGAGACAAATACTTGGCAAGCCATGTGTGTACAAAAATTTGATATCGTGGTAGCAAAGTTGACTTCAGCACCCAAGAGATTCCCCCTAAGAAAGAAAATGGAATATGCTCGATTGAGGTCGGACCATAGAACACTAGACATTACTCTTACTAAATAAAGTTGGACGCATGTGTTCAGCCTATAAAATTTGCAATGTTTGAGATCCACCACACAAGACATCCGAGAGGAAAGATAGCAAAAGATTAAAAAAAAAAAAAAAATACAATTTTAATTACACAAATACAGATAATTAAACATAAAAATCTATGTATCGTGTAATTGTGATCATTAGTTTTATAGGTGTAGTACCAATGATGATCGCAATCATGCATAGAAAAAATAAAATAAAATGTGCAATGATGATAAAATTCTAAGGTAGCATTTGTACCAACTTAGCTGAAGACGGAATCGGGCCACCATCCATAGTTTCTTTTCTAAGAAAAGGGACAAGTTGTGGGCTCCAGAGCTTCCATGCCAATCTGAAAATTTTATTGGCCAACAAAATCACTTGTTAAATAGCCTGCCTCAAGTTGTTATTAAATAAGAATGCTACGTGACGTAACAATGGCATGCATTAGAGGAAGACTTTGATTTTATTGTGCTGCTATGACATTGAAGGTGACAAGAGGGAGACCGGCTTTATATGTTTGGAAGAACTGCCCCTTTGGGAGGGTAATTGATTGATAGGCTTTGCGCAATAAGTGAGGAAGTACTAAGCGGTACCGTTTCAATGCTGATTTAACGTATGCATAAGCTAGTGAGCACAGATTACTTTAAAATCAAACATTATGCTTGCAATATATACGACATTCCATAAAATTTTTGCTAGGATTTTCTGTCATGTGGGGTTTTTCTTTTGATTTCGAATCCTAAAGAAATAACAAAAATATTAAGTTAAACCAGTATTTCAAATTAATGCACCTTAGATTTGACAGCATACCCGTAAACATATTAGCAAAGGAAAACAAATAAAACTTGGAAGCTTGGGGTGGTTAAGACATCACGTCATTTGACCTTGACTGGCCAGGAGCCCAACTTGGTATTCCCCTTCGCAGCCATAAATTCCACAATGGCCGAACGAAAATAAACACTGGCTGCTATAATAGGATGTAATTTCGTTGATACTCTAGGGCTTTTGTTACGTAGGTTGGTTTCCACCTTTACTACTCTATGTTACATTTTCTGTCAACGAAATCAACCGATCGCATTCATGTGGGTTATCGCATTTATGTGTGTATGTGTCCCTCAGACTATAAAATATATTGAAAAACAGAAAAGGGCCACTCGTCAGTGGGGAGTTTTTACCGTTCAGGAACATCGTCATGAGCGAGAACTGCCCTTTCCTGAGAGAAAAAAGTAACGAATGGCCCGCAAACGCCTAAAGTGAGTAAAGAATTGGGAGACAGACTCTGCAAAAGCATGAAAAAATATGTGACAAAAAAAGCAACAAGGAAGACCAAAAAATTGAAGACGGAAGATATCACATGGGGTTTCGGACATTTTCACCCCCCCCCCCCCGTGCCTTGCTGTAATGATGTTTCACGCACAAGTTTTGCTTCAAACGATGCAAACCCAACTCCATTTTAACCCTCCACACAGTTTGCGCATAATTTCTTGGGTCCGGAGGTCAGAGAACGGTGTTTGTGAGTTAACGAAGAAAGCCTTGAAACTTGGAAGTTGCAAGCTTTGAGACCCCACCAGGAAGCCTTCTCATTTGCCCTCGCGACAGGGTCGTTGTGAAAAAAACAGGTGCCGAGGACACAGGTACTGTACACCCGAGCACTTGCTGTCAAGCACCGTGGAAAGTAAAAGATATTTTTATATGGAGATGGGGGCACTAACTAGACGCATATCAAAAGTTCTACCCGATTCGGGGAAGAACTGCATTCAATTCCAAAGAACGTTCCAATCAGCAATTCATACCGATTCCCGCCCCCCCTAAAAAAAATAAAACAAAAACAAAGAAAGACAAATATTTAAGAGTTGATCATCCTGATGTTTTTGGTGACATCTCTTTCTGCAGCACCAATCAAATGCCATGGTAGACAGAACATGTTAAAGGAGTAAGGACCCATATTTTGGTAACATCAACTTTGAACCCAGTTCACACCATCTACACAGCACTTTTGGAGCAAATGCAAAAATAATTTGCAGTTCTTTCAGACAAAATAAAATCCAGAAACACATCGTTTACATCAATTAGTAATCCAAACTACAATAAACAACTCCACAAACAGAAAGAACCGGCTAGACATTGATGTTAAACATTCATTTGCCTGTAGTAGTTTCCCTTCTCATCCCGGCTACTGCCATAAGCTTTTTCGCAAGATAATTATAACTACGAGAAGATTAAAGGTTCTGCTATGTTAAGGCTTTATCTCCTTCCTGCAACATGTAAGGTAGACTAAAAAGCTAACCCGCATTTGCTCTATCCCTAAATGGAAAACCGAGCTCCAACTCCTTAGCTGGAGTCTGTGTTGAGAGTATAAAGATTCAGCCAGGCCTGGTTAGGACCCATGAATAGTTATGCTCTATTTACAGACTGACAGAGGCATATCCAAAAGTCCTGAAAAAATGACTTGAACCCCTACTTTGTCTAACTTCTAATTTGTCAGTCGATTAAAACTAACCAGTGGTATAAACAATTTCCCTAATTCAATCCTACCCCAGTTAGACCTCCATCTTCCATATGATGTTATCAGTGCTAGTATCAAGTTGTTTCTCTAGGGCTGCAACTTTAGCCCGATGTGCTGCCAGTGCTGTAGTACTTCTTCCTTTTTCATCCTGAGGGAGCTCACAGGCTTCACTGATAGAATTTGACCTCAAGTCTGCTGGGGGAATAAAACAGTCAATTGACAGACCCGGGACATTGAATGCAACCTCTTCAATTGTCCAGACTTCCTCCATCTTGGTCTTGGTATGACTCATAGCAACCTCACCAAACCTGTAGAGGGTCACCACAGATCGGCCTGAGTGGGCAATCATGATCCCCTCAACAGGTCTGTAATCATCCAGGAATGAGTTGATTGTGGTTTCCCAGTAAACAGCATCACCACCAATGGATTGGATCCTAGTCAGATGTGAATCCTCCATATGAACAAGAAGTCCAGTCTTCTGACTGAAGTAGCCAAACAGGACATGCCTAATGATCTCAGCCGGCCCTTCACTTCTAGCTTTCAGTATCTGAGGATCAGCACAGAGCTTGAGTATAAAGCAGTCCTCGCCATTAATCTTTTTCTCCCCTATGCACTTTGCATCAACAAACATGCTAGCTGTGGTTCTTGGATCAAGACCCTGAAACAGTTAAGAAAACCAAAAAAAAGGGTCCAAGAATGGAATAAGTGAATGGCAGGCATAAACTTGGCGTGAAAAGCCTAGAGCAACAATAATTGGCAATCAGAACTTCACCTGAAGTGCACGGCGCAGGGGTCTAACAGGGCCCTTTGCAGTATGGGCACCAAGCCAAGGTGTATGCCTCCAAACAAGCTTGCCATTGCAGCCAGCATGAACTTTACTACCTCCAACTGCAAGCTCAACATACCACATGTCCGGATCCATCTGCCAGAGCACAAACCCACCTGATTCAGCACCTCTACAGCCATTACGATTCTTCGCCACCCTCGTGGGCGTCTCAAATTCTGAGGCTATCATTTTAAGTTTTCCCATTGCATAAGCATTTCGAATCGAATTCTGAAGCTTTTGCCCACCTGAAGCTGCTGTGTACTGCTGCAATATATATTGAGCAGACGAAGTTTCCTGCAATTACACATTCCACAATAAACAAGATATTTAAGCTGGATCTTAAAGAATTTGAAGTGGTTTTCACTAGATTAAAAGAGCAGAGAAATGAAGCAATGCATCCCCATTTGAAAATGATAACGAAAATAAAATTGGATTGGAACTTAACAGAACCTTGCAAAACAACATAAAATAGAATTGTGAAATTATATTTCTCTAGCCTTTTCCCATTACTTTGTCAGCAGCCAAACAGATGTTGGTGAAAAACTAATAATGATAACATAAATTGGCGATTCCATGGATCTAAAAATTCGACAACAGGAGGTCACTCAAGCTTCGAATGACTTCAGCAAATTCAAAATTCAACACTGAAAAAAAAAAAGATCTATTAAAAACAGAGACAAATAAAAGAATAAAATAAATCCAGGAAATCACTCAAGTTCAACAACTTTCCTAGTAATAAAACAAAATATAAAACTCAAAAGTTTTACCAACAAGAAAAAAAAAAAAGATTCATGCAAATAAACTTCAAAAGCTTGTTGGGTTCAAGAGAAAGATAATTACAATGGGAGTGTCTTTAATGCTAAGAAGAGGCAAAGGGTCCATGGAGCAGACATGCACAGGGGCAAGCGGCGCCCCCATGACTCCGAGCAACAGCCTCAGATCAGACCTCTTGTACGACATACCGATCACGGAAGGAGTCCTCGACAGCTGCCCTTTCATCCAGTGCCCCAGACCGGACCCGACCCTCTTCGTTTCCCCATTTTCCCCTCCGGTCGGATCCGGGCCCTCCATAAGTGGCGTCAGCGTCTCCCCGACTCCCAGCCTCAAGTTCCCGGATCTCCCGACCAACGGCTCTGGCTGCCACGCGTAGGAGCCGCTGTTCTTCTTCCTCCAGAGCAGACCCGATATTGGCGAAGCGCCTCTGGCTGGGCTGCTGGCCCGGGAGCGGGAAGGGGAAAGACCCCGGACCACTTCGTCCTTTAGAGCCGAGAAAAATCCCTGCTT
Source organism: Rhizophora apiculata (assembly GCA_037832385.1). Taxonomy (NCBI): domain Eukaryota; kingdom Viridiplantae; phylum Streptophyta; class Magnoliopsida; order Malpighiales; family Rhizophoraceae; genus Rhizophora; species Rhizophora apiculata. The sequence continues at coordinate 9,889,184 of CM075428.1, read as the reverse complement.
TTTTTCCATTTTAAAAGTCCGAAAATAGTAAATACAACTGAAAAAAGCACGGAAGCAAATAGCTTCAGAGATTGATAGTTAGTCAACAGAAGACTGTGAAACCAAGTGGGGGGGTTCTACTTTTATCGGGTTTGGTTGTCTAAACGCAGAAGTTGAGATGAGAACCCAACGGCTGCTTCAGGGCGGCAAGCCTTCCTCATGGAGAGAGAGAGAGAGAGAGAAAGCAGGAGAGCAGTTGGGTAGGTCTATGCCTTGGCGAGAGAGAGACGCGCCTTATATAGCGAAAGAGAGTCAAAGGTGGGCATACGGAAATTAAATTTGAAAATAAATATGAATCCGATTATGTTTTCATAATATTTTTTTTTATACAGAAAGAGAGTTAAAGGTTAGGTGGACTGTGATAGGGCTCACCCGTTTTACCCCGCAGTGTACGACGTGCTTTGTGTTGTCATATTTATAAGTGTATTTAATAATATACTTAATTTATGTTGCGTTAAGTAAAAATATTTTTGAAAATATATCTTAAACTAGCTAGCGGTGTCAGAATTCAGAGGCCAACCTCATGTTCAACGGCCACTTTCCCCACGGCATCACCACCGCGACGGCAGGCTTTGGATGGCGGAGTGTGATCGGCAATCAGCACTCTCGCGCGCAGCTACCAGAGTGAACCAACGACAATAACATTCGAAACTCAACAAACCCCAGAAAAATAAAAAAAATTCCAAAATTAGCGTATATTTCACTAAAAAAGATACTAATCCAAACTTTAATTGATTGATCACCCCACCCTCGGTGTTCCTATCAATGTACAGATGCTTTTCTTTTTTGGTGCAACATTCAACGTGATTGAATTACGCAATCCACCGCAAATAGAAAATAATGAACACTTTATTGCCATTCATGGAATGGAATAGGGTCTAGGAGGGAGGGACTGATAATCCAATGTTGTCTTTGTTTTTTTCACCTTTTCATTTTAGATATTCCTCCCGACTTGATAATGGGATCAATCTTTACAAATATTTTTTTACTTAATGTGAAACCATTTTAATTTAATAAAATAAAAATATTTAAAAATTGCAGTGTGACTCTACCTCTTTTTTTTATTTTCCTTTTTTAATATATTCGTATAAGATAAATTAGGTCAACAAAAATATCATAGCTCTCTCTCCACATTTGACCAAAGATCGGACCTTGACAAATTATTTCTACTCTCAGGTTAGTTACATTTGGAATTCATCGAATTTTAATTTTATTGAATTTTGGACATATTGGATTTTTTTTTTTTTTTAATTCTTAGTGCGCAATTTTTCCTTTTTTTTCTTTTTCATCAAATCAAAGAAACAACTTATGGTTTTACATTTGCAAGGAGGAAAAAGAGAGGTCCGTGGACCGTGGTTTTGTTAGGAGCAGCGCATGCACATGAAAGGCCATGGACAATAAGGGTCCGGAGCAAAGAAATCAAATCAACTTACTTTTTAAGATTAGTTTTAACCATCCATCCTCCGCGACGATACGCCCGGTTCACCGAACAAAGGTCGTTGTGATTTGCGATAGCATCCACTTGTGGCACGTGGGTCCCGCACACGGGCCGTTCAATTTCGGCCTGATAATAATTAAATAAATAAATGAAATGCCTGCCGAGAGAGAAATAAAGCAAGGTCGGTGAATTCGAAGCTTCACTTTTAAAATCATACCTTTATCCTAGATATTAAGCCAATTTTTAATTTGGTTTTTAATTTTGAATTTTATCCGATAATTATTTTTTTTATTATATAATAGGATTCTCGAAGTTTTTTCCTCTGGATTATTACTACCGTAGTAGCTTTCAAATGTTACTGTACTTTTGAACTTATGGAACTATTAAACTTGTGGTCTCTGTAGAAATGACTTCCGTTTGGACCATCTCTTTGATTAAACAGCTTCTTTAAAATCAACTCTGCAAAATAATAACCAGCGAAAAAGCTTAATTTTTTAGTAGGGCCCAAATTCAAAAGTCTTGCTTCATTGATATAAGTATTTAATTTGTAAAATCACTCTGTTTTGTAGTTTATGAATTAATAAACTTTTTAATGAATAAAAAAAGAGAAGTAAACGGTGTTGATGATTTATCTTAATCATATCAACAGCATCACTAGGCATCACAGTTCGACTTTTATCAAAAGCTCTCAAGAGATTAAAAAAAAAAGAAAAAAAGCACGGTTTAGTAAAACTTTTAATGTATCCGACAATGGTGGGGGTACGTTATTGAGAATTAACATAAAAATAGAACCAATAACACTCTTACATAAGAATAAACATGTTCAACGATGTTTGTGTCTAATGGGTGAATCGTGGATAGGTGTAATTATATGGATTTAATTTAATGTCTTGTCAATCAACTCTAAATTTCACTACTGGAACATTTTGACCATTAATGGCCGTGGATTTTCAAATGGTAGATTGAATCGATTCTGTCGCTCAGTCGGGCGACACCCGAAATCATCTCGCTGTAGTACGGAATCCTCGTTGGTTCCTCGAGCTAATTAATCATCATTGTGTTATATAAAATGTATTAATAGTTAACAAATTTTAATTTTTATTTAAAAATTTAAATTTTAATCATAAAAATAAAAATAAGATGGTGTTATTTTTTAGCCACTTTGTAACCAGGAGATCCCGTCAGCATGCATGTGCCAAGAGTCTAATACTGAACCAAAAAAATCAGTATATTTAGTTAAAATTCAATGTATTTTTATTTCAGTATTATTAATTTTTTCAAAAAAAAATATGCGTGTTACTTGTTTTTTTTTTATATCTTTTAAAACATACATGTAAAACCTACAGTTTTGATTTTAGTTTTATTCAACCGATTTGCTCCAGTTATTTATTTATTTTTTCCTTACTCAGATTCCTGCCAACTTGGTTCCTTTAATGGTTCAGTGTCAAAAATTTCAAATCTTATCTGGATTATCTCTTGCTAATTATGATTAGAACCGTGGTGAAGATGAGGACTTTGTGTGACAATGCACCGCGCCTATTAAATTTGTGGCCCGTATCATTTCTGTAAAACAAAACTGGTAAGTTGATGATTATGTTAATTACTAAAAAACTGAAAAATAAAGTCCATGCCATTCAAAAGTCTTCTATCTCAGCAGGGTCAAAGGTTGTTATTTGGAATTGATGCGATGCTAAGATTGCGAAAATGGAATACAGAGATTTGAATGACGAGACAATTAGCCGCTTGAGAAAGCTAAAAAGTTTCCGCGTTTGGGGGCCCCAACAAGCCGCGTTTTAACTTTATTTCTTTTGCTTTATATCTTTGTTTAGGTTACGGGCTTACAGCCAGGAGCTGTGACACTCGCACTACTTTAGCCAAAAGGCAAAACACCAACTCAACCAAACCATTTTTATCCTATATTTTATCCTTTTAGCAAGACAGTCTGTTTGCTCAGATTTTGCTAGCCCCACTGCTTTCACATCATGAAATAGGAAAAAAAAAAAAACGAAGAAGAAGAAAAAAAAGAAGACCCAGCATCTTCAAAAATCTAGGTACACTAAATTGCAACAAACAACTAAATGCGTACACATAAAGCGGCGAATAGGAAACTTTTGTGATCCACATATGTAAAAAAAACAAATAATGGGGAAAACCAATAAATTGGTTGCCAATCAGGATGCTGGTTATCATGGTATCATATGTTCCTGCTTTGCCTAGACCATGCCTGGTTTTTGTTCATTGTTTGTAGTTGGCCATTATGCCATATGCGCATGCTCCGTAACTCATTTATTGTATTCTTATGCCTCGATCTGTTCCTTTTTGAGCTTGGCCTGTTCTATTGAACGGGAAGATAAAAACAAAAGAGAAGCCTCAGATCCAAGTGGAAATCTAAACAAGGAAATTCGGAGCAAATAGACAAATAATTAATACAAATATTTTTTAGGATTAATCTTCTATTTAGCTGGGGTTCCGAAGATGAGCTTGTAAATCTTACGGTGAGAAGTATTGCAATATGCTATTGCTTTGTCTTTTAACGGCTATATAAAATTGAAATTGAGAAATCTTTTATAATAATCGAATAGCTTTACAGGTTACACATGCACCAACTACAAACAAAAGACATGCAAGAACTACATTGACAGTTCCTACAACACCAAATCTTTATGATAGGATTTGTGACTTTGTGTTTGCTGGCATCTCGTGTCTATGTCCCCTTAGATATATATTTGGAATTCCTGTTCCATTATTCTTGCATAAATATCCTAAATAACCACCTAAGCGGTCTGCACATTTTCAGATATGTTACCATTCTATTCTAACCCTGTTTCGATGAATCCATGTCGTATCAGATGTGGGGTATTGCATTTACAATAATTGGCATGGCGGCCATCGCCAATTTATAAAATACCGTGGCATGCAGTAGACAAAATTGTTGTTCTTGACAGACAACGGTCGCCGCAACCATCCCTCACCATCTTTATTTTAACCTTTAATTTACTTTGAATATGATCAGATAATATTCCCAATTGGATAAGCTCCTTTGGACAGAAATCAAGCACCGCCCACTCTTGTATGTAGATGGGAACATATACAATCTTGGCATGTATTTTAAAGTATTTTTCTTTTGGAGCACTGTAGTGACACGTGTTTGTGTACACAGATGGGTCAATCTTAAAATGAGAATAATAGGCCAACTTCATAACACACGGCAATTTAAAAATGAGAAATTCAGCTTAAAATTATAATTTTTAATAATATAATAATAATTAATCAAATTATGTTATAATCGTTGATAATGAGCTTCCCTTTATGCCTTTTTAAAGCATTCATGATAAGGAAAAAAAGGTGAAGAAGATGGCCACCTGTCAACATGATGGGGCCGTCGTCTGGGGTGGCAATAGACTAAAGGAGCATAGAGGGAAACAGGGTAAAGTTGCCAAAAACTTTGAAGAAGCGAACGAAAATTATTTTTCAGAGGCCTGTATCCAGTTGCACATTATAACTCTATTATTATTATTAAAAAATTTGTACATTTGACACCAACTTAGGTGGGGTATCCTTTTAAACTAACTACCACTTTCTAGTCAGATCGTCACTTAGGCGAACATACTAGGTTTCTTTCATCCTTCACGAGAGGGACTTCGAAGCCCAAATCAAAGAGGATCCCACGTAATAATTAATGCTCTAGCTAACATGTTTTTACAAGATTCTTTCATAAAAGCCAGCTCAATAGCTAAAATTTAATCTTAGAAGCCTAGATGCACATTGTAATTTTGTTTCAAACTTCGAAATCATTGACAGAAGTATTTTGATTTGTCTATGTTAACCCGAATTATCTGACCCTCCTGAACCTACATGGGTCGGGGCAAACCGGGGCACCTGACAATTCACACCAATCCGTTAATCGGGTGGGACACTGCTGGACTGGGCTCTAGCCCCAAACAACCGCAGCCCATAAAAGTAAACAATGGTATCCAGTAAACACATCCTGGCCCATGAGAGACATATCTTCTTCTGCAGTTTAACAGGTTTTTTTTTTTTTTTTTTTTTAAAAAAAATTAAGTACTTAATTAAAAGTCAATTTGACCGCTGGAGAATTTCATTCTTTTAAGAAAAAATAAAAAAAAAAGGCAAAAAAAAAGAAGTCAAACATCCATAATTAGTCTAATAACGTCTCCTAATTTAATTTAAAATGTCTCCATTCTTATGATTTTAGCCTTTTGGGTTGACCTTTTGAACTAATTTTAATGTCACCATGCTCTCTCTTTTTTTTTTTTGTTGGGGTTACGATTCTTTTATTAAATGACATTTGGGGTGAGGTTTCACCACCTGATCACTGTATTTTTTTTTTTTGTTTAAAGAAAGCAGTGATCATTTTAGTTAATTAATAACAACGACTTAGTAATAACAGTAGCATTAATTAGTATTATTCTTTTTTAGTAATTTTAATGTTTTCGGCCTTTATTATTTCATTCTTTGCACGTTGATTCGGCCACACGCGAACAGACACACGTTTATGCAAAATCCAACCGTATCTTTCTTGTATGAGACACGTCTTGCTGTCGGTGACTTTCTTGTCGCATTTCCTGAAGTTCAGGCACTCGCACCTCTAATCGGATCATCGGATTCCGATTCCAAGTAATCATGGGCACTGATTCTCCGTTCTTCGATGTTCCCACCCTGGAGAAAATGCAAGTTTGATTTGCTCTTCTTTTGTGTTTCTTGTTGTCCAATTACAATTTGATCACTTTTCTCTGGCCTTGTTGGGTTTTTTTTTTGGCTGGGGATGTTGAATTATGGGTTTATCATTTTTGGTTAGAGTACACGAAAACCAAGATCGATGCATTATTACGGTAGTTTTATATTGTTGTGGAGTGGGTTAGTTTGTGTTTGTTGAATTATATTAGAACTAGTAATTCAGTTGGAAGTGCATGGTTAGTTATGATAATCCCCGACTTGCTGATGTCTTAATTGTTTTCAGGAATGTTAATGATTTAGTAAAATTTTAGTGTGTTTACCAATGATCAATACTTTCTTGTTCTGGGGTTTAGGTATACTGATTCCTGCAGGGTTCACGGGGTGTTGCCCAATGCTGCAATCCTGTCTGGTTTCTTCAAGGTGAATGTTGATTAGAGTTGCCTTTTTATTCTTTTGTCAATTTATTGTACAGCGAATACTGAATAGATAGATTATATTTATCAATTAATGATGGTCAAGAGAAGTCAAACGTCATTTGTGTTACTTTACTGTTCAGGCTCAGGTTAAAAAGTCCTGCGGTGAGCTGTGTAGCTTGGAGATTTCCTTGGATGGTGTTAACGATGTTCATTTTCCTCCACTTCTTCTTCTGTGCAAGGCAATTGAGACTTCTGAGATTGAAGCAGTTGATGTACATAATGGATCATCATGCATGTTGAATGGAGAATATGCTTTATGTTTGATGCACACTATTGATCAAAAGCTTCGAATAGTCAATCTTCGAGACTTATCATTTGGAAAGGACTTTTTGAGGTGTGTCATTGAATTTATATCATGTCAAGCAAATTATTTTTGGATTTCATTGTATGAAACTTTGCATCTGTTGTGACCTTTTGAGGGAAAAAGTGTAGAACAAGGACTTTTCAGGTGACTAAAACTTAAGGCAATCAGATGAATTTCAGCTCATGTCTTTATTTGCTGATTGATATTATAGGTTTAATGCTATGTGGGATATGCACATTGGACATTTACATCGGCTGCAATTAAATTTTTAATGTAGCTTCTGAAACTAGTTCTATCATTTTTTTTTTTTGACAAAAAACCTGTTATCAAACTACTTAAGTCTAAGTTATAGTGCTCAAGAAATGTGCATTTTATGTTTACCAATTTTATGTTTTCTGGGTTTTCATTTGTGCAACATAACTATGCTCTCTTTGAAGGACGAATTGAATGGTTTCTTGCCAATTTTGTAATTTTCTTTCTCTCTCTGTTTTTTTTTTTTTTGTCTGTTCCTTCCACCATGAAAAATAAACTTCCTCAAGGATAAGATTTTTGTTAACTTTTTGTTAAGCATGTCAAATCTTACATGTGAAGAAAAAACAGTTGGAAACGATCAAAAGATGTCCAATAGATGAAGGTTATCTTGCTTTTCTTCTTCACGATCTAACATTCAAATGGGGGCACATCTTCACACTTGTGCAATTCTTTTCCCTGGTTCCCAAGGAATCTCTTAATGTAATATGACTTCCCTGATTAATATGAAGATATGATGAATGGCTTTAACTTTGACACCTTTTATCAAATATTAACTAAGATACTTCACATGGGAGCATCCATTTTATCAATCATAATACCATATTTAATGGTAATGGATGAAGGAAATGAGTGTATAAATATTGGAAAAAAGTTATTTCTGTAACTATGTTTGCATCAATCTGAATGGGAAATGTGATTTCCAAAGTTAAGACTCAAAATTTTTTAAATAAACTTGGAAAGGATGGATGGTATTTAATGTAGAACCTTTCCCCTTTAAATTTCCTTGTAAAAGTAGCAAGCTCTTTGTGCCTTTTAATGATTATCCCTTTTTCTTTGCCCAATCAAAAAGGGAAAAGAGGTTGTAGTATTTAACTTGTAATCTTCATCTTTTGGAGCATCTGTGGTGTAGCTTGAGGTAGTTGATATCTAAATGTAAAGATTGGGCAGCTTGAAGCCTGCCAATAGCATCAATATCTCTCCCACACACTTGCTGCCTGCATCTAACAAAAGCAATTTTTTCAAGTGGCATTCTCGCATTTGGTTGTAGTTTGCTTAAATGATGTATTTGTTATCATTGTTTTGACTTTCGTCACCAGGGAGGTTTCCCAGAATGGTTTGACATGCCAAGTCCTGAACTTGAGGTCTTCTCAAATCCGGCAACTCAACATGGTAGGGGAATTCACAAGGATACGTGTCCTCAATCTTGATTTCAGTACTTCACTCACTAGCTTCCGGGAGGATTGTTTTACTAGCATGCCTAATTTAATTTGCCTCTCAATGTGTGAGACAAAAGTTTCTAATCTCTGGACAACTATCGCGGCACTTTCAAAACTCTCCTCTTTGGTAGAACTTAGATTTCAAAGGTGGGTGTGCTGCAATGAGACTCCGTCATCTTCAGGATCATTAACTGCTACTTTAGATGATCAACTTGACTTTGATAAGCCAAACACGTGTCTTCCAGTGGCCAATTTATCTTTTGGCATAGATGAATGTACAGATCTTCACTTAGGAGATGAAGAGGTACTCAGCAATATGTTTTCTTTAAGTGATGTGACCATAAATCATGAAGTACATAGCATGATTGAGGATTCATCAGATGATAGTGACATGGACTTTTCAAGTTACCCTCAAGAATTTCATTACACAGAGCCATTGTCTGATGTACATCCTGGGTTGACCAGACAATTACTTCCACAAAATGAGGTAAAACATGAGCCTGTCTTCTTGGGTTCTGATATTGAGTATTGTCATACCAGAAAATCTGTAGTTTCATAACATTAGGAAAGTATGATCATTTGTATATCTTTTGCATTGATTGATAACTTCAAAATGAACAAACCCATTTTTAGTAAGAATTTGTAGAAAATTACGGTTTTCCAAGTTTCAACATTATATTTAGGCAATTGTTGAATCTTTTCTCTTTTTACTGTTTTTAGTTCTTATCTTTGACACAGCACCCGGCCTGGCATTGGCACATCTTTATGTTGAGAATTATATGTGCTTTGAAGCTTGTTCTCTTTCCCTTTTCTTTAATTTTTCAACCAGGTGGGTTGACGTTAATTAATCATTCTTGATTTCCTTTACTTCCTATAACGGGCATCTATCTTCTCCAGCTCATCAATATCCATTCTTGTTTGATATGGTGCTATTTCTTTATGTGACCAACTCCCTTCCACTCAAATTCATTCGATGGGTGCCACTTGGCAAATTGCAGAGTCAAGATGAAGAATCCTCGGCTGGTTTTTTTACGAGGGATTTTGTGGACGATGCTGGATTGGCATATATCTCTTGTCATGCTTCGCCAATATGTGATGAGAAACATTACAGAGAGTATACAATTGCTTCGCTACCCCACTTGAAAATTTTGGATAACCTACCCATCAGAAAGATGGACAGGGAAAAGGCTGCTATAACATTCTCACAATACTTTGAGTACTTGCCATATAGACGGAAGCAAAAAGAGAGTGTTATTAACATCTTGTATAAGCGTGAAATAAAAGAAATTCAGCGTACCAAAAATCAGCAGTGTTCATATTCTCATGGAAACTCACAATGCTCGTATACACGGTCACTTTGTGCTGCCAAAGTGGGATCATCTGCTTGGCCTTTCTTGCATCCACTCTCCATGTCAGGCTGTGATCTAGGGGTTGAAAATAGCAACTTTCGTCCAAGGCAGTTTGAGTACCATCCATCTCTCACTAGCCTAATGGTGTTTGGAACTTTGGATGGTGATGTGGTTGTTGTTAACCATGAAAATGAGAAAATAGTCAGTTATATTCCATCACTTGGAGCAATGAACAGCATATTGGGGCTCTGCTGGCTCAAGAAGTATCCATCCAAGGTATTTGAAGATGGGTTAAATTATTTCCCCTCATCTTTCCAGAAAACAAGCACATGTTTGACCTACAGCCTTTTCTCCTATTGATGTATATTTGCAATAAGCATGAGAATTTTTTATGCATTGCTAATTTTTATATCTTGTACCTATTAACTTTGAAGGGACTAAACCTTCAGACTAAAGGCAGAAATGTGAGTGGTCAAAATATGAACAATGAAACCTGGGATATTTTGGGTGCTTAATATAAAAAGAACAAATTTGTCTGAAGCAAATTGTCAAGGATATGTACGGATAGATGCTAGATTCTAGAATATCGAGCAATCATGCTTTTGAAGTGGTTTCTTGTCACCTTATGGAAAGTCATCTAGGCATTGAAGTAAATTCCATGTACAAATTTCACTTGTTAATAACTAATTCATGCATTATTGCAACTCTTGGATACACTTGTAATGATTGTAGATGCACGATCTTTTTACATGATGGCATGCCCATCATTTTCGTTGGACTCAATCTCTGCACGTCTAAATAGGTTTTTCATTTTTTTTTTCTCCAGAAAGGTAGGATGTGCCGTGCATAGGTGGTGATTTAAGTGTTTTCTTGTTCTGGAGAGAAAACAATACGATTGAGAGGGATATGACTGTTAATGATTCATACAGTTTTTATGGAACATGCATGGCTGTCTGGCCATTGGCAGGCTGCAGTGCAGTGCGGGAACCTTGAATACGGGGGATGCCTTTATATAAAACGTTCTTGATTATAGAGTTCTTTTAGGGCATTTGCTTATGTGCTTATCATTTCCTTTGCTTTTCTTTGTTTATTGTCAGCTTATAGCAGGTTCAGATAATGGTTCACTTAAATTATATGATATTGAGAATATGCCCACAACAGTACCAGGCAACAATTCACTTGCTGGCTCGGTCACATTTGATGACTTTGACCAGTTGACATCTGTCCATGTAAACTCCGCTGACGAACTATTTCTTGCAAGTGGATACTCAAAAAATGTTGCTTTGTATGACATAAATTATGGGAGGCGTATACAGGTGTTCACTGATATGCACAGAGAACATATCAATGTTGTCAAATTTGCAAATCATACACCATCAATATTTGCTACATCATCTTTTGATCATGATGTCAAGCTGTGGGACTTGAGACAAAAGCCTATACGGCCTTGCCATTCTAGTTCAAGCTCAAAAGGAAATGTAATGGTTTGCTTTTCTCCAGATGATCAGTACCTTCTTGCATCTGCTGTTGACAATGAGGTATTTCTTACATCTGTTTCTGCATGTTGGAGGTTTTGATGCCTGTCCATTACAAATTCATTGTATTATTTTTCCTGGGCCCAAAGTCATTCTTCTATCCCGCTCCAGAATCCGTTCTCTGTTTTACAGAGATCTGATGTTCAAGGATATGGTTAGACTATGTACTTAATCATGAATGAAAGTCCCTCTTGTTAGCAAGCTGCCAACAAGTGTTTGCACGCTCTGTGGCCGGTGATCTAAAGTTAAATCCTATGTTTTTGTCTTGTAATGGGTGTTTACTGTAGGAGATTGCTCATTAATGATGCCTGTTTGGGAGAAGGACAATGCTAATGTTTATGATTTTGCCTCTATATGGAGTCTGTAGTTTGTACCTGCGCTTTCTATACGGGGCACAGACCCTCTCCATCTTGGTGCATCATAGTTTTTGGTTACTGCTTGGAAATAGATGGGATCTTCACGATTAACATCTATATCATGCTAGGTTCGACAAATTCTTGCTGTTGATGGGAGGCTTCATCTGAGTTTTGAGATTGCACCTATTGGAAGTTCTCAGAATTACACTCGTTCCTACTATATGAATGGAAGGGATTACATTATAAGTGGGAGTTGTGACGAACATGTGGTTCGTGTTTGCTGTGCTCAAACTGGTAGGCGTCTCAGGGACATTTGTCTGGAGGTAAATCTTTCCTTCTGTTTAATATCCTTAAAGGCATAATGATTCATTAAATATAGTTTCTCAATGAGGATATGGATTCATAAGTTTTCTAAGTTTAACTCTGTGTAATTAATGACAAGAGGTTCTGGTATTCTTTTATTCAAATATGAAAAAATAATTTTTAAAATCTCTACAGATGCAGGATATTTTGATATATTTGTATGCTTTTTTGAATGTGGTGGTATGATCATTATTAAGAGATAAACAACTATTATAACAGTCTCTTTTTATCCCTTAAACCAAAGCATTTAGCAGGGTTTTATGTATAGGTAATATTTGTTATTTTTGACAAAAAAATTGGAGCTTTATTATAAGAAAAGAAAATAAGAATAATGGTCTAGTCAGTTTGTTACATGATGCATATGCTTGTAGTGCTGCATCAAAGAAGATCCAATAGAGCATTTAAAACTGCTCAACGAAGGAAACCCTCTGACCAATAAATTTTGCTTCAACAGCTGGAAACCTTGTCCCCTCTTCTGAATCTGCTCTTGCCTTTTCCATGCAGGGACGAGGCTTGGGGACTTCAATGTATGTGCAGTCTTTGAGAGGTGATCCTTTCAGGGTGAGTTCTGCATTGCTACGCTGCCTATTGGAAAACAAGTTATTCTCCAATGGATTGGATACATCTATTTTTATTTTTTTAGAGTAAATTTTGCGGGTTTTATTATGACAGTTTATCCCATTTGATTTGAGCAGCTTCTATATGTTATATGTCTGTGATCATGTTGTGTTGGCTGTGCAATTGTCAGACTTAGTCATCATATTCATCTTACCATTGGTTTCACTTCCCGTCTCCCTGTACTCAGGACTTCAACATGAGTATATTGGCTGCCTACATGCGCCCAAGTTCAAAGTCTGAAATTGTCAAGGTATAAATAAAGCCTTGTTCTTCTTGATCCCTTCTCTATCTCTCACGCTTTCTCTTCCCCACGGCTGCTTTTGCTAGTTGATATACTGTTTTTTTTTTTTTCCTTGGGGATGCTGAAAGTTTTAGCACAATTTGCAGGTCAATTTGCTAGCATCTTTCGACCATGCCAAGGAAAACTCTGACAGTCGACCTTCTCACGTGTCTAATGGCATGGGAGGTTGACCAAAAATGCACTCTTTTTTGTACACAAATGTACATTATAGGGCAATCCATCTTTGTGCCCTGTGTATATCTATTTTTTCCATTATCAAAATGTTAGCACCAACAATTGCAAGCTGTACTTCTAATTAAAGCAAAGCTGCTGGACGGGTATACAAGTTTGAGAATAATGTCCAGCAAAAATTTCAAAAGAATAATGTTGGTGGAACTTAACACTTAATTTTTATGATCTGCAACAAATTTCATCTATGAATTTTGATCGTGAAACCTGCACAGAAAATAAAAATTAATGGCCAGATCAATTCCGTACGGATCGGAGTTGTGTGATGGCTTCCACCGACTCCCTTTAAATGAGAAGAACAGCCAACAATGATTCTTAATAGGAATCATAATATACTAATAATAATAATATTATTATTATTAATATATTAATATCTGCAGTCCCTAGCTCTAGATTTGTAACCCTTTGCAACAAGCACTTGGGCAGGATGCTTACTGGCACCTAGGAAGCAGAAAGTGCCCTCCTTGGACAGCGCACACCAGACGCCAGCTCAAACCGCGTGGACACAGGACCTGAGCCCACCGGCTCTTCCTATGTGCCGTGAAAAGTTACAGCTGTTCCCTCTGCCACCGATTCATTATTTTACATCATTTTCACCTACTCTTCTTCCTCACTTGCCACCCTAACCATAACTAAATTAATTACTTCAGTATTTCTTGCTTCACTTTCCTTTGGTTGTTCTATTAATAGCCACTTGTCTCTCAGCTATCTCTCTTCACCCCACCACGAAACTCCACCGTCCTCCATAGATATATGCCCATCTGTTTCTTTTGCAGCTTCAGCGGGGGTGCCAAAAGCAAAGATGAAGAAGCTCTTATTTGTTACTTTGCTACTCTGCATGCTTCTAAGTCCATCTTTCATTGAACCTGCCATGGCTAAGTCGAGTAAGAACTTGCATTTTTTTTTTTTAACCAATGCATGCTAAAAAAAGAAGAGAAAGAAATATGATTCTGCCTAGATTTACTTTTACGATTAATTATTTGATTTACTCATAAAGTGTGTGCATTTTGGCTGCTGGGTGTTCAACAAAAGTTTTCTGTGACAATAAGTGCAAGCAGAGGTGCGCGAGAGCAGGAGTGAAGGGGCGGTGCTTGAAGTACTGTGGAATATGCTGTGCAATGTGCAAGTGTGTTCCCTCTGGGACTTATGGGAACAAGCATGAGTGCCCTTGCTATAGAGACATGAGGAACTCCAAGGGCAAGCCCAAGTGCCCTTGAATATTCATGTGCCCCATAATGAAGAGAAGCGAGACCTGTCACCTGTGTCTGTTAATTCTGCGATAGACATGAGCCGCCACCGCCACCGCCACCGCCACCTACCCTTCAAGACTGATCGATGGATCTGCATTACTAGTTAGTCAGCTTTACGTTTCCTCAATAAAATTAATGCTTCTGCAATTTTCGGTTTTGATTGGTGTCCAATATTATTATGGTTGTAATCGTGTATTGCATGAAACCAATTTCTGCTTATTTCTATCCTTCCAATTGTGGGGTGGGGTGAGGGGGGCCTTATACAATTTGAATCGCGATTGGTGGGAGATGGATTTTAGCCATTGAACCCTAATTGAACAAAAAAAAGAAAAGACATTTGACGCCAATCAATCCGTGAAGTGAAATGATCGATTCCACAGCATAATTTATAAAAAAAAAAAAAAAAGGGAAAAAAAAATTAAAATATAAAACGAAGCTAAGGATATGGCCATTTTGGTTCTACAGTCGTCAACATCGCGACTTAAAACAATAGGTTTATATTTGCATTGGATCTAGAAATATATGGATGGGAGCCAATAGGTAAAGTATATTACCTCAGTGTCTAGTCACGAGGAGGAGAGGAGACTTCAACAAATCCAAGCCAAGATTCTTTGCTAATTATCTAGTGATTTAGTTTAAGAGTTTTATTATATAAACATAAGAATTAGTATCAACCATAATTAATAATTAAATTTTAGTAATATAAGATTCTTATGTACAAATTTCGCCCTTTTTTTTTTTTTTTTAATTTACCTAAGTAAATAGGTTGAATTGAGGGGGGGTGGAGGGGAAGACAAGGCCCCCTGGCCCCACTCCCATCCTACGAGCATGGTTTTAACAAATCAAGGTGCCACAACGTAGAGGTACAAATACAATAGCACGTGGCAAGCGGTGGACTTTTCCACGCATGATACAAAATGGGATATCTCGGGAAGAGATCAAATCAATTCACACTTCTTAATTTCTACATTACGTCAAATCTACTTGGAAGTGCAAAAGTCTTATATTGCAATGTCCTCAGACATACGACTTTCTTATATTATTGTTTTATTATTATTATTTTTTTTGAAAAATTCGATCTTATCCTTCTACTAGATCAAGTACGTGCAATGTAGCAAATCCCTATATCCCAAAAAACAAAAAAAAAAAAAAAATTACAAATGGACTTTTAAGTTGAAATTGCTCCTTGAAAATCACACACTAGCTCTCTCTCTCTCTCTCTCTCTATCTCTGCGAATTAAAAACATGCACATTTGTTTACATTTGAGCGAGTGAGCCCAAAATCATGAAAGAGTACGCATTGACTGTGACCTCTAGCCCAAAATTCAAAGTTCAAACTTTCGAAGTTCTCTGCGTTTCAAATACATTGGCCCAATGAGCCCATCCCATTTATCTACTATAAAATGGACCCAACCCAAACCAAATAAAACCGACGTCGTTTCAACCTTGTTGGCCCATTTCCAAATCTGAACACACCCCGGCCTCTCCCTCCGCCACCAATTTTCGAATTGCTCCGTGAGTGTGTGTGTGTGTGTGTGTGTGAGAGAGAGAGAGAGAGAGGCCAATTTTCCCCCGATCCGGCGATGGAAAACCCTTACTTTGAAGAGGGGGTAAAATCTGATAACAGATCCCGAAAGTCTAGCATTGGCATTTCCGATTTAATTCACACATATTTTCTGTATTATTATTATTATTTTAATTTTCCCCTCATGGGCTTGTCAGATTATAGAGAAGCAGGTACTCACGGTGGCGAGGCTGTGGAGAACAAGCGGGACGAGGAGATCGCGGCTCTAGATCGGCTTGACGTCGACTCTCTGGAGGCTTTAAGGAAGCGGCGGATTCCGAGTATGGCTCACAGAATTATAGTTGAATTATGTGTGTTAAACCTCCCCGTATTGTCACCAAGCACTTTCAATTTGCCCTGAACGTTTCCATTTCTATACAGCTTCTCTATTAAGGTAAGGGGTAAGACCCAGCTATTTTAGTTCCTCCCATCAATTCTTCCCTCAAATTGAGGATATCATGAGAACCCAACAAGGAAAGTCAATCACAGCTCCGTCCATATTGATGCAACTATGGCCTGACTACTTATACAGCAAGCGAAATGTTCCGATTTCGGGAGGATGGAAAATTGCGTTCTCACATCCAGGATTATCCACCAGTCCTCCCATGATAGTCCCGAGTGGCTGCAAGCCCACGGTAGACCAAGGAAGATTCCAGCTTTTGGATGCAAACCTAACTCTCGCACCTGGGAAAAATGCTCAATTCCATTATCATGGAATTGTTTAGAGTATATGTCTTAATTAATGATAAAGGGCTCAGAAGTTGAATTCCCTCGTCTTTTCCGTTAGTATAATTAGACGAAGCAAGCGAGATTGAAATATACTTGTGATAAATACGAGAAGAAGTATTCTTTTACACACAGATAAACCACCCATCTCCAATACCATAACTGGCCCACACTTGCAACTCACTTCCAGCCCCTCCATGTAGAAAAACAAATTGCCAGTATAGCAACCAAGACGTCTATATACAGATAGATGTATTATGCGTACAGAACCTTCAAGCAACCTGTTCATCTCCGCATGCATTATCATTTGCCACTTCTCTTGTTAAAGACAGAAGTTCCATCAGTTCCATTCGATACTCCTGTCCTCGAAGGTAATGTCCCAGAAGCATACACCTTGAGGAAGAAAAGAAAAATAAAATGTCGGAAAACATATAGCAGATAACAATGAAATTATGAGCAATAAGGTGATGAGAAAGCAAAAGGATTAAAGAACAAATAGAGCCGGCCTAACCAGAAGAGCAGACGTGCCAGATAGTCTCTAGTTAATGAAATGAGTGGCTGGAAGTGAAGTGAAGTGTTCTCAACAAGTTCAGCACAATCTTCACCTCCAACATTAAGTGTGCCAGTTGATGCATTCTCTGGCTGGGAAGGAGCTTTAGAATGCATCTTTGGAGAAAGAGTGGGAAGAAGACTATGGACAACAGAGTGGATGGTTTCTTTCAACTCAGGGCATGTTGGTTCTGATAACTCAGCTACCTACTAGAATAATAAAATGTATTAGCTGTAATTATTTCCTATTCAAACAAATCAAGCTTCACATGAGGGGAAAAGGAAAAAAACATAGAGAGAGAGAACTTCAACAATCTCTTGCACCAGTAGGATCCATAATTCCTTATCGGACATATTCTACATGCTGTATTAAATCCAGAATAACAAGAAATCAAACAGCTGTCATCCAAAAACTTCACAATAGTGCAAGTTACACCCCCAGGGACAATGACTCCATTGTAAAATTAATAACCATAGATGGAACCTGAGTCATATCGCCTATAAAAGGAGAATACGCCAGGAAACTTGCAACAGCTTCATGCAAATTTTTTCTCAGAATGTACTTTCTTTTGAGAATATCTGTGTAGTATACTTCCTTTTAACAGGCTTTTGCAAACAAAGTAAACTGAATTTTGAGCCAAGATTTTACTACTTAGCAATAAACTTGTGTTACCAAACTGTGATGACAGGCCTGAAAGAACTGCATTGGTAGAAAGAGATCATTAAAGATAATACTTCTAACTACAAAAAAAGAAATGGAATTTATCATGAAGAACTTTTGCAGCAAAAATGAGCATATATTGATTGAGACTTAAACAGAACCTTTTCTGGCTGTAGAGATCTTAAGTAGTCCAACAAATCATTCTTTTCTTCCCCCACAAATTGTTGCATTTGAAGAGCGGCAGTTTTCCTCTTCACTTCATGTAGTTCCTTGAATAAACAAAATAACCACGAAAATGAGGAAAGAAGCAGCAAAAAGAATGAGGATGGGCTATTGTGGCAACATACAAATAAAGCAGCAAATAACAACCCCAAATACATATTTCAATCCAAAACAGGTCTCTGAAAATCAATAAGCTAAATTGAAAACTGTCAACTACAAGTTGAGAAGATAAAAAGATGAGCAAATTTAAAAGTCTGCTCGCACACAAAAAGAGTATCAATTATTAATGTAATAGGGCCAGCCACTTTATTTTGAGATAATTCACTTCGGTCTCAGAACACCAAAAATAGTATGCAAATATGGCTTTTCCTCACCCATTCCCTTGACCATACAGAAAAAAAAGAAAAAAAAAAAATGACACTGATTCTGTTCAAGGACCATTACATGTTAAATAATGTTTGAAGCACATAGACCTGATAAACAGAAGAGGGAGAGAGAATGGGGTATTTCTAAATGAAAAGGGTATAAAGTACAAGCATATGAGTTAAATTGGTGGGAATATGGCCCAAATGCTTGTAAGAATTGAATATGCAGACAAAAATTTAAGGACATGCACTCTCACACAGGCACATAGTGTTCTAAATCTCAGATCCACAATTTATTTTTCCAATTCCAATATTGAATAATATTGATACTATGGCATGTTATAACTCATAAGTGTTGATTTCATTACGTGAAGCCATATACCATCTATACAGTTCAGCTAAAGCTTTTATTTCAGCAACCCAAGAATCAAAGACACATTTGGGTTTTATCTCAATCTTATGGTGCCTTTAATAGATCCAACCTACCAGTATTCAGAATCAAGCATAGAATGTTTTCTGATGCCGAGGTACTAGCACACTATATGTTAATATACTGGAACCTTAATCAAGAAATTTCAAAGCAACCAAATATAAGTTCTGACTTGTTTATCAGCAAAGTGATAATCCACTGATACTACATACCTTTTTCACAGAAGATAGTTGAGACTGCAAATGAATAATGTACTGTTGAGCTTCAGGAGACATCTCACCAAGGCCTTGGACAGCAATACTCTCAGATGGATTATCAGTCATCTTATTGGATTTGACATTTTTTCCAGAGAAATCATGTTGTCTTGCGTTGTCTACAGATGTCTCCCGAAAACTAGACTTAGAATCTGATTCTTGCTTTGCAAGATTTCCTTCATCCATATCAAGGTTTCTTTCAAGCCAAAGCCTATACTCAGCATTCTGCAATGTATACCTATTATCAAAAAAAAAAGTTAGTTTTCATAAATATCTAACTGTGATTACAAATTTCAAAGACTGATTAAAGGCAGCTTGCCAAAAATTTTTGGCCCAAGGTTTGTCATAAGAACTCAATATCTGCAGATGAAAACATCATTCAGTACAATATCTAGTATCATCACCTGTTAGATCCGTAAATAATTTGAAACTGTAACCTAGCCAGCCACACCACCACAAAAGCTGACCACAGAGGGATGATAAACCGCACAAAAGAATACATATATCATATCATTTCACTTAGAAAAAGAAGAAACCTCAGAGAATGAGAAAATACATTTCTGTCAACTAAACTAAGCATACCCAGTCATCATCGAGGAGACCAATAACTTAGAGAGGGGTTCCCACAAGGCCTCAATAGATACTTGGAACCGGTCAGATGGAAGCAAGCCCAGCATGCCCGAGATGGTCCTCTTCATGGCATCTAACGTAGTAGGTGGAACATCTTTTTGAATGAGGCTCACGTCCAGTGGTTCAATTTCTTGTATTAGATCTGAGAGCAATGTTTTCTGAATGAACAATCACCAAAATCAATATTCGATTTGATTAATAAAAGGCTTCTCCTTTTCTTTTGTCTGAATAAAACAACTAGAAAAACCAGTTGCCAACAATGTTAGAACATCATGCAATGCAGTTTTTACTTTGTATTAACTATTGAACACTTAATCTTTAATTGAGGTTGCAGTTGCACGCACGGACAAATGAAGTAAAACCTAGTTCGAGCCACAAAAAAGAAAAACAATAAAAAAAAAAAACCCAGAATTTTCAGCTCAAACTACAGCGAGAGGTTTCTCTCCCGATTGACTAACCTTATCAGGGGAACACGAGACTCGATTAGCAATAGGCCAGAACAGCCCATCGGAAGCGGAGGCCGAATCGGAGGAAGCGAGCACAACGGTTCGGAGTTCCCTAGGTTTTGCAGTGATTGTCCAGCGCAGCGGAGCTATCGACAGAGGCAGAGCGTTGCTGCGGCAGTGCAGGCGGCGGCGGAAGAGGAGAGAAGGAAGCAGAGAAGAGGAAAGAGACGAGGCAAAGGTTGCCATTCAGAGGAAAGCAATCCTCTGTTTCTCTCTCCTCCCCTCCGCCTGGCAATTCCTTTCTCTTTCTCCTCTCTCAGCCACAATGTTTCTCCAAACGGACAAATTACCGGATTCTTGAGCCGTTGGCACTTTGACGTTTGGGCTAACGGCCCAGGGAAAAAGAACAGAGCCCGGAGCCCATTTTTCTGTCAATTTAATAACAGGCCGTGGCCCAAATAAATAACGGGCTGCATTGATAGTGGCATGAGTAAAAAGCTATTCCGTCGGTGTTTTCTTTCTTGTGCTCAGTTTTTGGGGCGTAGTTTCTAATCAAAAGTTTATATCTCTATTCTCATGTTTTAGTCCCAAAGGTATGAAATTTATAAAAACAAGAAAATTTATTTTTATAATATAATTTATGATTTAATAAATTTTTTAATAGATCAAAACAAACAAAATTTATAACTCTGCCTTTTTTTTTATTTTGTGAAAATTGGAGTAAAAAAAAAAAAATTAGTTTTGAATTTTTGTTATGTGATTGATAAGAAAAAGTCATGAATGATTTGAAAATTGTAAAATAAAATTTCAAATTTATTTAAAATATTTATGTTGCATACACACACATACTATACATATAATGTATCCAACATATAATTTGTCATTTTAACAGTTGATGTATTCTTATGTTTATATTTTGTTGGGTCCGTGTCCATTCATCATATGTAGTCAACACCCCATGATGATAATGAAATTTTTATATCAGTTGTAACATACCAAGAAAATTAATTGACCCAAAAACTTAGAGAACTAGGTTGAATCTATAGAAACTCAATATATACAACTAGTTTAGGTTACTGATAGTCAACTTTCTTTAGATCTCCAGGCTACTATATTTTCTTGTCTGCACCAAACGTGGAAGATAAAACATTATCTTGGACTTTAAAACATACATACACAACAAGGTTAATGTAGCAATACCCCTTTCATATTTAACTCATTCCATCTATATATATATATATCCGTAATCTTTGGAAATTTCAATGTTTGCCACCTCCTGCCAGATATATTGTCTTAAGAAGAAAGATAGAACCTATGGCGGACTTGTGCGTCAAACAAGCACGGCATAGGAGAGTGGTAGAGAACCAATGTCTGAAGCCTAAAACCGGAGAGATGGCAGCTCATAGATGCCTTCATTTTGCTTACCATTGCTTACCATACGACGTCATCCAATACGACCAAGATAAAGCTATTCAGTGACTCGCCTTTCGCCATGCACGGACCGTATACGGACCAGGAGGATAAATCAACGAGCAGCCTTCCAAGACCATCCGGGTTATGAAAAGACCTTTATTGTGGGTTATCGTCAAAGCTAAGGATGCTGCCCATGCTTTGAGAAGTAGCACATTTTCGCCTTTTTCTCTAATGAAGTTAGGCACGTCGAATTGAATAGTCTTGCTTTACACTTAGAATGATGGGCCTATAAAGAAATAACTATATTTGGTGAATTACATGACTTATAAATGTTGTAGGAAAAAAAAGTATTTTTTTTTTCATTTTATATTAAAAATAAAAATTTTATTTTACTTATTGATAAGATAATATTTATCTTATATTTTATAAAAACAAAAGTATATAATCATGAAATATTATTTTTATTATTCATATTTATTTTTATAATATATTAAATTATAAATAATATAAATAGAGTTTTTTTTAATTATTTTTTTATAAAATAATAAACATTATCTTTTCTTTCCTTATACCTTAATTTTCTTTTCTTGTATGAAAATTGCTAAGTTTAATAAACTTATGTCATTTTTATTACTACACTTGTAAGGTACACATTAATGAAAAAATTTGTGGTATCATAAGAAAATATTCATCATAATTTACTTATACTATGACAACTTATTTAATGGACAAAATTATTTTTAAAAATAATGCATTGATATATATATTTTTTACATATTTATTTCTTTGCATCTATTTATAATATAATTATGTATTTCTAATAACAATAAATCCATCATTATGACTCCAATAATTATATGAAAAGTGCCCTTGACAATGTTTAATTATTGTTGCCCTGTTGATTTCATCACTCTTTACATAATTTGCAGCCGTTATAGCCACGGAATCGGCGTTTACATTACTTTTTAAGAACTATTATTCATTATTTTATTTGATTTCAAAAAGTGCCAAAGGAAAAAAAAAAAAAAAAAGTTCATTGCAACACACAATGAAAAAGTGGTCATTCTTACATGCGTAAACCACCATGTTTCCGCCTTACTTTCCTCTATTATCCATTGAAATCACCTAAGAGGTTCAAAATTTTCTTAACTTGTTTCATTATATGCCGCTTCAACACTGCGGCAATTTTCTTATGGGACAATGAGGCATATCGTGCATTTGTAGTAATTATGAATTTTGGGGCACATCTCATTGGTTGCAATATCAAACAAGTAACGATTATGGAACACATAGGCCAAAATAAAAAGAGATCTAAATTAAAAGAAATAACCTATTCCTAATAACGTAATTCACATTATTTTTACAGAAACCTAAATAAGTGTGTGCAATGTTCAAAAGGTAACTTCTTTATTAGCCAATTTTGAACGAAGTCCGGCAAAGGAAGCTTCACAGAGGGACACAAAGGTTAAAAGCAAAAGACATAAATCTATGGAGTCACTGGCTATTGTCAAAAAGGGAACACAAATGTTAAAAGCAAAAAGCTTGGTTTTGTGGTCATAAATAAAGAAATATATATTCTTTTCATTTTTAAAATTTCAATTTTTGGTTCAAAATCAATGGATTTGTAACTATAAGATTAGAATGTGTAATAAAAAAAAGATTTTTTTACAAAAAATTTAAAATACATTAATTTTACATTTTAAAATTATGATTGCAGAGTTTATTGATTTAATTTTATAATTAAACCAAAATTTTAAAAGTAAAGAAAAGATTATATTTTTTATTTAACGATACTTATATTTTGAATACTTTTCATTAAATCGTTTGATTATAAATCTTTCGAGTTATTGGCTTGTCAGAAACACAGCAGCACTTAACTGGAAAGTCAGGAACAACAACCTGTGTGAATCTTGTTTCACATTGGATCGATCTTATTGTAATTTTGAATTTAAAAAAAATAAAAAACAAGAGTCCCACGAAACCATCCAACATCTGTCACAACGTCTTCGTTCATCTAACTTTTTCCAAAAAGTAAACCAGGAACCTCGACGTACGCTGCCGGTGCGCATTGCCCACTTTGATCTTTACGTGCAAAAGTCTCATACTTTTTTTTTTTTTGGGCCCTGCAAAAGTTTCATACTTTCATAGCATTATATGTACGATAGCAATATAGACCATTACCACGACAGAAGATACATCCATGTGGACTTTTGACGCTGAGGGCTAATGTTGGTTTTCACTTTCCACCGCCCTTCCTTTTCTCCACCTTTGTTCCAATTTCGAGTAACGTACTATATTCCATGTTTAAATGCAACAATAACCTACCATTCGATTTGCATATAAACTCATGCAAATTCGTGTATAATCATTCATATGTATTTAAATTGGTTTTACACTTATATATGTTGTTAAAAATATAAAATCTCACATTTTGACTATATTGAGATTTTAGATAAATTTAAAGGTTTAAAAGAGTTATTTAACATAATATCAAAATTTATTTTATCCTTTTATCTACACTTTTATATATTTAATTTAATCAAACAACCTAATGCTAGTCTAATTTCATTTAATGTTTTTAAAATTAAATTAAACCGATTAGTTAGATAAGTAAAATTAGAAATAAAATTTTGATTTACTTCAATTTACTTTAAAAAATGGTTAGTTTCAAAAATCAATTAAATTGTAAATTAATAAACAAATTGTGGTTGTTTACTTTTTTTAGCTTGGTTGCCTTGAAAAAATGAGTAAAAATTTAGGGAGACAACAAACATCAAATCTAGACTACAAAGTAGACAAATGATAAATTTTGTCTTTGGGTCAAAAGTGATTATATGTATTATAACCATGATATGATAAATATAAGGATTTAATTAGGCAATAGCATTGAATGGGGCTGTCTGGTAAAATTTTCTACAGGTCAATAAAGTCATACATAATGTCGAGATTACGTGTAAGTCCCCATTAGACTATTCAAGAAATTGTCATACTAATTAGTCATTTACCTAACCACAATTAAAAACAAACAAGCCCCCATTTTATACCTGTATTCAGTGAGACACTGGACTTCTTATGTCTGGTAAACTCAGAACAAGATATCATAACATAACTAATCTTTCATAAAAATGATGATGCAACCTTTAAGCTAACCTAGTCAGCTACAAAATTTGTCGATGGTTTACTGGTCCACGGACCTACCATCTTTATAATTTGCTTGAACAAAACAAAAACCAAAGAGCCTTTGCTTGTCCCCCCCTTGTTGTGTTAGGTAGCTGGAAAGTCAAGACCATGTTGGATATGTTGTCTCTTCCACAAAAGCCTAACCATCATAATTCAGAACAAAAGAATTGAAAGCAAACTGGACTGTTCTTACTGTTCCAACTCAAAAATTTTCAATCCATAATTGACCATTGAAACAGGATGTTGGAGAAGCATATAAACTTCCGATTGTTGATGTTTATCTGACAGACTCTTCAAAAACGGCAAGAAATTTTAACGTGGCCATAGGTACACGCAACCACATATTCTTATCCCATATGTGTGTTTTATCATCAGTTAAAAAAAAAAAAAAAAAGTCCTTAGAAATTAGTTTCGTATATTATATTTGATATTTCTGCGGACATCAATTGTACTTTTTGATGCAGGACGCTGCAAATAGAGAGATGAGCACTTCATTTACAAAACAAATGCTTAGAAAAAAAAATCATGTTCCACAAAGACCCCACCACAAGCATCATGATATACACTACTGAGAAGATAATGGCATGATTTTGCAATGTCGGTTTCGCGGTGTTATTAACTTAGTATGACTTATATTATTTTGTTAACTACTAATAATATTGTAATTCTGACGGTTGCTAGCAGACTTTATGTCCTAATTGCAGTAGCTGTCCTTTGCCTATATATTCTTTTTAGCATGTAAAGGATCCATTAGTTTAACTCACGGGTTCGACTAAATTAAACTGAAAGTCCGCCCTTTCAACTTGAGAAACGCTTTTATAAAAGTGTCTTGTCCCCATAAAAAAGTTCAAGCACTTAATTCCATAAAGAGGTTGATATTTGTTTATTGTACTAAGATTGTCAAAGTGATGACCTTATGGTATTGGCTTCATAATAATTTAATTTGGCAAATACTTTTTAATCGTTAAGTTAGTTTGAATCCAAAATGTCAAATAATACAACATCGTAGTCTTTATAATATATTTTACGCGGTAGGAAAGTTCGAACTACTAAGTTGCTATACTCTTGCGGGACTGCTTTGAACCAACTCAATTGACATTTTAGTGTATGATACCTGCACACAACACGGCCAAAGTAAGACTTAAATATACACAATCTTACAATCTTACTTTATGTTCATAAGGAGAAACCAATCCCGCAATTCTTTGTGATTTTGGCGATGGAAAGAAGTCTTGCTATTGCATCAAGGGTAATCTAACAATTAGCCAACTCAATTATTAGCTCGAAATTGTGATTGCCAACAGAGCTTCTTGGATTAGTTGTTTCTTGAAATCTGACCCTATTCGTCACGGCCACTAGATGAGTAAAAATATCAAGAAACCCTAAAGCCTGGATTTGCGCTTGGCTACTTGATCGATGTTCTCTCACATAATTTAGGACCAAAACGTATTTGCACGAAAGACCAATGGACCCCACGCATTATCTCTGTGCATCAAGCCAAACTGACAGGCGAATTTACCATTGCCGATCTTGATTTTGGGCGTGTATGACCAAACATGTCCAGACTCATTATAAGATGGGCCATAGGGAATTAATGCAGGCACCATGCTTTGGATGCATTTGGTAGCTTCTCTCGATAAGGTACGAACGTAAGATTTGAACGCCGTTTGATGTTTTCGTTGGAACTTATCTTTTCAACATGGGCCCTATCATTTTGATGTCATTTTAAAGTATGGGACCAAATAATAATTCCCCAAATGACATTTCTGCCATTTATTGGCAATTTAGCACAGAGAGTTCTTGTGTCTTCTTCAAAGCTTCCAAATTTGAATACAAGAATTCTTGATTGTCATTCTGGAATCACACGCCAGAATTATTTCGAAACAATTATTGTAGAGTTAATTTTATATACCTTCTTTGTTAGAGAATTGTTTTTTTCGAAGAACCATGAAAGAATATCAAACAAGAATTGTAGGGACTGCAGAGGAAACAGCACACACGTGATTGACCCCAATTATTAATTTCCAATCCCAAGCCTTGCGCTCGTGGATCAGGACGGTTATATCCATTCCTTATGGAGAACAGAAAATTTGTTTCAAATGACATTATAATTGAGAAATTAATCCATTCGAAAAAAAAAAAAAAAAACGGAAAAATAACTGGCAGAACTTCTTGACACGTAAAGAGTTTTGGACTTATTACTCGACCGGAGGAACTAAGTAACGAACGTTGTCGTTACTTTCCTGTTCAAGATCGATTAATAAAATGGCAACTTGCTTCTTGCAAGATTTACAAATTAAAATAAAAGCTTCATGTGAATAATTAACAATTTTAAGGTCACTTTCGATATGCAACAGAACCAATATTCATAGTGAACCGTGCACAAATCCATGATTTTAATAACCCTGTTGCCGCTTTCAATGGGCAACAGGCCTAGTGTTAGCTCTCCAAGGTTAAAAATTTAAGTGAGAAAATTGGGTTTCGTAACACCTAGCATCATGTGCCATTGAATTCATTTTAATTAATTAAGTATAAACTTCATATTAACTATGCATTCCATTTATTACTAACAAAGAAGGGATGGCATTTCCACTCTCTAGTCGTTGAATTGGACTTTCTAGCCAGCTGCGTTTGCAAAAATTGCACAGTTTGGTTACGAGCTCTATTGGGAGACATAATTTTGTCGTACCTTGCATAAATAATAGGCGAGGTCCAATATATTGCAGATGAAGCAAATTTGAATTAAGAATGTGCAATATATTTCTTGGCTGTCGCTTTGTTTTTTGTTTGTGCATTTTCATACATTTGTCTCTATATGCATCAATCTTATCCAAAAATTTGAAATATATGTACGATGAAGCAAAGGGTCTTGTATAATATCAAATAATTTCATAATTTGTCTCATGATAGGCTGTGCCATTGCCACCCATTGACTGTTAGATTATTAATCCCAATTGTTTTTGGGGATGAGGTAGGTCGGCTTCTATTTTTTTAATGCACATAATAACAAAAATGGACACGAAACAGAAATTATAACCATCGTATGAAAATTTTGTTGATAATTTAGTGTATCTTTTTTTTTTTTGGCCCTATTAATCAAGATTCGAGTCCTCTAATTACCATCATTTGTCTCACAATAATAGTGATCATTATCTAGTTAAGCATTGTTCGGTTTATAAATTTTTTAGTATTAAAATTAGTTATAAAAAATTATTTAAATTTAATAATATTTAAGTGATAGTTATTTTTTTAAAAAAAGTTGAATGCGGATGATAATGAATTAATGTGAATTACTATTTATAATTATAATAATTAATATATTTAGTAAATTATTTTTTTGTTGATAAAAATAAAATAAATAAAAAATTTAATTTAAGCATATATTGGTGTTAAGTTGGAAGAGTTGTTGGGAGTTATTCAGAATATAATAGAATGTAATATTTCAAATATTATTAATAAAAAATTATATAAATATTGTAATTTTAAAAATTTAATAAAAAATTATACATATTATTAATTATAATTTTACTCATTTAAAATAAAAATAAAAATAAAAATTATATTATTTATATTAAAATTTATAATTTTTTTAATTTATTTATTAAAATTTTATTATTTATAATTTAATTCTTTAAATTTTATTATTTTCAATTAAGTTATATTTTTTTTGTTATTTTTAATTAAATTTCTCAACTTTGATAAATAATAAGAGAGAAGAACAAGCTTTTTATGAGATATATTGGTAAACTGAAGAAGTAGAATAACAATATTTGCATAGTTGTTAACTTTCGAGTAACAACCATAAATAGTGATGATATAATTGACAATAAAAAAATAATAATAAATTTTAAAAATTTTGTAAATTTATAATATTTAGAATTTTTTTAAAGTGCATGACATCTGGTGATTTGTGACAAACTTCTAATAATAACAAATAGAAATTTTAATAATTTTTATAATTTTAGTAATTTTTATGATAATTTAAATAATTTTTATAAAAATTTTTATAAAATTTATATATTTTTTTTATTTAAATAAAAAATATTTATTTTAATATTATTTAATAAATTAAATTAATTTTTATATTATAAATAAGATATAATAATATTTATATTATTAATAAAATATTATTATTTTAATATAAAAAATAATATAAATAATATAATTTTATTAATATAATAAAAATATTATATATAATAATTAAATAAATATATATATAATTATAAAAATTTAAATTTATTTAAATTATTAAATTTTATTACATTAATTTTTATTATAATATATTATTAATTTAAATTAATATTAATATTTATAACAATAAAAAAAATTTTATATGATAAATTATTTTGTTAAAATTTTAAATATAAATATAATAATTATGTAATTAAATAATTTTAATATATATATATTTATGTATTTAAATAATTATACGTATTAAAAATTTAAATTAAGGTATATTATAAAATTCACTTTTTTTTTCTTTCTTTTTTTCTCGTTTCCTATCACCCATCGCCGTCGAGAGCCAGCACACAGTTTTACCGCACAAGGAGCGGCCGCGTGGTTGGGTGTAACGTATTGCCTCAGATGACATGGCGGTCACCAAACCCCACATGTCTCCCTCATTATTTGCCATGTCTACGTTTTGTGGGCCCACCTTGTCCCCTTGCTTACCCTGCATTTATTGACACACAAATCGCTGGTTCTTTTTCAACTTTCTTCGACCGACCCCTCCTCTCTCTCTCTCTCTCTCATCTTGAGTACGAGCAATGCTTATCTTTTCCCTATATAATACCCGAGAACGCAAGCTGAAGCTTCATACAACACTCAAGACCAACACGAGTGACGAGCACTAGCTGTCTCTCTCTCATCTCCCCCCTCTCTCTCTCCCTCTGTCTGTATCTATAATATTTTCTCGTTTCACTTCCTCTGATGGCTGTTGACGATGTTCATTCGTCGCCGATGGGTCATCCGGCGCGTGAAAAAGATGCAAAAGCCCTCCAATTCATCGAGGAAATGACCAGAAATGCTGACTTGGTACAAGCCAACGTTCTGGCCCAGATCTTGAGCCGAAACGCAGAGGTTGAGTACTTAAAACGCTTCAAACTCGACGGTGCAACCGACCGTGAGACCTTTAAGTCGAAAATTCCCATGGTCACTTACGAGGATCTTCAACCTGAAATCCAACGAATCGCTAATGGCGATCGCTCTGCTATTTTATCTTCCCACCCAATTTCGGAGTTTCTCACTAGGTGCGTAATTTTTACTTTAATATTATTTATTAAAAATAATTTATTTATAATTTTATATTATGTACATTTATTTTATTATTTTAAATAAATTATATTAAAAAAAGAAGTTATGCTTATATTTTGTTTTCTTGGAAATAACAGTTCCGGGACGTCAGCTGGCGAAAGAAAGCTTATGCCGACAATACAAGAAGAGCTGGATCGTCGCCAATTATTATACAGTCTACTCATGCCAGTAATGAGCCTGTAAGTGAGAAAAAAAAAAAAATAAAACCTTGTGAATCCACGAACCATATTTATTTAATTCCAATCACATGCAAGTAAGATCTTTTACTAATAAAAGCCGGCCGCTTTCTATGGAACAGCTACGTGCCTGGCTTGGACAAAGGCAAAGGACTCTACTTCTTGTTTGTGAAATCTGAGACAAAGACCCCGGGAGGGCTCCTGGCTCGACCCGTGCTTACAAGCTATTACAAGAGCGATCACTTCAAGACTCGTCCCTATGATCCCTACCATGACTACACGAGCCCCAACGAGGCCATCCTTTGCGCAGACTCTTTCCAGAGCATGTATTCCCAGATGCTTTGCGGGCTCTTGGAGCGCGAACAAGTGCTCCGTGTTGGCGCTGTCTTTGCCTCAGGCCTCCTGCGTGCCATAAGGTTCCTCCAAATTCATTGGCGACAAATTGCTCATGATATCGAGACAGGCACGCTGAGCAACCAAATCACTGACTCTGACATAAGAGACTGCCTGGCGAAGATCTTGAAGCCTAACCCACATGTTGCAGAGCTAATCAAGAGGGAGTGTGGAAAGGAAAAATGGGAAGGGATCATTACAAGAATTTGGCCCAACACAAAATATCTGGACGTGATCGTCACTGGAGCCATGGCGCAATATATCCCAACCTTGGATTACTATAGTGGTGGGCTTCCATTAGCGTGCACTATGTATGCTTCTTCCGAGTGTTATTTTGGGTTAAACTTGAACCCAATGTCCGAACCATCAGAGGTTTCCTACACAATTATGCCAAACATGGCGTATTTCGAATTTTTACCGCACGACCAGGCGGGCTCGGCTTGGTCCACCACTCGTGACTCGCCACCCAAACTCGTTGACCTTGCTGATGTTGAAGTGGGTAAAGAGTATGAACTCGTCATCACTACATACGCAGGTTTATATAGGTACCGAGTTGGTGACATCCTTCGAGTCACTGGGTTCCACAACTCAGCTCCCCAGTTCCACTTTGTAAGGAGAAAGAACGCGTTACTCAGTATTGACTCGGACAAGACCGACGAGGCGGAGCTACAAAAGGCAGTTGAGAACGCATCAAAACTCCTACGTGGGTATGATACAAGCGTTGTCGAATACACGAGTTTTGCTGACACCAAGACGATTCCTGGTCACTATGTGATATATTGGGAGTTACTGATCGAAGATTCGACCAACTCGCCTGGTGACAAGGTACTGAGTCACTGCTGCCTTGCAATGGAAGAATCATTGAACTCTGTGTATCGACAAGGCCGTGTAGCAGACAACTCAATAGGGCCACTAGAGATACGC
The DNA here is from genome assembly GCA_037832385.1 of Rhizophora apiculata. Classification (NCBI taxonomy): domain Eukaryota; kingdom Viridiplantae; phylum Streptophyta; class Magnoliopsida; order Malpighiales; family Rhizophoraceae; genus Rhizophora; species Rhizophora apiculata. Next base: position 9,857,514 of record CM075428.1, on the reverse strand, counting down.
GTGGTTCAAAATGGTACATTTGAAGAATTGATGGACTATTCCATTTCGAGAGGGGCGTCCATTAATCAGTACAAAGCTCCAAGGTGTGTGAACTTCACTCCAATTGTGGAGCTGCTTGATTCCAGGGTGTTATCGGCGCATTTCAGCCCGGCTCTACCACACTGGAACCCGGAAAGAAGAAGGTGATTTCTTGGTCAGCGACCAAATTTAACCAAATTTAAGTCAATGGTTTGGCATGCAGAATATTATATTATAGATTCATGATGTTTTTTTTTTTTTTTTTTTCTATTCGCCTTTAATTTTCTTTATTTTATTTTTAAAATTTTCATCTTATGGAGTGAGTAGCTTTGGGAAGTAAAAGTGATGAAGTGTAATGTTGATTAGGACGTTTCAGGGTCAGGTTCTCTATTCTAGTTCAATTAACCTATGGAAAAAGATGCACTAACGTTGGAGAAGCTTGTCTACTCTGATGAAATGTTTCTTTCAAATGTAACTGTAATGAGCAAAGTGATTTATTTCCTGTCTTTTACTAAAGTCTTTCTTGTCTTTGCCCGGGGAGTTTCCATGACTTTTTTCAAAAAAGGGGTTTGGGTGACCACTATGATCATTTTCAATGAAGCAAAATGCCGACACAAAAAGATGATCGAAAACGAAAGATGGAAGATGGAGGACCAATTTCATACTTGTAGGCTATATAATATCTTCTAAATTATTTCAATGCCTTGAAGGTCAACAATGAAAAAGAAATGAAAGGAACAAAGGTTGAAATGTACGTATTAATTATACATTGAAATACCATGGGGCTTCCCTTCATCGGATGTCGCTTGTCTCGTAAGCCAATTTTTCTGCATTTATTAATTTGTTGTTTTCGATTTTGTAATTATAAAATCGTTATTACTTTTATTTTAATTTTTTAGTGTAATTTACTCATACTTATATCATATTAGTATGATATAAAATTATGAATAATTTATATTAAATAAATATAATAAGTAGTTTAGTCAATTTTTAAAAAGATTAATCATTGTTTACCTGTAAATGCATTCAAGTCCCTCGCAAATACAATGCTAAAGTTCAAATGATCATGGTAAATGTCGTTTTCTAAAATTGAGAAATAAAAAGTTGATAATAAAACCCTTCTAGAGTTGATTCGATGAATGGAAAAATTGCAACCTTAATTTATCGATGAATGATGAATATAATTGAAAACGTCGTAGGAAAACCAATAAATTAAAAATAAAAAAATAGATATAAATTTCTATCATCTTTCTAATAAAATATGTCCAAAAAGAAGTCTGTCTAACAATATCCGAAGAGATAACAACGGTGTAGTAATTCAAATTTAATTTTTATGAATACTAAGAATATGAAAAACAAATGAAAATAATAGTAAAAAAAATCTGATCTTCTTTTTCTAAAGAAAACGAGATATAATATTTAGAGACTGATATTTTTGCTGCCCGGGATCAAAATTGAGCATTAATAGACTTATGCGTTTGTGGAATTCATAATGTCCGACAACAGCGACAATAAGTGTAGTTAAAACCCCAGGCAGTAGGCGGCTGACCTTCTGTAAGCACTCTCATTTCATGCTGATTAAGATTAAGGTCAATGATGTGAGTTTCTATTTTGTTTCAAAAGGGTAGAGAATGCTATGAATAATATGACAATTGCCGTTCCAAAAAGAAAAAAACCAAAAATATTACGCACGTTGTTTAAAGGCGGCGGCTGAAGCTCCTGATTTAGACATTTCGACGCGATTCCATTACGATGATTCAGTTGTATGGCTTTTCCAAGAATCATCCCAATTGATGCATTATTGACGTGAAATCATGTGGATGTGAGGTGAGTTGCGTGGTAGAAATGTGAATCATGAAAGTTACGTTGCATATAGGTGGAATTTCATTGGTCCAAACAAAAAGTTCATCTCTCGATATGCTCTATAACACGTCTAGTTATATATATATATATCTGTCTATCTATATAATTAAACGAAGTGTTTAGATAAAGTTTTAGTGATTTTATCATTTGCTTGTCATGAAGATTTAATAAGCGCTCTCTTTTGCTCATTTGGCATCCTTTTCCAGCAACAAGACCCTTAATAAATAGAATAATACTCTTCGAATCTCACATACCATCGACGGTGCAAATTCTCTTGCTTTATTTGTTTATAAATTTTATTTCAAAGACCATATTGACAGGGTGGCAATTATTGGTAATTATTTATAAAATAACTTCCATGTCTTTCCCGAACCATCGTGCCGGCAGATAGCTGTCTCTGCATTACATGCGCTATTATTAGGTCAGTTACTTTTTTTTTATTTTTTATTTTTTAAAAAAAAAAAGAGAATTAGATTATACTTATATTAATTATAATATTAATGAATTCCCGTTTCATCTCTCTATAAATTAGTTGTTAATGTTCTCTTTTAACTTTTGATATACGAAGGACTAGTGTCCTGTTGACTATCATTTTAATTAATTATTATTATATCATACAATACAGTAAATATATGCTTTGTTCACGCGGCCTGCAGGCTACAAGGCTACATCTATCGTATCAAAATCGATTAATATGCTGGGCCAAATCCTGGCAATTGGGCGTGGCCGAATTTCCGCTTGAGGTCCGAAGCACTCCTAAACCTAGAAGCTGGTTGAGTTCTACCATCGCTCGGTTATAACCTGTTTCACTTTCCAAAGGAACTGCTCGAGAACGCACGAAGTTTAAATATTCTTTGCCGGGTTGGTTTTACAGCCAGAAGAGCAGCCATTTTGAAAGCGACAAAATGCTTGTTCGCTCAAAGCGGGGGAGGGATAACAGGGGGAGCAGTGCCCCTGAAAGTGCCTCTTGTTTCACTTTTGGCAATGCTTTATCAGCCAGCCAACTTTGAAATCACTATACTTTATTATTGGTCCCCATGATTTCAGCTACCAAGACTCGCCAAAGAATTGATTAATGCAAAAGTAGGGTGGCATACTATTCTCATTGATTATTCTAGATATTCAGATTCCTATGGATTTAACTTTCAAAAAGCGGGTCCATGAATGAGTAATTTTAATGTTCGAAGAAGCTGGTTCTCTCGGACTACTTTATGCCGTGCAAACTTATTGGTCTAGTCTAGAACTGAGGTTCATGAGGTAAAGTTAAAAAAGACCTAGTAAAAAACGTTTTATGGGTCTTAGCCGAAATTTCTCGGTGCCTTGTGTCCAGTAATCAGGAGATTCGGGTTTTTTTAAGCAAAATTTTATGTTCGAGTGTCTGTCAAACTATCTCATGAAACTAAATGTACATTTTAAATATTTATAATTATGAAAGCTTTTAGTGTATTTTCCTAGTCTATAAAGTGTGCTGTGTGCCATAAAAAGGCAATTTTTTTTATTTTTTTAGCGAAATTGTAGAATATCACTATAATATTACAGTAAGAATTAATTTCACAAACTTTAAAATAATGGAAGTATTTGAACAAAGAAGTTAGATAGTTTTTTTTTTTTTAAGGGTAAAATAAGCAAGTTAAATAGATAATACTAAAAAGATATGTTGAAATTAGGAGTGCTTATGATTGGGTTAAATCAAATCGGCATTTTCAAACCGAAACTTTCGGTTATGCAAAATTGAAAATTATTCTTGAACTAAAATTTTTTTATTTACCCAATTCAATAACAAAAGATTTTAAAATTCTAATCTAAAATTTTAAAAATTATTTTTGATGTAGTTTTTTTTAAAAGAACTAATTTATAATTATCATGTAGGAAACAATAATCAATTATAAAATTGATTTAACTAACTGGAAATTTAGTTCGGTTCAATTTGATTTTTTTGGTTAGTAAAAATTTTCAATTTTTTTGAACACTCCTAATTGAAACCTACCACAAAAAAAAGGCAAAAAAAAAAAAAAAAAAGAGAGAGGGGGATTATATAATTATCTAGCATATATTTGACAATTGAAGGTTCGTTCGGAATTGGGCTTTGTAGCTCATATTTGGACCACTCTAAATACCGGCAGGAGCCCTTAACAAAGAAAGAGAGGCCCAAAGGAAAGGGAAGAGGCTCAAGCCATTAGAAGAGAGGCATCGAGATATGGAATAACGCTACACCGCAAGCGCACGATAGCAGGAACCGAACCAAATGCAGGCCCCCTTTTCTCTCCTGCTGTAGCTAATGCTCGACGGCGGCCCAGATTTGGATTCGGAGGCTTCCATTCCTACTCACATTATCAACCGCTTTGTTTCTCCGCACGTCTACTCTCCCTCTCTCTCTCTCTCTCTAAAACAAACTCCGTGGTCTCGCCGGAGCCGGAGATTGCTGGAAAGGTTGGTTTCTTGGAGCATGTCTCATTCTATTTTCTCCGTCTTTTTGTCGAGAAAACTGTAGAAAAAAAGCCGAAGGAAAAATCGCCGAGAAGAATGCTTTGAGGTTAGAGAGAAAAACGATGATGTCTAATTTGAATCTCATTCGTTCATTTTATTTTTTTGAAGCTTCTGAACGAACGAAATTAGGAATGCCATCTCGGCTTAGCTCCCGAATCATTTTTTTTCGGGGTGCTTGCTTCTTGTTTGCGGTTCTTTGTGTGCGTGCCTGTTTAGTTAGTGAGAATCTCGCCCGAAGGGGAAAGTTATAAGGCGGTGTTTTCTCGGGTTAGCTATGAATTGTTGCAGTAGACTCTGCCAAGTAGAATAGTGCATTTCTTTTGGTTTGTTTTACTTTGGCTGGTCTTCTGTTCCTTCTTAACTCCGATTGAAATGTAGAGGATGATATTATGGTATGTTTCTACTTTTCACCTAAGATTCACGATTGTTAGAGAAGTGGCTGTATATGGACACCACCTCTTTGTTGAAATGCGTTGGACTTGGCATTGCTAAATTCAAATTATGAAAGATGGAGGTTATATAATATAAATGCTTTAATATGGAATTCTGAAATCTGGGGAGAATTTTCCTAATTTGTGCACAGGATGTCCCAAGCTAATGTAAGCAATGGGGGTCACAATAGGCAATGAACTCCAATCAATGATGGTGTCCGAGTTCTGTCATTTCTCCTGGCATGCATTGGTTGCCATTTGACGTTGTGGGGTGGTTTTGCTGCAAAGCGTGGGGGCCTTGTTCTTGAGTCTTTTTTTTTTTTTTAAATTTTTTCTTTTATTTTATCTGTTGCATGTGGGATTTATCAGTCATTCCAACTCATTCCGTTATGATGTGTCCAGCTATGACAGCACTTGAACATTTTTCTCCCAATTGTTTTTCAGTTGCTTTTGTTGCCTGTTTACTAGTACAGCCTATTGGAAGGAAAGAAGGTGGTAGTTCCCTTTACATGTTCTCATATTTTTTGTTTCTTCTTTTTTGACCAGTTAGACAAAATTGATCTCTTCAACTGCTAATACATGACCATTTATTGGTAGAAGAGTGTGCTGTTTATATTAAAGGCCATCAGTGACCTCACTAAGAATGGATGGGTTTATAATGCTACTTTGGTTTTGAGCTATCTTGTGGATGTGCTAGTATTGGTTGAGGCATATTTTTTTTCTTATTTGACTTCCATATTGAGTATGTTGAACTAGTACGAGAACAATGTCATCAGCATTGGCTATATTATACAGTACTACTTATTTTGCAATGTCTATCCCATTTTTTGAAGACTATCACAATAAGCTGAGTTCTACAGGGATTGAAATGGGCGGTTACCTCACCTGGTTTGTTACTCCATCTCCCCCTGTAGTTTTACATTTTCATCAGCTAATCAAAACAATAAATTGTCTAATGCTCTAATCTATGATGCAGATTTATCTGGTGCAGATGGTGACAAATATTCATCTGATGGTCAATTCTTGGACAAAAACCAATAAGATGAAGCTGTCAACCATGTGCTTTGACCTGTTTGATTGTGACCCGCTAGAAACACTTTGTTACCTCCCGAGTTAAGTTGTCATATAAGGGTGACTGGTCATTTCAGTGGTAAACTTGATAACGTCATCAAGCTGGGAGTGTGTGTATATTTTGCTGCCAGCTCTTCATGTCCAAGGTTGAGAACATCGGTGTTTCTCCATCTCAAGTTGGTTGTCATAACAAAAGTTATTCAGGTCCTGAACAAGGTACCCTAGAGCAGGCACATGGATTGGGTGCTGAAAGTAAACATACTGGACAACTGGGATGGAGGGATCCACTTGGGATAGACATCATAAAAACTGAACTGGAAGATAGTGCTGCAAATTCTGGGAATGGTGCTAATGAACACTTCAAATCACCTGTGAAAGATGTGACTGGACATCTCCTTCATGAAGGTCCACATCTACCTCTTGAAGATGCACACAATAGTTGTATGACTGATAAAATTTCAAGCCCTAAACTAAATGCAAGACATAAAGAGCTCAACTTTGGTTCTGAATGTTTGCAAAGTGAGCTTGGTCCTGAAATTGCACGTGGAGGACCACCAAAAGGAAATGATCTTGTTGGCTCCATAAGTACACAGAGTGGAGCAAGAGGAACCAGTAACACTGTTCTGGGCAGTGTTGCTAATGAGATCTTGCAATCTTTGCCTGCAGATGTGGCAAAAAGTTCTGTCATTGAATATCCAGGAATGCCTTACAAAAATGCTAAAAATGGTAACCAAGTTGATAAAAGTTTACTCCCTCAACAAACTGCATGCAGTTCAGCACTAGGTTCTCCTTCTGATGGTGACAGTTCTGAACCATTGGACAAAAGACAAACTACTGACTTTGGACCATTGAAAATGATCACTGCTTCACCTGGTTGTATTGTAAGTGAACATTTGGAAAGAACTGTAGTACAGGGTCTGCCTCATGTCACTGAGAGCAATATTCTTGCTGGTGAACAACTGATATCATCACATAATGAGGTTGAAAATCCTTCTAGTCTCAAAAAGTCGGAATCAACACCAAATAAAACCTTGTTTGGTAATTCTGGTCGAATGGGAAAAAGGGTCAAAAGAACTCCAAAATCATCAAGGAAAAAATATATGTTAAGATCTTTAGTAGGAAGTAAAAGAGTTCTACGGTCTAGGTCACAAGAGACGCCTAAAGCGCCTGTAACTTGTAATAATCTGACTAAGGTTAATTCCACTGGGGAGAAAAAACAAAGAAGGAAGAAGAGAAGAGGGGCCACAGTTGTAGCAGATGAATATTTAAGAATCAGGAGACATCTGAGATATTTGTTGAATCGAATGAACTATGAGCAAAGCCTGATTGTTGCTTATTCTGGAGAAGGCTGGAAAGGACTAAGGTGTGTGCTTTATATTATGAAGTTGTCCTTTATTTTTTGCCTTTCCTGATATTTACTGATGAAGTGGTTTAGTTTTCATCATCTTCTTCTTCCTTCTCTATGATTCAACCAAGTGAGAAGTTTAAATTATTGTATGAAAAAATGTGATCTGACCAAACACTGCAATGAGATAAAATGTTGGACTATACCAACACCATTGTGTGTTTAGGCATTGATAACCTGAAATGGAATACAAAGAAGACAACACAATGTCCCTCTATGGAAAAGTTGGCAAAGATACCTAGATGGATTGCTAAAGCTTAAGAAATGGGTGGTCAAAACAGTTCTATATTGCATCCAGCTGTTTGCTTGTTCCTGTTGCATCCAAAGCTTCTCATGTCAGCAAAGATGTCTTTTCTTTATCTATGGTATTGCATACTTTTGCACAATGTCACATGAACTTCATAATTGGGTCTGTCCTATTTTGAAGCTTGGAATGTTCTTCATTAGGCGAGGATTTAGATTCAAAAAATTTCTGGTTCCAATTGAATACATTTGGGTTTGTAATAAGCTTATCTAATCTGAACTTCCATTTTGTATGCATCTTATTTTTATGATTCTTTCTGTACTGGATTGCTTACACCTAAGAGTTATTTTGACCTTTTATGCAATCTTGCAGCCTTGAAAAATTGAAGCCAGAGAAGGAGCTCCAACGAGCCACATCTGAAATATTACAACGCAAATTAAAGATAAGGGATCTATTTCACCGTATAGATTCACTATGTGCTGAAGGAAGGCCACCAGCTTCTTTATTTGATTCTGAAGGACAAATTAGCAGTGAGGATGTAAGAGATCATCCTTTCCACATATGAGATTTTTGTATCTATTTGTTGCTAGTTTTCTCTCTGGGATATCACATCCATTAAACATGGGGAAAGTCTTTTGGAAATGTAATCACTTAGAAAATAACTCCCCTTGTGGCAGATACTCTGTGCCAAATGTGGTTCCAAAGACTTGACTGCTGACAATGACATAATCCTTTGTGATGGTGCTTGTGACCGTGGATTCCATCAGTTTTGTTTGGTACCACCACTACTAAAAGAAGACAGTAATATTCTTTTCACTTCTTTGATAAGACATGTAATAATTTTGTTAGCAGTTTTGAGTTTCATCATTCTTTACCTTTTCTCCTCCTCTTCCCCCTTGTCATACAGTTCCACCTGATGATGAGGGTTGGTTATGTCCTGGATGCGATTGCAAGGTTGATTGCATTGACTTGCTTAATGACTCTCAAAGAACAAAACTATCTATTGCCAATAGCTGGGAGGTAAATAGTTCAGCTTTCAGCCACTGTATTTGTTGATCAAATTTATTCTCTAATCACTCCCTATCATTATCCTATCCATGTGCAGAAGGTTTTCCCTGAAGCAGCAGCAGCAACTGGACAAAATCTGGACGAGAACCTTGGGCTTCCTTCTGATGACTCTGATGATGATTATGAGCCTGATGGTCAAGAAATTGATGAGAAGAAAAAAAATGAATCAAGCTCTGATGAATCTGACTTCACTTCTTCATCGGATGAACAGGGGGCTTCACCTGATGATCAGTATGTGGGGCTTCCTTCTGATGATCCAGAGGATGATGACTATGATCCTGATGCTCCTGTTTGTGATGACAATGTGAAGGAGGAAAGTCCAAGTTCTGATTTTACTTCAGATTCTGAGGATCTTGCAGCTGCTCTTGACAACAATGAATTGCCAGGAGAAGCTGAAGACCAGATGTCTTTTGGGCTGCAGAAAAATGGGAATGCACAAAGCTCTAAATTTGGAGGAAAGGAATCTCTAAATAATGACCTCTTGCATAGAATAGAGCAGGATCCTGGGCAAGATGACTTGGCACCTGTTTCGGGGAGAAGACATGTTGAAAGATTAGACTACAAAAAACTATATGATGTGAGTATCATTTTATCTTATTATATCAATGTTCCCTCGTTTACTAGTATGTGCTTACTCATTTTTTTTCTCGTAAGCTACTTCAAGTGTGGTCATTTTGTTATAATTATTGTGGATCATTGAAACCAAAATAATAATAATAATAATAAATAATAATAAAAAATTGTTATAATTACAACTACCTGTTTTAAGATGGATATTGACCTGCTTATATTTGAGAAGCAAAGAAAATTTGGCTCCGTCAAAGAAAGATTTGATTTTCTTTTTGTGCTTTGCTCTCTCTTTCTCAGCTTGTATGTTCAAAAGAAGTGAAGTTGACATTAGTGCTAAATTTGCTAGTTATTGTAAGAGATCAATGCTGGAGATTTGTATTCTGTTGAAGGGGCAAAGTGATTTTACCATGTCATTTCAATTTGGTGCATGTAAATGTGTCCATATGATGCTCAGAGTACCAAGTCTTTGTAACCATGAAACAACAAATCTGCAAAATGCTTAGTAGTGGGTTCTACACTAAAATGTGCTTAGGCTGTTCTGGAACCTTTTTGGAGGTTACTCTCTTTTGCAAAATGTACTTATCCTGACTGCTTGGCACAATTTGTGAAGGAAACATATGGAAATGCATCCTCTGATTCAAGTCAAGATGAAGATTACTCTGATATAGTAAGATCAGGGAAGAGAAGGAGAAGTGCAGGAAAGAATTTGGTTTTGGCAGATGTTAATATTGCTCTGATCACGACCATTACGAATGACAATGCTGTAAAGGAAAATACAAATGCATTATCAGCTAAAATGCATGAAGGCTATTATGTGTCTGGTTGTAGTAGTAAAAAGGTTCGGCCATCATCATACAGAAGACTTGGAGAGGCCACAACTCGGGTATTTGTTGAAAGACATCATACAAACTTCATTTTGTGACGTCTATCTGAGTTTGCTTTTTTTAGGCTTCCCCATTTGCTTTAAACAAAATGGTTGACCAAAACAAATTCTACCCACGCTGCTGCAAGCTTTATTGAGGATGAAAGTACTTTCTGATCATTTCCAGATGATTTGCAAAGACTTCTTACTGGAGATGATCCTTGTCTTGCTCGTAACTTACAAATACAATTAAGTATTACTTGAACAGACGGAAAGATGGCTGGCAATTTTGCAAACATACGTCAAACTAACAGTTGCAGTCCAATTCAACTCAGCTAGAGTGACTTATGCCGTAATGTGCTGTGTGTTTGGTTTTCTTCTGGTCTGCTTGATGCCCTCCCCTGCCCCTCTCTCTTTCCCTCTCTCCTTCTCACTTATACACCTTTATTACAAAGTTAAGCATTAAACAGACATTAACGTTATGGTTGTTTTGTTATGCAGAAACTCCAAGACTCATTCAAGGAAAATCAGTATCCTGATCGAGCTGTGAAAGAAAGTCTAGCAAAAGAGCTAGGGCTCACTTTTCAGCAGGTCCCAAATTCTTGCTGTAGTGCACATTCTTTCAATCTTGGAACTATGATACTTAAATGCACACTCACAACACGTTCTTCATGATATGTGTTTGATTAAAAGTCATCTTGTTTCACAGGTTGACAAGTGGTTTGGCAATGCTCGATGGAGCTTTAACCATCCTTCAAAATGAACCATGGATGCAGGCACGGATAGAAGCACTCTAGCTAGGAAGCTGCCAAAGCCAAAGATGAAAGCAAGTCTGCCTGATGCAGGACGTGGAGTCTTTAATAGAGGCGCATCTTGCAATGGAGCTTGAGGTGAGGAATCTCCAAGGGAGGTGCTGCTGTGGCAGAAACTTAATGCACAGGGGATGAGACAGACAACAAATTAGAGAACCAAGAAGGCAGTGAACAAAAATTCAAGAAATAAAAACTTAGAGGTGTGCATAGATCAAATCATCAGACAATAGAACCAGAATCAAAACCTGAGGCGACTAAAAATCTCCATCTACTCAATGCTCAAGAAACATACATGGCAAGATGACGAGAATAAAGTCACTTGAAAGATTACTTTTTATCATATACTTGCAGGAGGATAAGTAAGCGTCCACATCTTGTGAGTTGTGACGGAGATGATTTGTAGGAATTGTTGTAAAGGACAAGTTAAATACCTAAGAAACTCAACCTATGATGCCATTGTTGTAATTTCTTGACACTCCAATTTTACCTCAGGTAATTTGCATTTTAACTCTATGCTCACAAAGATGCCAAATAGAAACGTTAAAAATTATTCTGTTCTCAATCTTGCGTAGAGAGTCTTTCCCTCGCCACCGTTTCTGGCTCTCTGTACGTAACGTTCTCACAGAGTTTGTAATCTACTGTTCTGTGTATTATCTAGCCAAGTCAAATAGTTGCAGCTGTCGCGGTGAAAAAAGGGCAAATGGCAGTGAGACCCCTAAGGGCCTGTCGGGAAAAAGGTCTGCGTACGCATGTTCGGTCATTGATAGCGATTATGTGGTGTTTTATTTACGCAGGGTATAGAAGCATGAAGCTAGTCATTAATGAAATCGCAAGACCCAGTGATTAGAATCTGAAACTGAAATAATCTGCAATTTCTCAAACGGTGAAATTGGCGGAATCCAACTTTCTTCTCCCTCATTATTATCTTCCCCATCGCAACTATTCCATTCCTTGAACGCCTCAAATAAAAGCCCGTCGTAAGGAATTAGGATGACGTTGAGAATCGCGTGCATTCTACGCGCTCAATCCTCCAAGAAGCGCACATCCGCGGCTCACTCTCTGCGATTCTCCCAGCAGCGAGATCCCCTGTGTGAACTCATCAACTCGCTGACAAACTCGGATACTGAGACTCAGAGGAACCCCCCCCCCCCAGTGAGTCAAGAACATCTCGAGAGGGAAAGCATTGAGGAAGAGGAATCAAGAAGATGCCGAAGCCATGAAGTGATATTTGATTTATTACTTGTGCTTTATAGTTTAATTTTGTTTCAATAATATTTTACGTATATGTTTGATTCGAGAAAGTCGACATGATCCGCACGCCGTGGCCGAGATGAAAAATGAAGAATTCAATTTCCACCTTCTTGATTTCTTTCCTTGAGAATTGAGAATATTTTTTCTATAAGATTTTTTTTTTTTTTTGGTTTCGAAAAGAAAGTATATCCCACGTTTTCCGTGGGGCGTGGGATGAAGAAAATAATAGGAAAAGAAAAGCAAAAACAGGAAAATTATACTAATGGCCCAGCCTAAACCCCTAAAATATTATGCTGAAAATGTTTTCAAAACACTTTTCTAAATTGGATCTGTACGTTTTAAGAAACAAAAACATATTTAACAAAAATAAAAACGTTGAGACATATTTAACATAATTTTGTAATAATATTTTCATAGGAACATAAAATAAATAATTTATATATAAGATATAGAAAAAATATATATGTCAAATAAATTGTCAATATATATTTTTATTTAAATCGTAATTTTAAATACTTTAATTTTTAATTAATTAAACAGTATTTAAATTATATATATAATATCTTATCTTTAATCGTTAATGTATTATCTCCGCCCGCAAGAGTCGCGCTTTGCGCACGAGAGAACAAAGCCCAAACGGCGCCGAATTTCTTTTGTCAACAAACTGCGGTGAAGGCTATGGAAGTGGAAGTAGACGAGAAGGATCTAAAAGCCGCCGGCGCCGAGCTGTTGACTGACGGTCGCCGTGGCCTGCGCATCCATGGCTGGGAGATCTTCTCCTCCAAGCGCTCCATTCTCAACTCCTCCGCTCTTCACCAGTACTTCTCTCTATCTCTCTCTCGTTTCGCTTAGCTCTTTATTGGGCTATTGGCTTATCAATCAGGCATTTTGGGTTTGATGCTTAATTGTCTCAGATATTTACAAATTACCTTCGGCGTTGCATCCTCTTGTTGTGATTTAAAGCTATGAATTACCTTAAAATAACTACTTAAAATTATTATTATTATTATTATTATTAAAGTGTACAATTGTATGATTGACATGGAAATTGTGCTGTTCCTTTGATACTTAAGGGCCTTAATGCTAGATTAAGTTCCGAGGAATTTGATTTCTGATAAACATACATATGGATGCCTGCAGCGGCATTAGACAGTTTTGATGTTAGGGATTCCTAATGTTGCCATGCTCGCAGGTGGGAGCAGAAACTTCAAACATCACACTTGCCGGAAATGGTTTTTGGTGACAGTACTTTAGTTCTCAAACACATGAATAGTGGCGTCAAAATCCATTTAAATGCATTTGATGCTCTAGCTGGCTGGAAGCAGGAAGCTCTGCCACCAGTGGAAGTTCCTGCTGCAGCAAAATGGAAATTCAGAAGGTAATTCAAAATGACCAGCTGACATTTGCATTTATCAGGATCATGCATAAACATGCATGCACTGTACTGGAATAAGTCAAGTATATACGAATTAGTATCTTATCTAACATCTTCTTTACTTAATATTCACATTCAAAGGAAGATTGAGACGTATCCTTGATTCGGGCTTCACTCACTATTTAACCTTGATTGATCCTTAAGCATTTGGTGTTATTCACATGGCTGCTACCATGAATTCGCAGCAATCCATTCCAGCAGGTGATAATAGATTATGACTACACATTCACAACACCATATTGTGGAAGCAAAACAGTACAGATAGAGACAGAGAAGGTTTGCTTTGCTGTTAATAGTTTTCTTGTTTCAAAATTTTTCCTACTGATTGTTGGATTAGGAGTGCTTTCTTGGAGGAACAGAACATCCAGTCTTGGACTTCTCCAGGAAATAGTTGGGCTTATACCTTGTTCTTGTTTTAGAAATTTTATGCTGTTTGAATTTCCAATTTAGTTTTTATTTTTCCTCCTCTGTTGCGTTGAATTCCACATGTGCTTCTTGGTTTCTGTTGCTTCCCCATGATCTTTCCCCAAAGAGAGTTAATTAGTTCTTGGAAATATAGAACAGAGCTTCCCTGTCAGAGACTTTTTCTTAAATCATTTTTGTAAAACACTAAGGCTATGTTACAACAGTTATTTATGGTACTTGGATCATAAAGATTCTTTCTCTTAATGAATACTGCTGTTTTTCTTTTTCCCCTTATTCCTGAGGGCCACGGATTTGATTCAGTTAAGATTTTGTGAAAGATCAGGGTGATGGTTCTATTATATTAGCTTATATCATATTTTTGTTTAATTTTGGATAAATGATTTAATCATCCTTCATTTTGTGGCCAGAATGAAAATGAAGAAAATTTTGGGGTGGGCAGCAGCCCTAGTTGGGAGGATTGTACAGAGCAGATTGATGTGGTTGCATTGACAACAAAAGAACCCATTCTTTTCTATGATGAGGTGGCTGCTGTTTGATGCACTAGGAACATATATCACACATACTCTCTTTCATGTTTACTTTCTATCATGTTTTTATAGCCCATATTAAAGTGGTCTGCTTAACTCTGCAGGTGGTCTTATATGAAGATGAACTGGCTGATAATGGAGTCTCCCTTTTAACTGTAAAAGTGGTAATATTGTGTTTCCTATCTGTGATTAGCATTGATGTGCCGTGTTTCTGAATATATCACAATTATAAGAACTGTTCATATCAACTTTTGTTTGCAGAGAGTCATGCCAAGCTGTTGGTTTGTTCTTTTGCGATTTTGGGTGAGTTAATAGACTTTGTTTATTTAACTTCAACATCCTTCTCATCTATGAAGCTGCTTTTTCAAAAACTGCATGACACTGCACACCCATTTGACAAATATAAAACATTATTTATGCTTAGATTTATGTACTTATATGCAGGCATACGTATTTATGTGTAAGTCTTTGAATTTTCTAGAGTTCATTGTCTTATCCATTTTGTAGGACCAGATTTTTTCTTTTTCCAGAAGGTATATCCATTTTTAAGATAGTTTGATTGACATCAGTTGTTTTCCTTTTTCTGTAGTCCCTACTTGTTGTTCTGTTACCCCTATCTTCTCACTGGCCTCTTTTTCCATTTCAATCAGTGATAATAATTTCTGTTACAGCTTAGAGTTGATGGAGTGTTAATGAGATTAAGAGACACAAGAATGCATTGTATCTTTGGTGGCAGCACAAATCCTGTCATTCTTCGAGAAGTCAGCTGGAGAGAAGCCACTTTTGAAGCTTTGGCTGCTGTAATTTCTCTCTCTCTCTCTCTCTCTCTCTCACACACACACACACACACACTCACACCCACACACCCTTCTACCCCTTTCACAGACTATGTACATGTTGGTATGTAGAGCATAGACATCTTCAATGCATGGTGAGAATTTATTAATGAAGAATGCTTACCTCGTTGCCTTCTGTGTGTCAACGTTGACAAAACGTCATGTAGCTTATTTAGGCATTGGTCCACTACCATCTTTTCATCAATGTTCTCTTGGTTTATTGGGCTACCACTTGGAGTTTAAAGTCCAAGTTACTGCTTACTTGGATTACTAAAGTCTAGTGGTTTAGTTGTTTAATGGTGTAATTCATGTTTTATGATCTTAGTGCATTAACTTACTTATCCAGTTCTATGATGCAGAAAGGCTACCCTACTGACGCTGCTGCATATAGTGATCCAAGTGCCATCAGTCAGAGGCTTCCTGTCATCATGCACAAGACCCAAAAGCTGAAGCTTCACGCTAACTTGTAAGGCTGCAATTGGCTTCATGTGATAATCCATAAATTATTCTTGTGTTAGGGACCTGCGGTTCTAGAGAATGAAGGTCCCTATAGATGACAATATGTACACATGTAACCTTTTTCCCCAAAATCACTGTGTTAGATTAGAAAGCTGTCTTGATGAGTTGTGTGTAAACCGACAGGAGAAAAAAGAAGCAAACGACTGTGGACAAATTTATGGGTTCAACTGTCCTGTTTTATCTATCATGTCAGTTTCTGTGATTTTGGATGAAGCATATGGGTTAAACACAAATAAAAATGTTGTCATTGGTCAAGCTTCTGTATATGAGAAGCATAGAATAAAGTGGTGTGGATGCATGTACAAATTTACATAAACAGACAGACGGAGACATTGTATTGCTGGAG
The DNA here is from genome assembly GCA_037832385.1 of Rhizophora apiculata. Lineage (NCBI taxonomy): Eukaryota > Viridiplantae > Streptophyta > Magnoliopsida > Malpighiales > Rhizophoraceae > Rhizophora > Rhizophora apiculata. The sequence goes on along the minus strand of CM075428.1, from coordinate 9,841,343 downwards.
ACACAATGTAAGGACTACGGATGTCATGCATGTTTTCTGAATGTAGTGTCAAATGCAATCTGATAATTGAGATATTTTGGCTCTTGGAGGTGAGGAGAAGAGAGAAAGTAAGTCATATATCAGAAGGAAACAATCAAGGAAAAGGCGAGAGAGTTTTATGCAGTGTTATTGTCGAGATATATTTGGAGCAAAACTTGTCTCAACAGTCGGGGAGAAGGACCATAAAGACAAAGGACACTTGTTTCTCTGGTGGGGTAGTCAATTTGTGTGAGCTAGTATATGTAAAGATGTGAATGTTCTCTTGTTACAAGTCGAGGTTTATTTGTGACAGATGTCAAGATATTTTTGGATAACAAGTGCAATCTGAAAATATAGGATGCCAGGGCCTCTCCGGGAACTGTGAGCCTAGTTGCGTAGGCTTTGTTCTGGATTCATGGCACAGAATTTCTACTGGGTTAGGATATATGTCTGCTGCAGGATTCTTTGCAGGGACAGCAGCTCACTTGACAAACTCAAATCCTCGTCGGAGTCATTGGGGTCGAAGAAACATTACAATTATAACTTTAAGTGTAATGCTGTTTCTCCCAAATGGTTACATGGTACTTTTGTACCCAAAATGTCTCATGTGTTAGAATTTGTTCCGTCAGGCGTAGTGGCTAAATGGGCAGCTACAGATTAACGAGAGTCAAAGCGGGACCTGCATGTAGACCGGTCCGGGTGATTCGATGAATTGAGAGCATTACCGTTGTCCCAAATCCCTCCATCAAAGAAATATCTTACGGTTAAAAGCATGCAGTTGGAAGAAAAATGAAGGGAAATGCAGATTTTTGAAGAAAAAATAAAAGAAAACAAAAAACAGGGTGCGATCGTTTCACCCAAAAGAGAGTACGTCACGTAACCTTATTATTACATTCAGAAGAAAGGTAGTTAATCAAGACCTGAAAATTAGGATAAAGAACAAATACAGACATTGTGCCGGGAAGTACGCTGCGCTTCCAGTTATTCTTCACATGATGAAGTCACTGAAGCCTGAGGGGGTGGGGACAACTTACTAGGTACTTTTTGGGCATTAAGATGAGCGCATGTAGGATATTCTGCACATTCCTTCCAGTTAACGCAGACAAGCAATTGGTGTATGATTTAAAGTTGTCAAGTAGATTTCTTGCCCACCAGCGTTACCATGTGTTTGTTCCCAATAGAAGTAAAAAGGAAAGAAGACTCTGAACTTGAGCAAAGGGACGGATTAGAGTCGGAGGCTTAAGTCAAGCTGAAGTGCCTCTGCTGGTGGCTGTGACAATTTTGGATCCTGGCGAAAACTTCCTGGCCATATTGAATCCATCGGACTCTCAGTTGTGAAGGGTGTCCATGCTACTCCAAATGCTGGGGCGGCTTCATTGCGTCTGGCTGCAATAGCATTTCCATCTCTGCTTGGCTTGTGCACAAGCGCATGGGGCCTGACCCCTAGTGATCTACCTACTACTTGATTGTTGACGGGTAAAGCCATCATTGTCATCATCCTCTGAGGCTGGCATCTTCTGGCTGCACCCCTTTCTCTCTTGTGGGCATTTTGGTGACCCCCAAGTGCCTGCGCGCTGTAGAACTTTCTCCTGCAAAAGTTGCATGAGAAAACCTTGCTAGAAGTCCTTGACTGTGGGACATAATCTCCAGCCGTTGAGAGAGAATTCCCACTGCCACCTAGGCTCAGATTCAACCACTCTTCTGAATTGTTGTCTTCAACACCAACACCTGTATTGCCGCTGTTGTTGCTGATTCCTGATTCGCCTTGATGCCCGTTAGCCGTTAGCTCAGTGGCTCCTTCGAAGATCATATTTCTATCAATTCTTAGTTTGAGGGAAGTTGAATTTATGTGAAGGGTGAGAAGATTATGGCGGATTTTTTCGAAGAATTAAATCAAAGCGAGAGTGAAATAAATGGATAGTTATCACTAACAGGGAAGTTTGGACGTTTTTTCGTTGTCCTTTGAAATAAAGTGGCTTTGGTGGGCGATGCTCGGTGTTCCGGGGGGGCAATGCTTATGTCATCTTTACTGTTGCCCTTGTCTAGTTTAGGATTCCCCACTTAAAATGACTTCCGCTAGTTAAAAGCAGAAGTCATTTTCCAGAGATTAAGGGGCTATTTTTCGTTGATTGGGTGATTATTTTCCATTGATTAGCCTTTTACATGGCTCCAGAGAGTGAGAAATGGAAAAAATGTTTTTCCGTAAAATATTTTATGGGAAACAAACGACTCTTAATCACTATTATTTCCCCCCCCCCCCCTTTTTCCTTTTCTCTCCTCACATCAGGCTAACTTTAGATGGTTCCACTTGGCGGTAACTAGTGAAGCTCAAATCAAGCTCAAGGTTGACAATGCAACAACAATCCCCTCCACGGTCAAATCCTAAGCTTGCAATTCGTCCCGCTGCCTGCCATTAACGCTTCTTATCCCCAAGTAGCAAATGAAACTGCCCAGCTATTCTGGCGTTGGCTGGTGGCTTAAACATGTTTACCAAAATGTACCAAATGGATATTAGACGGATACCAGAAGTGGCTATCCATCAAATGGGGCTGATGGCACTGCAGATCACTTCAGGCAAACTTTGGATTAGCCTACCTTACAGATAAGAAAAAAGCTCGGACAAGTAATTCTGGCTTCCAGAAGTGTTTCCCTGGTTAGCAAGCAGATTACAGAATGGACCTGCCTCCAGGCAATAGGTAAGTCGTATCCAGAACCTTTTGTCAGTGGGAGCAAAGTTCACATGCATATATATAAAAAATTTTTAAAAAATAAATTAATTAAGAGATAACATGAGGAGGACTGAAGGAGTTGAGCAGCGCCTGATTGAGAGAGGGAAGGCAAATTCCACTTGGATTTCAGATGAGTTTGTACAATTTGGGCTTAATTAATTTATGTTTTAGTTCAATTGGGTCATTAGAAGCCCATTAATTTTGTGTTGGCCCAAGGATGTAAAAGCAAAATAATCATTGAGTGAGGGCAAAAGAAATTGAGAGGGGGCAAAATATAAATTTTAGCGGAGAAAATAATAGAAAAATTAACGACACTGTATATATATATTTTCAGCGGGGCATTTGGCCCCACAACTCTCCAACTAGATCCGCCCCCGTAGGTACAAATTATCGGAGAGTAAAGATAACTATAATAAACAGGGTTATGCCAATCATAGAGGTATAGAAAAATGATTTTATTTTTTGGAGTGAAAGACGAGCTCCAGCGCATACACGAAACATTGACTCGAGTGGGGGTAGCGTGGGTTCAATTTCAGCAGCCTTCGAGATAATGCTTGGTGGGGGATGATGGCCCCAAAGAATTGCCAACAATGGAGGGAAATTATGTGGGGTGGGATTGGTAGATCTCTCCCTCTCTCGTTTCCATTCTGATATTGTTTCCTTGACTATAAGAAGAGATATGGGGTCTCTTCATGTTGGGGAAGGAGGATCCACAGGCCTGCTTTTTTCCCGCATTTATTAGTGGATAACACATACGTACAACTGAGAAGTGCAAGCCCCATGACTTAAAGAAGCACGACACATGATACTTATAGAAGCCTAGAATCAAAGCTATATGTTTCCATATCTAAAGGAGATCGTTGAATTAGGTCCATCGTTTTTCCATAATCCTTTGGGGAAGAAAGGAAGTACCTTTAGTCTCTGGTCACATGACAGATATTCTACATGCGTTCCCATCAATGTTTCTGGGGGCCCTACACATGCCTAGAATCATGGTTTAATGTCAGACCATCACGACAAGATTTCGTTAGCTAAAGCCCCACCTAATTTGATAGTTATGTCTAGGCCGGTACCACACGTGCAATGGGAATAAACTCTCGTGAAAAAATCTTGTCAACCCTTATTTCATATACATTGCCTCCATGAGTGCATCAACATGGTAGAGCAGAGGCCAACTGTAAACTAATCAGGAAAATGTAAATACTCCAGTGGACTTGACGCTCCCAACGCAGACTCTGCACTGAAAACCGACGGAAGTGGTCCACAAGTACACACACGGCTTCCCAAAAGTAGAACAACTATGCACCAAGAACCCACGTTAGTTGTCGCCAAGTACAAACTCGCCCCTTTACACAAGCAAAACAGCAACTATCAAATAATGCAAAAACTTCTCCAGGTTGAAATTAAAAGGTCAGCCAGGTGTGGGACATGCTGCCTGGGCTAACAACAGCAGCCCTCGTGCTCGTTCTTGAATCATAATTCAACTACTGCTCGGACACGCCATGTGATCACAAAGAGCTACTATAATGTCAAAAGGCATGATAAATCCAAGATACATCACATTGTAGTTAATCTGGTACAACGTCCTTATTTTGTTCATTTCCATATGATATTGCATGTAATCTCACCCTTTTCACAACAATCAGGAGATTGTCTGGAACAACATTTCATTAGTTCCATTTGATTGCTACTTGATCATATCAAAAATATGAGATGATTTTGCATCCATGAGCAAATGATGGTAGGGAAAGCTACAACTCCAAGTTCAATACAGTGTTCCAATTGTCACATGGAGGCTGAAGAATGATGTGGGTATTTGGAAATAATGTATCGGCACAATCTCACGATTCATGGAATTGCAAGCATTCTTACCTAGCAACCAACCCGTCAGAAGCACATCCTCTATCATACAACTAATGACTCTCAAGAACACACTACCAGACAGAAGGATAAGAAAGAGGGGGAAGAGCTCCACAGCTTAGTGCAAGACAAACAAAGACGAAAACTCCCAGCAATCATCGTGTATGCTTCTGATTATTGGCATGACCTTGCAGAAACTAAGCAGAAACCAAGGAATAGGCCAGAAAATAGGTTCAATAAATTTAGGTGCTTACTCACTGGCAAGTAAACTATCCACATATGTCTCCCAAGTATGAAATTTCAACATTGCTCTCGGAAATAACCCTCAAAAAAGACATTAATCTTGGAAGTAGCATAATATGTCATTTTTATTTGACATTCCTAACCTAAAAGTTTGACATCCCTTAGGGCCCCAATCTCTTGTTGCATCAACATATTGTTGCACTTACTATGCTCATAACCATGGACCTTCAAGTACCTGCAAGAACAGAACAAATGGCTCATAATCTGTCCAGTTACATCAGATCACAAGGGTGAAGTGGTTGTATGATTATAACAAGCCTCATGAAATATAGTAGACCAGTATTTCATCACAGGTCATGACCAAACACTAAACTTGAGGCATAGAACCATGCATGATCAATAGATGACACAGGAAGAGCCAACAGAAAGCTTTAGCACTAATTTTTTTAGAAGCATCCATACCACTGATTTCACCAAAATTCAATGCCTCCTCTTTACTTTTTCCTCTCCCCACATACCCCCCAAACCACCCCCCCGCGCACGCGGGCGGAGGCGGGCAGCCACCAAAAACCAAAAAAGGAAACAACATAGGAAAATGAAACTTGAAGATAATGGGTTCAAACCAAGCACAAAGATCTGGCCAACATTTAAGGAAAGCAAACAGTGTCCAAAAAACAAATCTATTCTAAATCTGCCCAGATGCCTAACCTTCATCTCCAAGGGTTAGATTATCTTCTTATTCAAAGATGGTCATACTAGATTGACATTCCACTTCATGCGTGTTTCTTTTAAATAATGAAGAACATGAAAAAAGAAGAAACCTACAGGTCTGGCATCAATCCCGAGCCTTTAGCTGAATCCATGCGCTTCATCCATCTTTTCCATTCCTTCCTATCAACCCAATTTTTCTTATTAACAAATTTCTAAGTAGAAAATAATTATTCAAAAAAAAAAAAAAAAAAGCTATAGCATAGCTCATTTGATGGCAAACATTTGATTAAGTCATGAATTTCGATAATTCCAAAATTGGTTTGTTCCCACAAATGTTTTGAGCCCAGTAAGACTCACAAAGAGACTACTAGCGATCTTGACAAGTACGGCGGAAGGTACCATAAGACAGCTCACAAAAAGCCCGCAAGTTAGAATTGAAGCGCGAAGTGAGGCTTGCGTTTGCCGGCGTGCTATGCGGAGGCGAGATCGATTGAAAACAACCCAGCTCCCCCGAGTTCCTGCAAGAGCAGAGCACCACCACTAATAAGAAAAAAGAACGCAAAATCAAGAAATATACAGCCAGTAATTTATAGAAATCTCCAAAAATATATATAAAATCCTGGCAGAACGGACGAAGCAACAGAGATGGAAACCTGGAACATGCAAACGAGAGACGGCAAGACTGGAGGCGAGGGGCGGCGGCGACGGACGACGGGCGGAGTCGACGAAGAGGCGGAGAGGAGCGGATAGGCGGCGTCCTCGCAGCAGACATGAGGGAGCGAGAGAGGGATCCTCCACAGCGTGAAGCCATTGATGCGTTTATGGTTTCCGGAGGAACTGAACCGTCAACCAAGAGAATGAGAGGCGGGAAGGAAAGGAAAGCGGCCTAAAACTAAAAGACGGAAGGTTTTAGGTTAGGGTTTAAGAGTGTAATGTTGAAATGAAATGATGCGTTGTAGTGGAGCTCCATGAGGCCCGTTGGATCATGAAATCCGAATATTGCGTTAATCTCAATGGGCTCCCGCTGAAAGTCGAAAAGAATTCAGAAAAAAAATTAGTTGATAATTTTGTACTTTTTTTTTAATATTAATTTGAATTTAAGTTGTTTTATTATCATTATCCACCGAGATTTATGTTCGTAATATTTGATTTAAGACAAAGAAGTTAGAAATAATTAAATGGAGAGTGATTTCCATATACAATTAAACATACTTTTTATTTATTAAAATTTAATAATACTTGATTTGTAAATTTTTTTGACAAAGAGATTTATAATCTTAATTTCAATTTATAAATATAAAAATTAATATATTTTTTACAAATCACTTTTGACAAAATTAATATATATATATATATATAATCATTACAATTATTTTTATATTTTATCCTTTAACAAACACTTATTAAAATGTGGAACTGAGACAACAAGTGTACCAATAAGAATGTAAATCAACCACCAAATTCGAAATTTAATTTCGTTATAGTCACGATAAATTCAAAATTCTGCCGTTGCAAATCCATCCGTTGATTTGTTGCCCCTCACCGTTTAGCCTCGGGCAAAGCGGACTACAACATTCGGTCCACTAGCGCTGACTGCGCCCGAATAGCATTGGACCCTCTTAATGTATACCGAGCACTCATCAGTTCATGCCCCAATGGAGATGAGAGAAAGAAGTGAGGATTTCAAAAACATAATTTCTCGAAATTTATTTTCTTTTAGTGGTGTATACCTTTCTTTTTTTTTTTAATAAAACGATAAGACATCACCTTTTATTTTGTTTAGTTAATTTCCTTAAGCAAAATAATAAAAAATATACAAATAATTATTAATTACAATATTTAATAATAAAATTATATAAATTTTTAATATTAATTTTATAATTTAATTTCTAGTCTTACAAATTTTAAGAAAACAAAAAAAGTAAAAAAAAAAAAAAACACACAATGTCCATTTCAACATCTGGACCATATTAACATCAAAGAAGAAGTGGACTAAGAGAAAGCACGTGTGCTAATGCACCTCAACTCCCTGTTGAATGTGTAAACTCTACCAGCTGATATGCTTGCATTCACTACAATTCCTCTGTAGTGTAATCGTTTAAGAGAATTGTATTCCATGGACCAAAGACCAACTTCATGAAGATCGCCATCTTTCCAGCAGATGCTGACCGTCACCCCCCCGCGTGCCTTCAATCCTTTCACGCAGCCATTTGCCCATTTATCCCGGGGTAGGGCGGGAAGTAAGTACAGGCCGTTCAAAGTGCTCTGCACTAGCATTTCTGCCATTGCTACCGTAAATCTGAAACCATGAATTACAAAATTGACAGAGTTTTCAGTCTCTCAAACCTTTGTTAATGTCAAGGTAGGGCTGTTCACAACAGAAGCATGCTCTGGGAAGCATGGATTTGGTATTCGGGTAGTGTCGTTACACTTTAATATTCATGCAATATGGCACGTGAGACTGGTTAGCGTGATGTCACGTCGAATGTATGTTTTGACATGCACTACGACCTATATGCATAGGTTGGGGATTCCTACATAATTAATCTGATCACAGCAACATTATCTTCGTCAACAGCACAGATGAGGGTGCTTACCCAAAGTTGCCATCTATCTGAAAAGGAGGATGGGCTGCGAACAAGTTGCTGTACAGCCCACCTTCAAAGCCAACCCCAGTGCCCGGGGTTGCCAACTCAATCAGATGCTTAACCATTCTGTAAGCATGCTCACTGTTGTGCAGACGGGCCCACAAAGCAATTTTCCAAGCGGTTGACCATGCAGGACCACCTTCTCCTGCTTCCACAAGTTAAAATTTGAAGAAGCGAGAACATATGGCTTTTATCCTAAGCAATATCATACCCTGCTAAAGTAGAAAACTAGCTCCAATAGTCAAGATTAAATGAATTAGTTGATTTGACCTTAATAAGAAATGAAGATGGATGATGATAAAAGAATTTGACTTCCCCTAAGCCAGCATATTGCACGATCAAACACTCACCCTAGTGTACTTGAAATAGACATACCTCGTTTATGGAGGGTTATCTCTGCAGCTTTACAGAGGTCTGGAGTTTCCTGGAGAGTCATTGTATGCCCTGGAAAAATGCCAAATAAATGTGAAAGATGTCGATGATGCACTTCTGGATCCTTGAAATCTTCTGCCTGCTCCCCCACAGAGAATTTTCAATTGTCAATTTCAGTGGTTACATTACAGGAATGGACTTCATTATAAAATTCAAATATAAGACCTTCCAACATAGAACTGGAAAGTTAGTATACAAGCTACTCCCATGTCATACCCATTCCATAACAGAACCATCTCCAGCAACCCTTATTGGACGAAGCCTCATTTGGGCATTTCTCACTTTTTGAATAAGAGCATCCTCATCTCTGCCCAAAATCTGTTCTCAAGGTATACTTATGTTACAAAGGTGTAAATTACAGAAACACTAAATCATGATTATTATGGCAGTGAGCTGACACCTTGGAGGCAGAAGTAATTGCAGAAAATACTTCTTTTATGATTTCCATATCCATGGTCGATGAGTAACTCACACTGGCTTGCTTACCATCTGCAACAATAAACTCGTGTTCTGGAGAAGTTGATGGATTGGTTTCTAGATATCCTCCATTCCCTTCAATCAACCAGTCCAACAAAAATAATGTGCATCCTTCCAACAGAGGATATGCAGTGGTTTCAAGAAAATCCTAGTTGCACAAAAAAACATTAGCAGTACGAACCCAAAGAAAAAATTAGTGGCAAATGCAGAATTATATTGAATCAAACAGCCAAAAAGGAAAAAAAAAAAAAAAAAAAAAGCGTTGATGCTAAGATGAAGTTATCCATGATCAATTAAAACAGCATCAAGTACTTCCAAGCAAAATTTCTAGTTTTTGTATTAAATAGGACTACCAAGGCAGAAGAGGATGTATCCTATAATGAGGCATGCCAATAATCAAATATGGGAAGGACTGAAAGAGCGTGATTCAGAGAGTAACCAATAGCTTACTTTGTCCATTGTAAAATTATAGTGTTCCCATAAATGTGTACACAGCCATGCCCCGCCCATTGGCCACAGTGCCGACTTTGGATCTGATGCATCTGCTGATGATTTTGCCCATATATCAGAGGAATGATGAACAACCCAACCACTACCTTCATAGTTTACCTGCACCATTGTGCATATAAATATGGAAGAAAAAGAAGAAGAATGGAGAATGCAAAAGTTGAAAAGAACAAAGGGTATGAGTTGGGGTACTGCTAGTTTTAGGCCTCAGGACAATACTTACAGAGAAAATGCACTGCTTCTTAATAACATGATTGTGAGGATAAAACAAGCCTGTTATAAAATCTAGACGACTCCAAGTTGATCTAGTCTACTCAGTAAGGGATTATTTCCCAAAGTTGAGCAGAGACATGTGTTTAAGAAATACCTAGCCTGTCTTTCAGCTAACACCACTGACTGCAGAATAATAGATTTATTAGTTATTTGTTCAACTTTGAGAATTACCTGTACCCTTGGCATGCCCCACATAGTCTGGCAATGGAAACTAATTAAATTACACACACAATAAATTAATTCCAATTAGAAATGCCTTTAATATGGCACACCAGCAGATAAAGTCCTTACTTGAGCAGTTTTATTTCCATTGACTGATAGAGACTGGATAAAGTCAATCAAGGGCTCCTGGCACTCAGCAAGGTTGCAAGGCAGGGAAGGCCAATAGTTCATCTCAAGGTTGATGTTCACATGAGGAGCACATCTAAAGTAAGAGATAAGAGGTGTCAGCAACATAAGCTCAGGGGAAAAAGAGTCAATGCTTGTCACTTGCCTCTACTCTACATCAAACTAATAAACAAAACCTCAGCAGAGTTCTTTGTATACAAAATGGAATAGTTTTCCCATGCTAAATACAATGATTATTCCCCAGAACATCATGAAAAGCAGTGAGGGATATGGGAAAATATCATGAGATAAGATTAGAAGAAAACGTACAGAATACATACAGCGAGCTAGAAAAAAAGGCGGGCAAGGGAGACAGAAAAATGAAAAGAATACAATAACATACTGCCATTTTGGGTCAAGGTCTTCATTCCATATTCCCTGCAGATTGGCAATCTGTGTTCCAGGGCGTGAACAAGAAATAAGCAAGTAACGGCCAAACTGGAATAGGAGCTCCAATAAGGATGGATCTTCATCAGAGAGAAAAGATTGTATCCTCTCTGCTGTTGGGACTACATAATCTTTCCTTTCCTTGATTTTCATGTTATGTTTAGAAGGCATAGGGTTCTTGGTCTCCAGAGGCCCTTCTCCTGTAGATTTATTTGCGCCATTCCAGAGATGCAAAGAGACACGGTGAAAAAGATCCTGATAGTCCTCTAAATGGTGTGCATGAAGATCAGCATAAGAGAAATTTGTTATGGACTTCAATGCATGAAGACACTCTGAAGTGGGGTCTTTCTTTGAATCTGAAGGTTCGATGAATGGACTTTCAAATGAAGATGAACCCACTAGAAGCAACACTGCACAATCTGCACCTTCAACCTTCAAGGCCTTGTCATCCAAAACATGTATCAAACCCATAACACCACTAATTTGTAAATGGAGAACAGCAGAAAATTGAATTCCCTTTGGATCTTCGGAATTGTCCTTTGATTCTGGTGGGATGATCCGCTCTCTAGGGCAACTTCCTTCCATTACAATCCGATTCTCACCATCAACATAAGAATGATAATCCAACTTGCTGTCTAAAGAAACAGTGAAGGACAAAAACCCTGATTTGCTAGCAGAAATCCTCGTCACAATAACTTGATCAGGATGGGATGCAAAATGCTCCCGTGTGCACTCAACGTCCCCAACAGAATACTTCACTGACACGGTAGCAGTATCCAAGTCTAGCTCTCTATAATATGTCTCTTCAGCATATGCAAGATGGGAATCATCAAATTCCAACTTGATGTTGCCAAGTGGTTGGTAAGCCTTAAATTATCAAGAGGAAACATTACGAGGTGATACTTATGTTAATCAAACAGGAGATGATATTGCAGAATATCAGAAAAAGCATGAACTTTATAATCACTTTTCGTGCACACAAACAAAATCAAGATTATTTAGAAATCTTGGAAAATGGGCACAGTTAAAGTTACATTCTTGGGTTTCCCAAGAAGCTTGACGGCTGCTGAGGTTGCTTGTACATAGTCACCCTTGTCAACAAGGTTCCTGACCTCCGACAACGCCTTCGGAGCATCTGGGTCGGTGTAGTTCCCCGGAACTCCTGTCCAGAGAGTGTCTTCTGCCAATTTTTTTTTTTTTAAAAAAGGCAACCTTAAAATGCAAGAACTTTAAGGACGAGATCGTGATCAACTACAATGTAAGAACAAGTATTATTTTTTCTCTTTGTCAGGTACACTAACCATTGAGCTGGAGAAGTTCCGATGAGACACCGCCCCACACCATGCAACCGAGACGGCCATTTCCAACAGGAATAGCGTCGGTAAAGAACTTGGCGGGTCCACTGAAAGTAATCTTTAACGGCTTTGTAGTCTCTGATGGGCTATTATAGGTTGGTTCCCAGATGTCTTTCCCTGCGGGTCGCCTCACCATAACCCAATCTCCATCTTCCATCACTGCAGAGAAACAATGATCATCTCCTCCTGTGAACGAAACCTAGCGTGAACCGTGGTTTGTACTTATTGCTGAAACCTGGCCATGGCGTTGGGGGTGAACCAATGCGTTGGCGCCACGTTGGCCTTGGCAGGAATCTAAACGATAAAGTTGCTACAAGAAATGCTCACAAGCAGCTAAAAAGTATAGATCGCCGTCAGGGCCGGCCAAACTAGAAATTTCGAATTGAGGGGGGCTAAAACGAAAAAACAATTAATATAAACTTGAGGGGGCAAAGGATAATACAATAAGTTTTTAGGGGGTCAATGCTTTATTTTCTACTTAAATGTAGGGCAAAAAATCTCAAAACCTTCTCCTAGTCAACGGCGATGGACAATTTGACTATAAAAATATTGAGAATGGTGCATGGCTATTGAAAATTAAGAATTCCTTGTGTATTATCTGTACGTGTAAAGAAAAGTACAGAACTGATCAGAGCAAGCCAAAGCAGCACTTTGAGCCGCTGAATGGAGCGTCTCAGAAAACAGAAGGACGTTGCTGAGTTGGCCTGACCTTGGGTTGAGGTTGGCCCTTTTGCTGGTTGACTTTCCAGTTCTCCAGTCATTTGTGCTTTGGGCGCACAACTAATTTACTTTTAGCATTTTGGGTGGATCTGTTTGGGCTTGTGGGCTCTCAACATTGAGCACCGAGTTAAAAATAACTGAAACCCAAAGGAGATCATGGAAAGGCTTAAATTGTTTTTGTGACAGTAATGAATTTTCCCTTAAAGGGTAGCAGACAAGAAGAACGGTGCCACAGAAAACTTCCCTCAAAACTAGAAAACAAAGCCAATTGCTTATTCATTGGGAATATCAATGGATTCCCATATACTTTGAAACATTTATTTGTGAAAAGACGTGTCAAAAAAAATGATGTTGAGTTCAACCTCTGAGAGAAGCCGCCTATGAGGGAGCACATGTCTTTACACATCTCAGCTGTTTGTTGAACGTGTAAACTCTACCGGCTGATATGTTAGCATTCACTACCGTTCCTTTGTAGTGTAACCGTTTAACAAAATTATGTTCCGTCGACCAAAGACCAACTTCATGAAGATCACCTTCTTTCCAGCAGATGCTGACTGTCACCCCACCGCGCGCCTTCAATCCTTTCACGCAGCCATTCGCCCACTTATCTTGGGGGAGAGCAGGGAGGAAGTACAGGTCCTTTGTGGTGCTCTGGACTAGCATTTCTGCAATTGCTGCTGAGAATCTGAAGCCAAGAGTTGTGAAAAAATGTTGACAAGAAGTTTCTCAATTTGAGAAACAACCACATTTGGCATACTCTAAACAATGTTGCTTACCCGAAATTGGCATCAATCTGGAAGGGTGGGTGTGCGGTAAACAAGTTACTATATAGACCTCCTTCATAATTACTTTCATTATCTGGATCAACGAGGTCAAATAAATGCTTCACCATGCGATATGCATGTTCACTATTGTGGAGACGTGCCCACAGTGCAGCTTTCCACATGGTTGACCACCCAGGACCATCCTCCCCTGTTTACGCAGCATAAGAACATACAGATAGTTGAGATAACTAGAGCAGAACCAGGATGAATGAGGTCCAGAAATAAGAGAAATTTTAGCAGGGCAAGCTCAAAGTAAATAGACAACAATTGCATATTACTGAGTTAGACAAGTCCTCCAAATATATAGGAGCTATCCCAGAATACAGCAAAAACCTTTTCCAACATAAAAAAGTCCTTTTTTATTGATACATTATGGAATATGCATTTGAAAACTATTTGGATTGCACAGTGAAATGATGATAACACTTCAACAAGTTTGCCATTATGACAACAGAAGAAAATGAATTATGTGAAATGGCCCAAATATGGACAACAAATTTCCTCCAGTCATTAGAATATATACACACCTCTTTTGATAAGAGAATAATCTGCAGCTTTACAAAGGTTGGGAGTCTTCTCAATGGTTATTGTATGCCCTGGAAACAGGCCAAAGAGGTGAGACAGATGTCGATGATGAACATCTGGATCCTGAAAATCCTGTGCCTGCCAAAGGAAAAAAGGATCTTTTTATCCAATCCCCAACTTAAGCATACAAAAGCTGATTCCTTGTGGTAAATCCTTAAAATTATAAAACTAGCAGAAGAATGGAAGCTGAGGCCGCATACCCATTCCATAATGGAACCATCTCTAGCAATTCTTGTAGGTAAGAGCTTTGGTTGAGCCTCATTAACTTTTTGAATAATTTCATCCTCACTTCTTCCTAAAATCTGTTATCAAGTAACTTTCTTTTAATCAAATGTAAAGCATCAATAAAGATACAAAATTAAACTGTGATAAAATAGTGGAAAGAGAAAACCACCTCAGATGAAGAGACAATTGCTGAGAATACTTCTTTTATAATTGACATATCCATGGTTGATGAGTAACTCACACTAGCTTGTTTACCATCTGGAGCAATAAACATATGCTCTGGAGAAGTTGATGGATTGGTCTCCAGATATTCTCCTTGACCTTTGATCAACCAGTCCAACAGAAATGTGGTACATTCTTCCAACAAAGGGTATGCCTTATTTTTCAGAAAATCCTATTTATGCAGCATATATCAGCAATCATTCACTAGCTAAAACATGTGATATAAATATTAGGAGCATAAGCCACAGATTAGTATCTAGGAGAAGGATAAAATATGGTCTCCTCCTCAACCTGTTTAAGTTGATTGCACTTGGAAATGTAAACTATGAATTTCTCAATTAGTCCTTACGAATCAACCCAATAAGCAGTGTATACATTTTTAATAACAATATTGGGTTTATTTATATCTTCTCCTTCTGCTCAAAAGATTATTATTCATCCTTAACATAAGCAAGAAAAAGAACCAAAAAAATTGAGGTCTTACTTTGTCCATTGTGTAAGTATAGTGCTCCCACAAGTGTGTGCAAAGCCAAGCTCCTCCCATTGGCCACAAAGCCCACACGGCCTCGCCTTGATCTGGTGAAGTTTTTGCCCACAGGTCAGACACTTGATGTGCAACCCAACCCTTTGCTTCATAGCTCACCTTTACCATTCAGTGAGTGAAAATTACAAAGTACTGTCTTTAAAAGTTTGAAACATGATTGGGAATGATGATATTCTTTGTAATGTTATTTTTCTGTTCCAATGCTTTAATAAAAAGTAGCAAGTACAAATCACTTTGGTTGATTGAAAATGAACAAAGATTACACAAATGAAGGAAAAGATAAAAACACACAGCAAGGTAAGTCAGAAATAGACTTTGTTTCATTCTACGATAAGAATATTTGAAATGAAATATAAAACAGGTTTATCTATAGCTCATTGCCAAACAGATAATTGATGGATCATTGCTTGGGATCCAAGAGAACCTCCAATTAAAAAACTTACCACATGCATAAATAACTTAAAAATTAGTAACAGGCACCCATCAGAAAGACAGCATTAGGCTTCAGCAACAACCAGAAAGGAGGGAAGAAAAAGAAGCAGAAAAAGTACTCACTTTTGCCGTCTTGCTCCCATTGATTGACAGAGATTTCAGGTATTCAAACAAGGGCTCTTGGCATTCACTAAGATTGCAGGGAAGAGCAGGCCAGTAGTTCATTTGCAAATTTATGTTCAAGTGTTGAGCACCACTGACATCATAACAAAAAATGGGATAAATAATTCATCATTAGGATAGATACTGTGGATGCAAATAGCTGCAAGGAATAGAAAAAAGAAACTGTACTGCTATTAATTGAGATAATTACTTATCCTGATAATTTATTCAAAGAAGCTGTTAAACAGTTATAATAGTCCGTGGGATTCATGTAAATAAGATTTCTGGGAAAGCAGGAAGAGAGAGTTGAACATACTCCCATGGTGGAGAAATATCTTTGTTCCATATTCCCTGCAGATTGGCTACCTGGGTTCCAGGCCTGGAGCAAGAAATCAGCAAATATCGTCCATACTGGAACAATAGCTCCAACAAAGATGGGTCTTCATCAGTTTGAAAGGATTTCACCCTCTCTGCACTTGAAACTGTATCCTCTTGACTTCCCTTGACAGATGAGTTATTGATATAGAATTTCTTCTTGTCCAGATGTCTATCTTCTAAAATGCTCTTGGAGCTTTTCGAAAGCCGCAGGGAGACACGGTGAAAAAGATTCTGATAATCGTCCAAATGGTGTGCATACAGATCAGTATATGACAGGTTACTTATAGATTTCAATGCATTCAGGCATGCTGAATTGGAATCCTTCTTGGAATCTTTCTGCTCAGTGAATGGTCCATCAAACGAAGAGAAAGAAACTAAAAGCAAGATAGCCCAATCTGAACCTTCAATGTTCAATTTCCCATTGTCCAAAACATGTATAGCTCCTTTGCCTTCACTAATCCGTAACTCAAGAATTGCAGTAAACTGAACACCTCCTGAATTGTCATTTGAATTTAGTTTAAGTGCTATTCTTAAATCGGGACAACTCCCTTCCATTACGATTTGATTTTGGCCCTTTACATATGAGTGATACTGCATCTTGCTACTCATAGACACTGTAAATGATACAGATCCTGGTTTGCTTCCAGAAATCTTCATCCCAATCAGTTGATTTGGATTAGAAGCAAAATATTCCCTTGTATATTCTACATCACCTGCAGAATATTTTACTGTTGCTGTTGCAGTATCCAAATCCAGCTCTCGGTGGTATGTTTTCTCATCATATTTAAGATGAAATTCATCGAATTCTAGGTTGATATCACCAAGTAATTGGTAAGCCTTCAAGAACACAAAATAAATACCAGTTATATAACTATCAGAAGAATCAGAATTTTCATCAGTAGTATGAAGCCATCAAAATAAAAAGGAAATAAACACAGCACATTAGTGCATTGGCTAAAAACATACATGCACTACACATATAAGGCCTAACTATGGGATTAGTCATAAAAGTAAAATAAAAGCATTCCGTAGGCCAATGCAGAATTAGTGCCACTGGTGACCTACACTATCAGGATATGTACAGAGGACATTTAGCCCTGAGTATTACATATTCAATGCAATGCAATCCGTTCCAATTGCAGGAGTTATAACTACACTGATACAACTAACATAACAGCCGACAAACCATTACAATCCAATATACATTAAAGTATTAACGAACACTCTAGGACACAAGGCTCCTGTATTATGTATAATGTCTTAGGAGGATGAAATGTAATAGTAGCTTGTGATACATAATAAATCAAAAGGTACGACAAACATCGTGAATATTTGAATGCACATACCTCAGAACCGTTTCCTGACAGCTTCACTGCTGCTGTAGTAGCTTCCGCATATTGGCCATTATCAACAAGCTTTCTGACCTCTGCCAATGCCTCCGGAGCACTTGGATCTCTGTAGTTTCCTGGCGACCCTGTCCAGAGCGTATCCTCTACACACACACACACACAAAGAGAGAGAGAGAAGAAACTCAATCTAATATTCATTGAATGCATTTTCCTCAGTCCATCAAAATTAAATCACTTAAAATGAAAACACATGACATTAAAAGAAACTTTCATTAAGAATGTGGAAAAGGGCCTTCCATTCTTCTGGTTTTACCGTTAAGCTGGATAGTTTCCGATGCAACACCGCCCCAAATCATGGCGCCAAGACGGCCATTCCCAATGGGGATCGCATCCGTCCAGTGCTTCGCTGGCCCACTGAAAGTAACCTTCAACGGTCGAGAACTCTCCCCATCTTCCTCCTCCTCACTCGTCGAACTCGGACTCCACCAGTCCTTCTCTGCAGGCCGCCGCACCAGAACCCATTCTCCATCCTCCATTCTTTTAAGTCCACCAGACCAAAACAGCTGCTTTTATCTTCGCTTTCTTTATATTTGCGTTGATGTCGCTGGAAAGTGAATTTAAGTGAAGCGAGTTAAAAGTGTGAAGTGTACGTGAAGAATGAAGGCAGAGAAGGCGACGAGACGTTGGGTCTTGTGGACGGTGCAATGTCATTTGACTTCTTTTTTTTTCATTAAAAAAATATATATTATGTTATAAATTACACAATAATATTAATTTTGTATTTTCTTGTAAATTTATTATTATTATTATTGAAATTTAATAACTCAGAAATTTTTAAAAATCTTAATTACTATAATGTCTTAAAAGAGACTTGCTTTTGTTTTTTTCCCTTCTTGTGTAGCGGTAGCTCTACAAGCAGCAAAGCTATATTAGATTCTAATTGCTATGTTTATGTTGAAAATTCTCAAATAAAGTGTGAATGTAACGCATGTCACGTTTTATTTAGATAATAAAAAAAAAAAAAAGTAATATGGGGAACAAAGATTTGCTTTGCTCTTTCGCCTCTCTCGACGACGACGTTCGGGGTCACATTTTCTATGGAAATAAAACACATCATTTCATTGCCGGAAAGTGAATGAATAATGAATTGATTGGTTACACCTTGATATTTATTTGTATAATTTATTTGTGAAATTCACTAAAAAAAAAGCATTAGGTATATGCTTATTTATGAAAATTTTGCACCAGTTATCAAGGATGGCACTTCGAAAAAAGCCAGAAAAAGACAAGAAAGGGATGGCTGGCATCAAGATCCGATTTTGTCAACACGCACAGTGACGTTACACACGCAACAAAATGCTAGATATTCATTATGCGGCGCATGCTGCGCCGCGCCTTCCGGCAGCATGGAACGTCAGCAATGGGCAAAAGAGCTTTGAAGAATGGTTTCCGTTTTAGAATGGTAATTTGGGTGCAGCAATCCTTACTAAATTGATGAATTTTAGATGATGCCTATGAGGTCAACGAAAAGAAGCACACAGCTCTGAAATGCTTGGCCTGCAGGGTCTTGAACATGGACATGGTTTGCTTAGAGTGCAGGCCACTCTTTAGCTGCCACGTTTAACAGTTGTCAACATAACTCACCAAGTGTATCATATTCTCGTCAAATTATTAACACGAGTTAGCCTTATAGTGAAAATTGGCAGCTCAAAGCCTTAAAAGCAAACTAGAACAATACTCTCCCCTCGTAGGACTATAAATGAACTAATAAATTTGGTAAAAATTCAACGGTTTAATTTAATGAAAATACGTTTAAAATTTAACATTTAAATTCATTTATTCAGTTAATTTTATTAAAATAAATATTTTTATTAATTTTAATTATATTTATAAAAATCTTAAAATTTAATTTAATAAAAAATTAATATAATTTAAAATATTTTATTCACGAACTAAATTTAATTAATTTAAAATTTGATCCAATTGGCAAAGTTTACATCCCTGAAAAGCCCCCGTCTCACCGAAGAGAGGGAGAGTGCGCCTGCTTTTTTAAGTTTTTCCCGGGATATGTAAATAGGGGGACCCATGGTACTAATGTAGCCGCTAATAGTGGGGCCGGTAGGGACCCTTTTCAATAATGGAAAATCTCAACGGCCCTATCGGGGATGGTAATATTCGGGGTTACTAGGAAGTAGCAGGACCCAATGGGCCGATCTGGCCCAGAGGCTAGCGTGTTTTATTTTTTAATTAACTAGTGGTAGGCCTGGTTTTGAGTGATGAAAACATTTATTCAGGTTAGAGTCTAGTGTATAAATTAATCATATTTTAGTAATACTTTTGAGTAATGACTAGGGATGTAATTCAGAAGCCGAAATTTTCTATTGGAACTATCCCAAGTGAACAACGTTGAGCAATATTATATGAATATTTGTGGACTTTTTTTTTTTTTTTTTAAGTGTTCTTTTTACGTAATCCAATTAGTAAAACCTTGTACAAAAGGAAACCATGTTCAATTATGATATCATATATGAGAACTGATTTCCATAGAACAATATCCCGGTAGCAACTGAACTTTAGAGTCATTAATAACTGTTGTAGATTCTTAACATAGCAAGCCTGCAGAACTAGAAATTCTAAAATGAAGCCATACATTACGCAAAGAGTTGAGTAGAGCTGGTTTTCTGTTTACTTTCCAGGAATCAAAGGCAAATCAACTTCGTCACACCATTCCACGCACCTGGTCTCGGAGAATGAACTTTTAACTGCATTTGGCAAGTAACTCACCCAAACTTGGCCTCCTATTCTCCACTTGAGCACACTCCCTTCCATTTCCTTGCTCAATCTCCACCTAACACCCTCTCCAAACTCATCTCCTGCGAAAACCAACCCTCCCGTCTTTGTAAATGGTCTATGAGGTCCGCTGTATTTATTTACAGCGCCATTGACTGTGCTACTATTCATATCGATTGGCTTCGGTGTTGCAACTTCGTGACCAATGGTGTTGTCGTATAAAATGGCATCGAAAATTGCAGCATTCCCTTCAACATCTTGGTCCCACCTCCAATTTTTCATCCTTGTCCTCGCAGCCGTCTTTGCCCTGGTTTGCACATTTGGAACCTTTGATTTTCCGCAACTGCCTTTTATAAGTCTTTGAAATTCTACTTCTGTCTCCCCATTTCCCGTGGATCGGCCCAAACTCAACCCAGCCATGTAAGTTGCCCCAACCTCTGGCCCAACCCAGACTCTAGCCCTCGACACAAAATGCCTCTCGTTTGCATAATCCACGTCATCATTCTGATTGAAGCCCAATTTTGCTACGTGGAACCGCAAGTTGTCGACACGTGCATTGACTTGAAGATACCCTTCATTGAATTCAACTGAATATTCCAATTGAATAGTTGCCTCTAATTGTTGGTGTGCCAGGGCATATTTCAGCACTGAATTCTGGGCTTCCAGGACGGGAACTTTGCTACCACTGGAGCTTAATGGCTTCATCGCCAGCATTGGAGCAAAAGCTTTCAGAACCCAAAAGCCGTGAGCCTCCATGGCATAGGAGAATCCTGCGTGCTGACCCGGCAAGATTGCCAACGTTTGTAATCCCACGCCCACCTCCCTTAAAATAAGCCACTTAGTCAGCATGTAACCCAGGGTGCGCATAAAACACAGCTCGGCGTCCACTCCCACCGTGATCAAAAAGGTTCGCAGAACAGGCGCGTGTTTGCACGAAAGGGCTTCGAGACTGGGACCCAACAAGGACTCAAAGTACAACGATCCAACCTCGCTGGGAGCGTCACACACACAGAGCCAAAACAGGCGCGTGAATAATACTAGGGTGAAGAAACCAGAGAATGACTCCCGCGAGTGGGAATCCATGATCCAAGAAATGGGGCCGGGGCTAAGCTTTTGGAGCTGTGACCGAGGGCATGTGCTGGCGTGCGCCATGGGTGAGCGGGTGATGATTTCCTGGAGAAGCTGGAGCAACAGAGGCAGGAACGGTTTCTCAGCGTTGAGGGGACACGTGTCAGAAACCCAAAGGGTCTTCGGAGCATTAAAGGGATGAAATCCCTGTATGCATACGGTGAATGTCACCAAAGCGTCGGGGTTGGACCCGGCAGTTCTCTCGACTGTGAGTTGGATTGACCGAGTTGGCTCTTCCCCACTTGGTTTTGAACTTGCGAGTTCGAAGAAGTGCGGCGAGTCTGATTCTGCCCACCCCTCGGAATAGGGAAGCTCACAAATCCAAGACCAAATGTCCATCATTTTTGGCCTGATGGGGTTTGAGACTTGGTGCGTTTCAAGACGTTTGGGAAGTTGGAATCTTTGCATGGAGAGGGAGCATTTTAAGATTGATCTGTGGGATTTTAAGGAAGGAATGGGTGATAATGAACATGCCAACTTGGAGTTGATGCAAACCACGAATGTAAACTCGTGGTTCCAACTGCTTTAAATTTTTTTATTTCAGTTTGCATTAATTACTACGAACAGATTTCTTTCGCTTCTTTCTCGAACTCCACTGGGTTATTATCTTGTTTGGAAAATGACAGAAAGCAAAATTGTCAAGATTTCTTATTTGTGCCCAAAAAAATCCAGTGGACTCAGGCAGCTGCGGGCCGTGGAATTTTAACGTTTGCTGGGCGAGTATGCTTACACGTGTATATATAACCAGATAATTTGCATGTTCCATTTTGAGTCACAAAAATTCAAAAAGAAGAAAAAAAGATTATTCTCAAACATGCAATGCAACGTGTATAATATCTGGTCCAGTCTCTTTTGGTACTTCCATTTCAGTTGGTAGTTGAAGGAACAGAAGGGAATGTCATGACACGCGTATCGATCAACAAGCGGCGACCCCTGTCCGCGGTATTAACTCCTTGCAAATCCACAGAATTGGGCCAAACACATGGAGAAAACAGTACATAGGAAAGAAAGGGCCGCTATTGGATACTTGATATGCCAATCACAAATAATTCACAATTGGGCTACAGGATACAGAAAAAAATCCAAAGGACCTCAGCCCAAAGGGCCTTATAGAGGGATGGGCTGATGCATGGCATTGCCTTACCATTGCGCGAATTGCGGCCCTCTTAAAACTATAAGTCGTGAACTCCGCCATGGCCCACTGTAGCGCGGGGCCCAAAAGGTGTCATCCAATGAGATCACTGCGCCGCAGTGCCTTTAATATTCATTTGCAGGCGACAGGTTTTCCTCGGTTCCGCAAGGCTTGATTTTCTTTTGACAGGGGGTGGAGCAACTTCATTTGTCCACTCGAGCCTTTGGCTTGTCCGCATTCTGTCTGTTTCTATCCCCGCAATGAGATTGGAGGTTGCAGAGCTTCAACTAATTGTATGTAGCAATTTGTTGTTGGAAATGTCCGTGTGGCAATTTTGTTTTTAAATTTTTATTTGACTTGCGCATGAACCCATGTTAGGATTGGAAGCAAAAAAAGACCCTTAATTACATGAAGAATTAATAAGAGATACTCATCGTTATTATCTAACAAGATCATAATGATGTGTTTGGAATGGTTCTTTCCGGCCTGTCATTTTTCTGTTTGTATGCGTAAGCTACCAAAGTTAGGGAGGCCATCTCAACCATTGCAAAGACTTTTCCAATGTCCCTTTTTGTCACCCTTCTTCGACGGGAAAGATGCTTCATAACTTAATCACCTTAAACAGGAGAAATCTGGATGGCGAGGGATTTAATTTATTGGAGGGTGGGGATGGCAGGCTCGTTAATATTACGTCAATTGGCCCTTATCTTTAAAGACATTGAACGAGGTAAGTAGAGAGAGACAAACGGAGCCAACCTAACAGAGCGATGTGTCGAAAGCTGCGCCGTGCGACGAAGCAAATGTCGGATGGACTTTGACTATCCCTGTCCTCTCCTTTATCTTGCTCAAATGCCAGGCCGCCCTAAAGTCTACCCCGTTTTAAGCATTTTTTTATTGCATCCACGTGTCCCTTTTCTCTGAACAAGACTTCTAAACATGGGACTCTTTTCTAATTTTCGTCTTCGCAAAAGCCAAGCTAGTACTCGTCAGCCTCAGGAGCCCGAATATATCACGTCACGTAAGTGGCACTGTGGCAGCTCTCTCTGCTTCCCCCGCCCTGCCGCCTGTTCCTGACTTCAGATTCTGTTGAGAGCGCTTGGACTTGATGTCCTCATTAAAAGCAAGGGGAAGAAGAAAAAGAAACAGTTTCTAGGGTTGATCTATTCTTATACTTTTCTTAAAATATTTTCATAAAAAGAAACTAAAATCTGTTTTTTTTTTTTTTATCACCAGAAGTATGAGTTTAATTATAACTTGATCGTGTTTGTTTTTATTTAGCTACGAGTTTAAATTTATACAGTACCCTCCCTCTCTAATAAAATGTAAATTATGGCGACGCATTAACATGCGTCGTAACTGTGTTTTAGAAGATCACTAAGGGCTATCGTGGTGAGGATTGTGGTTGGTGGGTCCTGATACATTTTGTTTTTTTTTTATTTTTATTATATATCCGACAAACTAAAATCCGTATTTGTCTGCTCTTGGATACCATTTTCGGGACCCACATTCATCTGTTTTTGTGAATCGGTTACAATATGCGGGGCCCGTTCGTATACTCAAGGTCTGACGCGAAGAGAGTTACTCTTTTGAAACAGTTAAGCCTCCTAATGAAAAAAAAGGGAAAAGAAAAAAACAAAACAGAGAAAAGGTTCTGTGAATGCATCTTCACGCGCCTTAGCCATTCAAAAATCACGCTCCCGTGGCAAATTCCATCCAAGTTTCAGTGTTGGTTGTAGTAAAAATGGGTACACTGAAAATATATGTAAGTACAAAATTAGGTAAGTACGTTAAATATTATTTAATTTTTTTAACTATTTTTTATTCTTGTTTTAGCGAGTGTCAGTTAAGCTTTTGCTTAATGCTGTATGTTATAAGGGTACTTTACCTTCAATTCAAATTAACAATTTTCAAATAAAATTATTGAACAATTGTATATTCTTTAAAATTTTTTTCTATGAGTGCAAAAACAATACTTTTTTTTTTTTAACAAAAACAAAAATTTTGCATGTTTTCACAAAAATTATCATGAATTTAACCCTTTTCTTCTAGATATTGTCATCTTTAGTACAAGAAATTGACTAATATTAAGTTAAAATTGAGATATTAAACTTGTAAAAAATTTGAAATTCACAATAATTTCATAAAAGACAACAAAAGAAATTGGCCTGCAACAATAGCTTTCGTGGACTGTAAAAATAAGGAAACACAATGAGATTAATAAATTTTAAATTGTATCTTGGAAAAAGTGAAAATGATTTTTAAAAAATTAAATTTATGCTGATCATTTCCCAGAAGAAAAATAACAACGTTGGAACTCGATAGGCGCGTGTAATAATCTGGGAGTGTGAGTGATTGAGTGAAAACACGTTATAGACACTTGTAGATGGACTGATCAGTCTCTTCTCAAAGACCAGTTTAGCTGGTTTGTGCGCAAAGGTGAAAGAAAGATTGTAAAAATAAGAAAGAAACAAGGGAAACTCGAAACTGGGTTTTGTCTAACCAACGAAACAAGAATGCTTTGGGTGACTAAACCACGGTTTTCTCGGGCCAGGTGGATTTGACTGAACCACACCAAAAACCAAAGCCAACCTTGGAAATGCTCCGAACCCACCCCCCGCCCCCTCCAGAACAAACCCAATTTGCACTGCCAGCTAAGCTAGCTCCCTCCATCCATTTCTCCAAGCTCCCTCTCTCTGTTTCTTTGTTTTTTTTCTCCCTAGTAACTGCTGCTGCCACTCCCCAATAAACCCCACAAACAGCCGAAAGAGACAGCAGAAGCGTGTAAATACAGTTGGTTACATATATATGTAAGTTTTCTTTGTTGTAATCCAAAGGCTTCGATTGGATTCAATGGCCGACAGTGAGAAATTTCATCATCCTGAGGGGGGCCATCTTTTGGCTGGGGAAGCTTCCAGCTTCTCTGAGTTACTGATCTCCAATGATGATGGTGATAGTGACGTGGTGGGTCTAGGTATGGACCACCAAAGTGATTTTCAGTTCTCTTCCGCTGGCATGCCTCCCAAAATGCTTTGTTTTGGGGGTTGTGATGATCAAGATGAAGGTAACGTTGTCCTGTTCAGTGACGCCATGAAAATTACCTCTCAGAAATCTGGGGTCACATGCAGTGACTCATCTTCGGCTTCCTCTGGCAACAACGACAACCAAAGCAACAATAGCAACATTGTCAATGCCAATACTGTCTCTAAACCAAATGTAAAGCGATTGTAACTTGTGCAAATAATGAGGTTCTTTCTACTGTTTCAGTTTTTGTCTATTTCACGTTTTACTACTGCGCAGAGAAAAAGAAACGTGCAAAAGCGGGAACAAGTTGTGCAGTGCGCTAACACCATGGAACCAACTCCTTTGGCTTTGGCAAGCGAAAAAACAATTAAAAAGACCAAAGCCGAGAATCCCACATCAACTGGCCGTGCAAAGGTCTGGCGTTTCATTTTCGTTCCATTTATTTTCGAAGATCTAGCTGCATGTCTGGGTATCTAATGCATGAATACGCCTTTTAATTATTTGTTGATAGACGCATCTTGCATGCTGCATGTTGATTTCTTCCCTTTCCATTTGCCTGCAAAGTCATGTGATCCTTGCAATTATAGGTGAGAAAAGAGAAGCTTGGAGACCGCATCACCGCGCTGCAGCAGCTGGTATCACCCTTTGGCAAGGTGAAAAGATTCACGCATAAAATTGGTTGTTTGTTTAAAATTAGTTTTGTTTGATGCAAATAATTTGATTATTGCTAGAGTTTCTCTCTCCTTTTGATTGAATTGTTTGGTATTGGAAAATTGAAAATGAATCGGAAATAATGATGCTTGGGATCTTGGAATATGGCAGACGGATACGGCATCGGTGCTACATGAAGCGATGGGATATATCAGGTTCCTGCAAGATCAGGTTCAGGTCCTGTGCTCCCCTTACTTGCAAGACTTGCCAGTAAGTGCCCAAACTGAACACACAAGCATCTATCCCTTTTGTTTATTTATCTTTTTTTCTTTTCCTTACGGTATCCACATCAGCACATGGGATGCGCTGATAGGCCTCAAGTTGTGTTAATGTGTACTCGACTCGACTCTGATGCACAAGACCCATGTGGGGCTTTGTTTTCCAACGTGACTATACCATGAAGTGTAAATTTTGCTGACCAAGTGAAAAATCGACCATAGAAAGTAGCTAGTGAATCCTGGTCAATGGTAATAGTGTTTTACTCGGATGCCTTCCGTTCTTTTCTGAGCTGTGGTAAAAAATTGTAGGACGGTGGAGTAAACCGAGGAGAAGAACCAAGGAAGGACCTGAGGAGCAGGGGATTGTGTCTTGTCCCGGTGGACTTTACCGTACACGTAACAAGCAGCAACGGTGCTGATTACTGGTCACCAGTTGCCATGGGAACCGACTTTTCATCATCCAAGCAGCAGTGAATGCATGATGCGACCATTTTTGAGAGCTCTTATTGAGACAAGGATTAAAAAAAAAAAGGGTCAAATAAGGGGTTTGACAAGAAAGGAAACTGAAAAGAAGGGCCAGAGGATCAATCAAACGGGCATGGACAGAGAGAAGAAAACAGCTTCACAGAAAGAGGCTTTTGCTCTTTGTTTTTTAGTTTTGTTTTGTGTTTTTTTAGTTTTTTTTTTTTTGGGTATGTGTAAAGTAAAGAGAATGAGGACTGAAAAAGTGGCAGGCGAAAAAGACAGGGTGGATGGCCTTTATGCTTCCCATTTTCATTTCCAGCTTTTGTTTACCATTTTGATAGGAGTGCACACTTGCGTTTCGGTGTGAGATGGCAATCTAGCATGGCCAACATGAGTACATTTTCCGGGCTTTAACCGGTTATGAGGACGTATTGAGAAGTGGGCTGGTCGCCTCTCAAGTTCAAGCTAGATCTTGCTCTTAGTGCAGGACTTCACCTTAAAAAATAAACAATCTCGCAATTTCTGTGGTATAAACTTCAGGATACGTGCCTTGTTAAGATAAAATAAATTCCATAGAATGCGGAAAAGATCTCTGGTGTTTTTATTATTTGTATTACATAATTACGTCATGTATTAAAGTGTTAGGTTTACTTTAAGAATGGCTCGTGCAGAACACGAGCAAGCGGAGGTGAAATAGTTTTCTTTTTATCAATCCTGTGAATAGATAGTTCATCTCTACTGTGTAGGAGCCTCCAATCTTCTAACACATTCAAACATGGCAATCTTACATTTGATTAAGTGGATGCCAATCATCTCTTTGTATTCAAGGTCATTACGGACCCCTTCGGTCTATAGTGTCTAGATGTCCCACGCACACTTCCTTTCCTTCAAAAAAGTAATCTTTTCTGGTGTCAAATTTTCAGTAATCCAATGGCATAGTGCCCAAGTAATTAACTGAAAATATTCTTCACGAGCTGCTCCTCTGGAAAAAGAGCAACCTGTGACATATCTCCCAAAACCCAGATTTCTATGAAGCTGGGGCAACTTAAATAGTCCAAGTGTTTAGGACTTCAACAGTGGATCATAAGCCTTCTTCCATCCCTCCCCCGTTCTTGAGCAATTATGCAAAGGCATTAATAAGGAAACAAGCACTAAACTTATGCTTTAGCATGGCAAAGGATTTTTGAAAACTTCCAGAGTGGATGCTAGGATTGACATCCCATTTTCTTGGTAGGCAATAGGGATATGGAATGACTAACAATACCTGCGTTAAGCCTTTTTCTAAATGTACAAGAACAAGTAACAATCTTTCATCTTGTGAGGTATACAATTCTTCACCAGGATTATAAGGTTTAATCAGTACAGATCGATACTCTCAAAAAACAACGAACAACCTTCCGTGATATGGCACCTCAATCGAATTATCCAATTTGATGATGCAACACATCTGCTTCCAAAAGCAAGGATGTAAGAACCTAAGCAATTACCGTTAGATTTATGCAGACATGTATCTTGCATTCTGTTGCTAGTCTTCTGTTCTTTGTTATCCTGGCCCAGCATTTTCTGTTCTGTCCTTATGAAATTCTCCTTTGTCACTGGTTGCCCCGCAAGTACTTGTTTGCCCCAAAAATTTAAGGTTGCCTTTGAGTAGGACTAAAGTCTCAATGTAAGCATCCAAGTAAAAGGACTGAACAATGCCTTTGATTCCAACATGAGTAAGTTGTTGGTCTTGGAGGTCACATATAACCAAATCGCCATTGCTTGCCACCATTAAGATGTCACCGTTCATTTTAAGTCCCAATGCCTTTCCAACTCCACAGTCTAAATCAACCGTAAACTGCTTAGTCCAAGACTCAGTCACCCCATACTCTTTCATCTCCCAAATGCAACAGCTATCATATCTTACCCATGGACTGTTCTTGTGATGGTTGTATTGAGTCAAAGAAAGCAATTGACCAGAGACTCCTATAGACAAATCTAACACAGACAACCCAGCTACACTCTCGGGCAGCTTCAGTTCTCCAAACTCCTCACTGCTCATATTGAACAAAACGACACCCAAATCCCGGAAATCATTGTCCGCTTCACTTGGATTGTATCCAATCCAATGAACAGCTCCATGCAGAAAAACCTGCAGTGATAGTTCAGAAACTATATAATGGGAAGTAGCACTGACACTGATGTTCTTCCAAGCATCCTTACGTAGCTCATACAATTCAACTTTAGGTGCAGCAGCCACTTTACGCCCATAATCCCCTATTCCATAAACAATCCTTACCACTTTATAATCGCTGGCCTTGGAATCAAATCCAAATCCAAGCACAAACATATAGACATGATCAAGAGCAATACTTGGCATCGGAAGCGTCACAGAATTTCTAATTGTCGGGTTCCAAAGTATGATGGGGTGCAAATTTATACGATAAGTATCAGAAAGACATAGCAATCCATTACACGAACCAACAATCTCAAAGTATTGAGAGTAGCTCTTAAATGGGAAACCAATTTCTTGACACTCAGAAAATAGCCTGCCCTTACGATCATCATCGTCATCATCATCATCAGGATGTATGGAATATTTTTCCTTTCTGTCAGTCCAAGTGTAGTGCCTAAGGAGAAGCTTTGCACCTTTCTTGTTCTCACGGTTGAAGTTAGTATGTATAGAAATGAAACCTGGGCTACCGATTAAAGAGTACCATGTTTTGGATACGCACCTGTACTGAACAAGTAATTTTACAGGTAGCCTTTTGAGGATCTCAGTCAAGACTTCTTGATCTATATGGCTTGGCATAATTGTGCCTTTCCTTGCCTGGTTTCTTTCTTCTTTCACTTGCTTTCTTTGCCTTGGCCCTTCCCTGCTCTGAATAGTTTGGCTTTCGTTGGCATATTCGAGCATATGCTTCCATGATTCCTGTTAGCTTAGCACCCAAAAACAAAAAGAATAAGAAAAAAAAAAAAAAAAGAAGAAAAAGTTCCTTTTACCTGTCTGCTTTGTTTTCTTTTTTTTGTTGTTTATGTACTCGTATGTTTTATAAATATGATTAATTTATTATTTTATATTTTTAAAATTTATTTTATTATTTTTAATAAAATTCATTTATTTATTATATTATATAAAATTATAAATAAATTATATTAAAAAACTGGCCTCGTTCTGTTTTTTTTTTTTTTTTTTTCCTTTGATTAACCAAGGCATATATAGACAAAAAGTCAAAAGATACGTTGCAGAACAATGCAAGTGAAACGGTGCCGCTGTGAGTTAAGGATTCTCGAAATAATTTTATCATGTTTTTGCCTTTTTTTTTTTTCCTTTCTGTTCTTGAGAGTCTTGAGTCTTTTGACCAGTGAGTGACCAAGTCTGAGCTTTGACTAATCACGGCAATAAGCAAAAAGTCAAAGACACGCAGTGGAAAGGAAGCGGAGCAAAACAATGTTGGTGCAACGGTGCCGTACCGCTATGAAATAAGTATCCAAGAAATGCCACGTCATAAAATTCGGAAACCGACTCCAGAGCTCCAAGCCCAGACACTCTATAAAGGGCCTGATGGACCCCGTTCGCTACGCGTTTCATCTTTAAAGAAGAAGCTCTCCCTCCATGAATCAAAAAAAAAAAAAAAAAAACCTTAAAATCAAGAAAGTTAAAAATCCCGATTTTCTTGAAAATTTTGTTGCTTTCTTGGCACGCCCTCTCTGTTTTTTGGGATTCGTCTCGCACTGAGAATTCAGGGAAACAAAGAGCGAAAAGAATGCCAGCAACAACAGGCACTACAAGAATATAATAAGCGGAGAACCTTGGCCAGATATGGCCTGGGTCGCCATATTCTATGTCAGCCTCTCGCTCCTCCTGCACCTCGTCTTTCTCCGATTTTGGCAGGTCTTTTCTCTTTCTCTCTCTCTCTCTCTCTCTCTCTCTCTCTCTCTCTGATTTTCTTCTGATACTTAATTTTATTTAATCTTGGTTCTTTTTCTGCCGCCGGTAAATGATTCTTGAATACGTAGGATGGGAACGCATTTTTAACCATTCTCAATTCCTCATACGAGTCTCATTCCTTCAATACAGATCACGAATGACAAATAGTTGTGCACTTTCTGCTCTTCAGTGCGATAATTTCTTGTTGCGTTTCCCATTTTTATTTTTATTTAAAAAAAATAAAGAAAAGAATTTATCTTTTCTCCATTTGTTGTCATCTTTCTCTTTTTTTAATAAAAAAATTCTTTTTTGGAGTAAAAATAAAAATAAAAATAAAATAAATTTCTTAAACCGACTCCAGACCTCCAAGCCCAAAAACTATTAATTGGGCCTGTGGGCCTCTCCTCACATGATATATAACGGTTGGGTGCACGAGCCGTTGCATTATAAAAGCTTGATTTCTTGAAAATCTGGTTGCTGTCTTTCCTTCTTGGCACGACGCTTTTATCTATTCCCTTGTCTGGAAAACCAAAATGGGTGGGGATTCTTCTTCTCGCTCTGCGAATTCGGGGCAACAAAGGTCGAAGAAGAGAAGCTGCAACAGCTCTTCAAATAACAGCAGCAATAGCAGGAACAAGAACAGCAAGCAGAAAACCCTAGGCATGGCTTGGGGGGCCAATTCCCTCTCCACCTCTCGCTCCTCCTTTCGCAGCTCTCCTTTTTCCGACTTCGGCAGGTTCCCCCTCTCTCTCCTTCTCTTTCTCTTTCTTTGTGTGTTTTCCTCCTGATATTTGCTACAATCTTGGTTCTTTTTGAGTAGGATTGGGAATTTTATACTAGCTAGCGTTTCATTCACGAATTCATCATCAATTTGGGTCTATGTGGCCTCGTGGGTGTGCGCATACATAGATTATAATTTCTTTTGTGAAGAAGTCTCGTTCTTCCATTGAAGATTTGTTAGTCTTTTTAAAGATATATTATTTGAGTGAATTGCTAATCTTTTTGGAGACATTTTACGTAAATGCAAGTGGAATGTGATTTTGAGTTAGACTTGTTTGGATTGGATTATGGTTATGCTGTTTTTTTTTTTTTGGGATTTTTGAGCTTGGAATTTGAGTGAATTTGGTGATTTGGATGTAGTTATATGACTGACAAGAATAGGAAACTTCATCATCAGTTCGCGGCTGAGGCTTCAAACTCTTCCGATTGTGATTTGGGTTCTGCAAAACAAATATTTCGTGGGGTTTCAATCTTTGTTGATGGTTTTACAGTCCCTTCAAGCCAGGTTCAACTCCCTTGTGTGTGGGTGTGTGTGTGTGCATTCCTGTGTAATTGGTATCATGATACTCTGCTTGATTCCTGAAAAAACAGGAATTGTAAAAATAATTATAATATTTCCATGATGATTGGAAGTTTAAGGCTTTAGTCATTTTCTTTTTCCTCTTTCTCCTCTTTTTCTTCTTCCTTTTTCTCTGCTTTGTCAAAATTTATTGGCAATGAAGACTTGATAATTTATGGTGTTTGAGATTTGTGTTTCTCATAGGAATTACGTCGTCATATGTTGAAGTATGGTGGACGATATGAGAATTACTTCTCTAGGCACATTGTTACTCATATCATCTGCAGCAATCTTCCTGACAGTAAAATTAAGAACCTGAGGTTTGGAATGCTTTGTTAGTTTCATTCTTTGTAAGTGATAAAATGGGATTATATCTTGATGCTTCCTGCCAACAATTTTGATGTAGATCTTTCAGTTGTGGGCTCCCAGTTGTCAAACCTTCATGGATTATGGATTCCATTGTTGCGAACAAACTTTTGAGTTGTAAGTTTGAGCATTACTTTGAACTTTACCACCATTGTGAACCGGTCCAGACATATTTGTTTCATCAGGAAGAGTAATAATAGAGTTTATTTATGTAAACTTGAAGAGCAGCAGGTAGTAAAGAAGGTTTAGAGTGTTGTGGTTTTAATCATTCTATACTGTCTTTGCAGTAAAAATGATTGTTGGACCATTTTGGAGGTGAGATGGGCAATGAGAGCAGCAACAATGCATTAATTTTGTGTGTGTGTGTGTGTGCGTGTGTGTGTGCGTGTGCATGTGTGCGTGTGCTAACAAGATACATGTTTTGGTATACATCCCTTTACTGCTGCATTTTTATAAGTATATGAATATTTTGCTTTTTAGAAACTTTTTGTCATTTTGTAAATTATTTTAGAAACCTTAGAGTGGAACAATTTACTGTGGATTCTTGGAACACAAATGAAAATATTAAAATTTTCATTTTTTCTTTTCATTGAGTTTCTTTTTTTTTTTTTTTTTTCTGGATAGACATCATGCTTTAGGAACTTAAACCTTCATATGTCTCCTAGGATCCTATGGATCTTATTTTTCTCTTTCCAGGGGTCCCTTACCAACTTGACCAGCTTGCTAATAGCCAACCAAAGTTGTCAGCCTTCTTCCCAATGAAAAGCTGCGCAATCTCTGAGGATGTTTCAACTGTTGCAGTTTCTGATATAAACATGGATCCTTCTTTGAATGGCAGCTTGCCAAGGAATGAGAATTATTCTGAGGTGGGTGCACACATTGAAGATGATAAGCAAATGGACAAAAAATTTGGTGGCCCTGAGCATGACATTGATGAGCTATGTAATAGTACTGGAAAATGCTTGGAATCAAGGACATCTGAAGCAAGTGTTAGTGAGACAGACTATGGAAATAGTGCAAATAATGGGCTTCAGTCTAATCTCCATGATGTCTGTGCTTCTCATAGGAGCTACGTGTTAGACAATCAGAATCTAAAAAGATTACCAAATTCTGCATTTGTTGGGCCTTCTAATAGACGTCATTCAACTATTGAGGATCCAAATTTTGTGGCTAATTATTTTAAGGTACCAGTCAAGACATTGATCTGGTTCTGAACTACAGAATCACCTTATCCAAAATTGCCTTTTTTATTTGTTCAATTTTTACTTCCCATGTCTTGTGTATCTGTTAAATTTTTCTTAAAGTTATTGATTGTTGCTCTAGTTGAGCTTGGATGTTTACTGGCATTAGGTTACTAATTTTGGCATGTTGTACTTTCCTTCTTGAATTTGGAGATATGTGCTTCTATCATGCTATAGTACAGGGTCATGGAAGTGTAGGCCCTCATAATTGTAGTATGTAAGGAGGAAGAATTTGCTGGATCTTGAACTGGCCCTTGAGTATCATGAGCTTCAATACCATCAACCAGGCAGAAGAGGAGCCAGTAGTACTTGGTTGACAATCACATTTTTTTTATATATATAATTTTTATCTATAAGGTACTTCTGCTTGTCTAACTATCTGGCTGTGTTTCCTGGCTGGAATTGAGCTTTCTAGTGTCTCATTTTGAGGATCTTTCTCTCAATTTTTTTAATTGCTTTACCAATATTTATATGCATTACAGAACATATCTTGCACCATGAATTTCAATGATATATGACTTTGTGGACTAGCAAGGCATCATGTTCATTATGCTTAAGCACTCCATTTGCTTGTACTATGTGCATTGTAGGTTTTCACAAATGCTTGTGGAGACAAAATGCCAATGGATGAATAATTTTCTTGATGAGTCTTCATTGTCACATTATATGCATTTGCATTATATCATTAAAATGGCAAGCTTTTCATGCATGGATGACTGCTTAATCTAGTTCCTTGCTGCTATCTTTGATAATTTGCTGATTGAGCTTTGGTATGTGTAGAGTTCAAGGCTGCATTTTATAGGAACTTGGAGAAATCGGTATTGTAGGCACTTTCCCACCTTGTCCAGTGAGTTTAGGTGCACGAGCTCAAATGCAAATGCTTCTGCTAATCCTAAGGAGAGATGGATTATCCATGTTGACTTGGTATTAAAGTTTAACATCTAGTTGCCTATATTCGTTTCTTGCATGTGCACTCACACACACACAAACAAATGCAGAGTACAACAAAATTTGTCCAGCATTTACTTTCCTAAATGTCTAAGTGGTAAGGTGTATGGTACAAAGTCAAGAATTAGTCAATGCAATGAAGATACACAATTCTTAATGTTAATGTGGTTGCATGTAAGAACACTTTTAGATTTCATTCCTCTATAGTTTTTAATCTACATTTAAAGAAAATATAGGCATGGTTTGTTTTGGAGTAGCATTTGATTCAAGCTTGATTGATTAGACTGAATTTTTTGGCATACTTAATTTTTTGTTCTTTTTTTTCTATTGGAGAAGACAACAAACTTTTGAATTATAAATTTACCCTCTTGTTCAAAAAGCAGGAACCTTTTGCAATATCATGGAAAACATATGAATCTCTTGACATTGGCACCCATCTCATTAGATGGAAGTTTTTGGACAATTTGCATGTGTCTTTCCCCTTATCTTCATTTTTTTTCCCCACCTTCAATAGTCAATGACCTCTGAATAGTTTACAGGACTGCTTTTTTGTTTCGGTGGTCATCAAGAATCATCCTGAGCTGCATGATAAGCCTGTAGCTGTTTGCCATTCAGATAATCCGAAAGGCTCGGCTGAAATTTCCTCTGCAAACTATCCTGCTCGAGATTATGGTTGGTTTCACTCAAACTCATCTCTATATGTCCTTTTTTTTTGGTTAATATATATTTTGGTGAGCTACCCTATATTGAAGTCATATGCTATTTCAATGCTACAGGAGTGGTGGCTGGAATGTTTGTTAGAGATGCCAAAGCACTTTGTCCACAGCTTATCATTTTTCCATACAATTTTGAAGCTTATGAAGAGGTAGCTTACGTATTCGAAAATCATGTTAATGTTTGAGTAGCTCATTGAGATGGGCATGCTTATGTCCATCATGCTTCTTTTTATGGGGCTTTCTTAAGAGCCATGTATGCTGCTCATTTGCAGGTTGCTGATCAGTTTTATGACATCTTGCATAAGCACTGCAACAAAGTACAGGTGCATCTTTGGAAGCAAAATTCTTAGTATATTTAGTTTTATGTTCTTTTCTTGATAATATCACTGCTTAATTGACACAGGCAGTAAGCTGTGACGAAGCTTTTGTGGATATAACGGACTTGGAAGGGGTAGATCCTGAGCTTTTTGCTTCATCAATAAGAAAAGATATTTTTGAGACAACAGGATGCACTGCTAGTGCTGGTATAGCTGGGAATATGCTCATGGCTCGCCTTGCCACTAGGACTGCTAAACCAAATGGTCAATTCTACATCTCTCACGAAAAGGTATGCCCATTGACCATTGAATTTTCTCCCCTTTTGTTCTGGATAACTTTACTTATATTTGATTATTATAGCATATGATCAGTTCTGTTAGATGTTAGTTTTACTTTTCATTTCTCTTTTGTACTCTTCCATCCACCCACTACAATCCAACAATGTGCGCGCATACACACACATCTGAAGTTCTTGGTTCTGTTCTTGCCTGCTTTGGTTGCATCCCTTTTTCATTCATCTGGCAAGAATTTATGTATTTAATTTCTGTGCTTAACAGTTCCATTCCTTATACATGGCTGGTATATAAATGAGGTTGTCATGGAACTAGAGATTATTTAACTTGTCATTTGATTTTTCCTTTTCTTTTTTGACATAGCTTGCTTACCTTTATAATTATTCTATTTTGACATTAGTGAGAAGCAAGCGTACCTTAGATGCTGTGCATATACTTACTAAAACATATATATGCATCTCTTTGTATCTCAATGGTAACTTGGTTCTCGTTAATATGATGGTTACTTGAAATGGTGGGCAGATTGTATTTCCGGCTGGGTTATTCTTACTCTTAGACAATTAGTCTTACATTGTTTCCAAAGCCTGGCTGATCATAATAGTGTGGAATGTTGTGCAATTTCCTTCTGACAAAAGTAAGGTGGTTTGACTTTGTTAGGTGGATGAGTATTTACAGCATCTTCCTATTGAGGCACTTCCAGGAATAGGATACATTTTAGAGGAGAAATTGAAGAAGCGAAATGTTTGGAATTGTGGACAGTTGCGTCTGATTTCCAAGGTCAAACTGGGATGGTTCAAGTAACTTTTCTATTTGCATTGCATAATTCATTTGCATCTGCTCTTTATTGTTTTCCTTTCAGTTCTTTTCTTCTTGATTTGTTGAGCTGTCCGACTTCACCATAAGCTTGACCAGATTTTGATGTGTTCAATGGGGCCACTTATGCTACTTATGTTTAGCTATATTGTTCTTGTTATTTTCTTTATTTTAGGGGAAACCTCCCTTGTGTGTAACTTAAGGGGAAGAAAATCAAGCATACTAGATGGTTAAATTTTGAAATGGCTAGAGAGGAATAGTGATATTCTTCCCAAGTGAGTCTCATGATTCCTTCCTGACTCCTTCATCATACTGATGTAGATAAGTTTAAAGAGAAACATTGAAAAGGTATTTGATAAAAAATATAATCTTAATGGTCCACCTCATCTATTTAGTGGTTTTGTGTAACTCAGTTGGGTAATCTAGTTGTGAAGAATAGCAAAA
The DNA here is from genome assembly GCA_037832385.1 of Rhizophora apiculata. Taxonomy (NCBI): domain Eukaryota; kingdom Viridiplantae; phylum Streptophyta; class Magnoliopsida; order Malpighiales; family Rhizophoraceae; genus Rhizophora; species Rhizophora apiculata. Next base: position 9,804,022 of record CM075428.1, on the reverse strand, counting down.
TGAAGTGTTTCTTTATTAAATAGGCATTTTCTCAAGTACTTGAAACTACTATGTTATCAGATTGTGTTGGATGATCTTAAGAGAAACTGCAAGCAACAGGATGGTTAAAAAAATGATATTTAGCCAATGCCTAAGATACATGATCATGTGATGCTTGGAAAAGGTAGAAGAAAACAGTTAAATGTGAATATTTCATGAGAAGTAATGGTTGTACAGTGGGAAGTTGCATCTCATGTTTTGTTGTCTATGTGATAGAGATAGTAATCGGACACTGAATTTGTATGTAACATGTGTTAAAGAAATGATATGAGCCTGCACGATTTGATCCAGCTATGGTCTATCTTGGATACAACATTTAATCTTGAAGAAAACCTCACGAAGGATTTGCATTTTGAGGTTTCCTCTCTTGTTTCATTACAGGAGTTGTTCCATGGTGTATGTTTGTCTCATTATTCTAAATCAGTTAAGCTAAAATTATAAAGAGGACTTATCATCACCACAGCTCAATGAAAATTCTGTGGTCAAAGCAGAGTGGAACAGATAGAAAGTTTTATGTAGCCCAGCTCAACTAGTTTGGCTTGAGGCTTGGTTGAGTTGAGTTAATTTTATGAGTAATTTTTCTTCAAACATGTCTGTTCACTTGTTTCAGAAGTATTCTCCTGTTCTGCAAAAATGGATTTGCATTTGCATGTGTCAAAATTATGTTGTTAAAAATTTAAATGTTTGTCATTGGGAAATCTGCAGGACTCCCTGCAAAGGGGTTTTGGGCTGAAGACTGGAGAGATGCTATGGAATTATAGTAGGGGAGTAGATAATCGGCTGGTTGGGATTATTAAGGTTTGGCAAAGGGCTATGGCTTCCTTTATCTCTCATGTTTGGTTCTCTTGTCTTGATCATCTTTGTTGATTATTTAGTTGGTATAGTTCTTTTATGTGTTTTTTTTATTCATCTGTTCATGTACCCATCTTCCTGTGTTACACATTCGAATATCATTTGAGTTTCTAATGGATGGTTTCATGTTTAGGAAACAAAGTCTATAGGTGCAGAAGTAAATTGGGGTGTGAGGTTCAAGGATTTGCAAGATGTCAGTATTCTTATGCACTGTAGAAGCTTTTAAATTTCTTTGTCTCCTTTGTTGTCTTATATTTCAATCAAAAAATTTTCATGTATTGCTAATTAATTTTCCAGAGCCAATCTTTCCTATTAAACCTTTGCAAAGAGGTATCATTGAGGTTGCAGGGGTGTGGAGTACAAGGGCGCACCTTTACACTTAAGGTACCACATTCTTTTTTATTGGTGAATTTACAGAAATGGGTAACTTTGATCCACTGTTTTGAATTGATTATAGTTTGGTGTGTATGTATGATTTTAGAAGATTTTTTAGATACTATTAATCATTTGCTCAGCCTGATACTTATTCCCTGGCCTGAACACATTGGAGAAATTGTTGTTCTGTAATTTTTTTTTTTCAGATAAAAAAGAAAAGAAAGAATGCAGGGGAGCCTGCCAAGTACATGGGTTGTGGAGAATGTGAGAACCTGAGCCACTCTATGACGGTATTAAATGGTCAAGCCCCTTTTTCTTGAGTGTGCACATATAAATCACTATAAATATTCCCTCAAGTCTCTGTGTGTGTGACGTACTAGCTGTAACTTTATTAATTGCTGGGTGGAGATTGATTGTTGGAACATTAATGGCATGGTAGGTCCCAATTGCTACCGATAATCCTGAGGTGCTTCAGAGGATAACAAAGCAGCTCTTTGGGTCTTTTGGCATAGGTGAGTCTCTGTCAAATTCAGCTTATATTATCTGTCCCCTTGAAGAAATTTTTATTTTTTTTATGGTTGTAATATATTGTGTTTGGTGTAATGTAAAATCTAAGTGCTTTTATGTGAATAAAAATGAAAAAAGAAAGAGTTGTAAAGTAACTTGACAAAGTATCTTGACATTGGATTGGGCAGCATCTTGGGCTCTTTGAGCACAGAGTTGACAGGTCAAGGGCCAAGCCATTCTATTTTTTAGCAATTGTTCTTTTTATTCCCTTGTTATTTTCTTTCTATTTATTGAGAGATCATTCTCTTTCATGTGAAATAGATTGAAGTCATTGTCCCAGACTAATCTGCTTGGTAATAAAGTGATGAACGTAGATGATAACTCTCCCTTCCCCTCCCCACCTTCTCTCTCTCTCTGCTGTCATGTCACCATTTCTTTGGAAAATTAATTAATGAAGGTAGACAAAGATAAGGATACGAATACAGAGTATGTAGGACCTACATAGCTGTCAATTTTTTTTTTCTTGTCTCTTCTCTTGGTTGCCTCACTAGGCAGGCAGGTCATGCTTTGGTGACTGGTCTAAGGAATTGATTTAGGCCATTTTGGCATCTTTCCCTATGGGCATCTCGAGTTTAGTGTACCATTTATAGATGGATGATTGAGTTGAAGCTGACTGTTAGATCTATGTAAATAGATGTTAAGGATATCCGTGGTGTTGGCTTGCAAGTTTCCAAGCTTGAAAATGCAGATGCATCTAAACAAGGTAGCATTTATACTTTTCTTTATATATTCTGCTCTAAAATGTTCTGTTATATTCTTTCCAATAACATCGGCATAAACTGGTGTTCTTATGCTTTTGTTTTTCTTAAAATATACTTATTGGTAGATTATTAAATGCACAATTTTTATCTTAAAGTAGTATTTGCTGCCTTTTCTCATAGTCATTAACTCTCAATTAACATACTTTCAAGGTCTTGAAAGAAATTCTTTGAGGATGTGGCTCACCTCTGCCTCAGTAACTAATGAAGATCAACACAATAGTGGTAGTACATCCAAGAGCAGGGCTAATCCAGGTAATGTAAATTTGTATCCTGAACAGTTTGTATATCTGACAATTTTATTGCCTGAAATGATGTTCAGGCCATGCGCTACTGTTATATAGTCTGATATTGACTCTGATATGGACATGGCTTGTATAGTAGTGGCTAGAAGTTGGTAACATATGCTGTGTGCATGCAAGTTTGCTTGCTAAGGCTTCACCCACTCTGTACCAGTTATGGGAGATGAACACCACACTATGATTCAGCCACCATAATTTAGTTTTTGGTTTGTTTGACATATGTTGATTTGTCAAAAAGAGTTATTAATGCATTGCACCAGTTGATCCTTTTCATTTTCCAGATTCTGAGGTCCACAGCGTCACTGGAACCTTAGGTCAATTGTCTGCTGACCAGTCTACATTTTCTGCACAAATGGACAATAATTTGTCCAGTGTTAATGCTCGCTGCAATCAGGTTTCAGCTCCACCACCTTTGGGCCTTCTTGACATGGGAGTTGTTGAGAGTCTTCCTCCAGAATTCTTCTCAGAATTAAATGAAATCTATGGAGGGAAACTGGTGGATTTTATTTCCAGAAGCAAAGTCAAAAGCAAAAATTCTTGTGGTTTTCCATTCTCTGCTTCACATGAACAAGTGCAAGGTGAGCTTTCTTACTTGACGTGATGTGTGCTTTGCTAGTATCATACCAGTTTCTAATGGTTTTACGTTTTTAGGCACAATTAATGTTGGTGAAGGGCTTCTCAGGCCTGATGTGGCTTCCAAAAGTACTGTACTGTTAGAGAAAAAGGTAACACCTTTCGTATCCTTGCTGCTGACTAATTCTGGACCCAACCTTTTGTGTGCCCCTTGGACACATAATATATGGGATTAGTCCTGAAGAGTGGTGCACCAGCTATGTGGTTTGATATAATTTTTGAGGTTGCCCTTATTTTCATGCATTGTCTTTGGTCGGAATGGTTGACACAACCATTATGATTTGTTGGCAAAGCAGCATGCAGATGAGCAGTCCACGTCTATTTTTCGGTCTAGATCCCACAATAAGGCCATCAACAACACAGCCTGTGAAAACGCTGATTTATTGCCTTCATCTCTAAGCCAAGTGGATCCATTAGTGTTACAGCAATTGCCTGAAGACCTGAGAATTGACATACTTGGACAAATTCCTGCTCATCGGAGACAAGATTTAACTTCAAATGCTGACTTTGGCTCTCTAGAAGAAAATCCACAGAAATTGTTAGATATTAAGATCTCTGAGTTTCAATTGCCTCAAATTGGCAATGTTACAAAAAATAATCTTTGGCTAGGAAATCCTCCACAGTGGGTTGATAGGTTTAAAGCCAGCAACTGCTTGATGTTGAACTCACTGGCATTGATGTATTATAAATCGGGATCATGTGGAAATCTATCTTCTATATTGCAAAGCACAACCACAGAATGGCAATGTTATTTAGATGGTGGTCATGATGACTGGAGTGATGAAGCCACATACTATTTGTGTGAACTTTTCAAGCAATATATTAAACTTAAGATAGAGTTGGACATTGAAGAGCTTTATGTTTGTTTTCGTCTTCTTAAAAGGTATGAGAAACATCTAATTGAGATAATCATCTCCCTTTCCTTCCCTTGCTTTTCCGTCCTTTATGCACAGCTGCTTGCATCTGCTGTGTTTGTTCTCTTTGTTGTTCTGTTGTTCTTGTTGTCACTTGAACTTTGCATGGCAGGCGACTAAGCTCTAAAGAAGCGTTTTATTTTGAGCTCCTTAGTGATTTTAAGGAAAAAGTAAAGTATGGACCAAAATGTATCATATGGCTTTTTTTGTGGGGTGGGGAAGTGGGGGTGGATAACATGAAATTTGTGCTTTGAAATTTATAAAAGCCTGTGCTAATATTAGATTGAGGTTACTATTTTGCATAATGCCTTTTCATCTCTGGTTGTGATATGCCAATACTAGTATGTGATTGTTCCCTAGCTTTTAACAGGCAAACTACTTTGTCAATTCGTTTGACAAGTTTGCTGATTGAAGAGATAACACCCTTGCCTTTGCTTCAGGTTTATGGCAAAGTCAAAATTCTTTTCACAAGTGTACAATAATGTTTTTCCACACCTTCAGGTTAGTATATCCCATTTCTTGACTGAGAATTTAAGTTTCTATAGTGAGTGGACATTCCTGATTGTTATGGAGGGTATAATTACTGCAGCTAGGTTGTAACACATATAATTATACTATAAGAACCAAAGACTAGTGAAATCACTGGATTGAACTCTTGGGCCTAGGAATAAGTGCTTTGATAATCTTTGACAAGGGAATCCCCCGCCAGGAAATATGCTTATATTCTTGTTAGCCATTAACCTTATTATATTTTGCTAGAGAATGATTTGGTAATCATGTTGGCGGGGATTTCTCATTTCTGAGGACAGTTCTAATATGGAAGTCTCTTTACACTTTTGGAATAGTGATCAATTTGAATATTTTATACATTTGCATATTTACTGAATTCCTGTTTATTATAAAGACTTTACAACATTAGATTACTTGCTATCTCTCTCAATTTTGGCTTTTACTGCACAATTGTGTCCTCAGGGTTATGGCTTAGGGTTTTTCTTAAAAAGTCTTTTTGGGGTCTGGGTGGGATGGGAGCAAGATTTTGGAACCCTGACATCCAAAGACTATGGGGTTGATACCCTAGTCTGGGTTATTGGCTTGGTGTCTCTGATTCAGGAATTTAAACAAACTTTCTTGTCTAAATGAAAATTTCCATGTTAATGAAAATTTAGCTCTTAAGAGCAGTATGGTACTCAATGCCACGATGCAGTAGGGCTGTCCCCATTATCCTTTTTAAAGCCTTCTGTCTTTTGAGGAATTGACCGGACCTCATCTATTTCTGTTTTCTTGTGCATCTCTCGCTTTCCTTCTTGTTTTTCTCAAGTCCTAGACCTTTGTGTTTAAGAATTATATATATATTTTTCTTCCTCTAATTCCTTTCTTTTACCCCCTAATTACACATCTGACACATCTGCTTGTGAACTCAAATTTTTTAGGCATCTGTTGGAGAAGTCTATGGAGGAAATTTGAATGTATCACTTAATGACTAGTCAACTTTCAACAAGACGATCTTATGTAATTGCATGGATCACTGACACCAAACAGTGCAATTTCTAGTTCAAGGGAGAGAAGTTACCATTAAGTCATTATCTTTTTGCAGGTATTCCAGTACTCAACAGCTTGAAAGATTGTATTAATTCTTCAGCATGGTCAAAATTTTTCTAATCCTGAAGGTCCTGTTGGTTTGGATCTTTGTTATGACTACAAGTCATTGCATTTTTTTGATTGACTTGATGAATATTGTGTGATATCTTTTGCTCCTGTTTTGTCATGACCGTGCCAAATCAGGTTAATCTCATGTTTTTGTTTTATTCAAAGCAGTATATCCTCTTACTGTTATCTTACAGGCAATTAGATGGGAAAAGTCTATCTCCCAGAGTTATCAGGTATCATTGACATGACAAGCTATTCATGTTTCCTTCCACCACAAAGTTCAATTGAAGCAGATTCCATGGTTTCCTGTAAGATCTTTTCCTTGTTTTTGTTTCCTTGTGATATTTCTATTTAAGCTCTGTGGTACAAATCTATTTCTTTGTTGAATGTTCTAACAGAGATTCAATTAAATTATGCAGGTTTCATACTTTGTTTCCTTAAATCTCACACGCACAGATGGCCAAGCCCCCATGCTTTTCCTGTTCTAGACAGGAGATGCTGCTGAAACGTAGTTTGCTAAATATGCATTGCTACAGTGTATACCATGGACCTAGGGCCAGGAGCTTACATTTCCACCATTGATGGAAATGTACCGTTCACCATTATAAAATTGCGGAATTCAGCTCACCAGCATCTAAACGCAAAGGCTATCAAGGAGAGATGAAGGTTTAGTAGTTGATTGACAAAATGGAGCCAATGAACTCTGTTGAACTGATTCTCTATTGTCATATTGCTGCTCCACGTTTTCTTGAATTGCAAAGCACAGCGGCTGGCCTTTTCAAGCAGGAGACCTATCCCTTTGTCCGCGTAAAATGTTGTTGATGTTAGAATTACATAAAACGAAAAAGTGGATTGGAACGATAACGAACTACTGGGCATGAGGTAAGAATTGCTTGGTAAGAATTTTGATCTGTTGTGGACCGACTACAAGGCTCGGTATGGGAATCGAGCGTGAATCTATAGCTTCTAGTCTTCTTCATTGAGTCAGCCATATAGCTTAAAAGAGGAGAATAAAACAGGGTCTGATAAGAGTGTGAGTTGGTGTTGCTTCTTTTTCCCCTTCTGCATGAACTATAAGATGGTGATGTTTCATTTCAGAAATTGACGAAATCTATCTATTGAACATTATTCATAGTAATAGTTTCATTCACTAATTTCTCCTTATTTTTTAGTTCTTTTATGTTTTTCATCCCTTCTCAAATAATATTTCAAGTCAGCATTAACAGAGAAATAATCACTGTGGTTATCAAAAATTATAAAAGTACTTACCAAAAATAATAACAGTAGTTATCAATTAACCTGATTTGATAGGATTCTAAAAGTTTGTGGCTCAAAATTACTCAAAGTGGCAAAATCCTAGCGACCCCAAATGCTCTTTTAGTGTGGAGTTGAGCAACAGCTGCATACAACTATTGATTCATTTTACCATGCGTTGTTCAACTTTAACCCAACGAGAATTTAAGGCAGTGAATTGGAAGGAAAATACAACAAGAAAAGGAGTGCAACAAAAACAAGAAGTAGAAGGAAGCAATGAATTCATGTTGCCAGTTGAACGCGGCATCAACTTATATTATTGTTGTTAAATCAAGCTTAAGAAATGTCTAGCACCTGGACTCATTCCTGATCAATTGTTCAGTTTCCAATAAAAAAAAAAAAATTGATAAGAATTTTAAAATAATCAGCTCAAGAACAGGCAAATGTGTGGGCCAAGCTACTAAGCCTAGGCGCTGGTACAAAAGTAAAAACACCTTATGGGAGCGTCCAAGCGCCGACTGACGAGGTCCACTTTGTTATTCAAATTGGGCCGCTTTTTTAGACCTTGCGCCAATTTCTATACGCGCAAACTACTCGACTATTTTGTTAAAAGATCAATTTTAATTTGCCGGTCTAAATGGACCATTCATTTTCTAGTCGGCGTTACCGTTTGAGTAGGGGAGCTCTTAGGGGTCCAAAGACCCTTCTTTGCTCTTTCTCCCTCCTTTTTCCAAAAAAATAAAAATCTTTAAACAAAAAGTTAAAAATTAAGGGCTTGAGGTTCCCTTATGGAAGGGGAATTCGATCCCCATATCTTTTTCAGCATGGTGGCTGCTGTTTGTTTGGAAAGATTTGCTGTTGTGGTTTTGACAATTTGACTTGTATGCTTATCTCCACACTGTAGACTTTTCTTTGAAGAAAATATCACAATGGCATTCCAAGAGAATATGTGGTTCGGCCCTTACCTAGTCATATCCAACTGTGGTCCAATGACTCTATCCAATCATCTCTAATTTTCTCTACACATTCCACCAAAACAACGTTATCTATATAAACCATACAACAACAACAACAACACAATTCTTACATAAATCAAACCCAAATCTAGCAACAGAGATACAGTTCTTCGCACGCTGCTTAATTAACCATGTCTGGCCGCGTCCTTGTCCTCTTCTTTCTAATCTGTCTAGCAATGCATGGCATGTGCACCCATGCCGTGCAATACAGCGTCACCAACACTGCCGCTTCTACCGCTGGTGGAGCTCGCTTCACGAGAGATATTGGGATTGATTACAGCACGCAAACGCTTCAATCTGCTACAGATTTCATATGGAGGCTCTTCCAACAGACTACTCCTGAGTCGAGAAAGAATGTACAAAAGGTCAGCTTATTTATTGATGACATGGGTGGAGTTGCATACACAAGCAACAATGAGATCCATGTAAGTGCCAACTACATAGGCAACTACAACGGCGATGTTAAAAGGGAATTTACAGGGGTAATTTACCATGAGATGACTCACGTATGGCAATGGAACGGTAATGGCCAGGCCCCAGGAGGATTAATCGAAGGGATTGCTGATTTCGTTAGGCTAAAGGCTAATTATGCACCTAGTCATTGGGTGAAACCGGGTCAGGGGGACAGGTGGGATCAAGGGTATGATGTTACAGCCAGATTCTTGGACTATTGTAACAGCCTTAGAAACGGTTTTGTTGCTGATCTTAACAAGAAGATGAGAAGTGGGTACAGTGCTCAGTATTTCGTTGATCTGCTGGGAAAACCTGTCGACCAGCTTTGGAAGGAGTACAAGGCCAAGTATGGAAATTAGTAGTTTTGCGGGCCATCAATTTAATAAAGTTCAGTGTCATGCATGGAAATTAGCAGTTCTGCAGGCTATCTATTGAATAAAGTTCAGGGTCATGTACTATGTAAGCACGCCCGAATTTCTAATCGTTATGTATCGAGTTGTTTGTTTCAAGATTGAGTGTTTGATTATAGTACTTTCCGTCCGCCTTTATGCTGTTCATTAGCCTTTTTCCCCTTTTTTTTTTCTCCAACCCACCTTTTGCGGGTGTTAGATCGCATTAACTTAGATCTCACACCGTCAACCCAAGCTGTGGGGGAAATCGAGGGAGTTTGGTTACAGAGACGTTGAAAAATAGACACATAACGAATCCATTTATTCGATCGACTACTATATTATAAAAAATATGAGAATTTTAATTAACAACTATAATTATATATATTTTAACTTGTATATTTAAAAAAAAAAAAAAAAGGCGTAGCGCTCTCATTTGTGGTCCTGCCTTGGGGCTAGACCAGAAAAGTCCACCGGCGATAGGCCGTATAAACCAGGGTCTAAAATTGTTTTCAGGGTTACTTACATTCATTCGGGGCATCCTAAACTAAAAGATTCAGGTTAGCGCTATTCCCTTTCGACGTTATCTTACGTATCTGAAGGGTCCTGGTCAGCCTAATTGCGCTACCGAATATTGCAGACCAAATATCTGAAATCATTTTCTCCAACTCGTTTCCTTTTCTTCCCGTAAAAGTCGAAGCTATTCGTATTTTATAGCTTTTTATAATTTTTTTTAGTCACTCTTAGCCTATAACATAACAAGAAAATAACTTGACCAAGCAGCTGGTCACTGGTTCTTTGGCCATATGAGAAGGTGAGGGTTTGAATCTCAGCTCTTCCATCTTACTTTGACGTTCCTCAAGATTAATAAGAAAAAAAAAAAAGGTTAAAAATAATCTGATTTAAAAAAATTGATAAAATGATTTGATTTGATAAAATTGACAATACATATTTACATATAAACAAAAAGGTTAGGCGGATGTCCCTCTATGCATATTAGCTTTTTTATTTCGGGCGGACGAAATTTATTAACAGAAAGCAAAATTTGAAATTTAAACACCAAATTTCACATTAAATTTTTAAATTTATTGACCAATTAATTATATTATATATATATATATATATCTTGTCAAAGTAAAAAGATACACGGCGTGTTAATCATTATACATATGGACTGAAATTGTGATAACTTATTACACTTTTTATTCAAATTTTTTTAATATTTGAGTAGGTTTTCTTAACGCGTGTAATTTTAGTATTAAAGGGTCTAAATTTTCATTATTATATTTTTGTCAAAGGCAAGTTATAATATGAAAACCTAAACTTCAATCAATATAGAGACACACACTAAATTACCAATTAAATTACTATTTTAAATAATATTATTGTTTTATTATTATATAATTAATTACTTGACTTTATTTTATAACATAAAAGTTTAAATTTAAATTAATATAAATAAAATAAAATAAATTATTAATTAAAATATCACATAAAATGATATTATAAATAATATTTTATTAAAATATTTTCATAGAATTATGCATCTCCTAATGTCTCCTTATGTTAAAAATATTTTGATAGGATATTATTTATAATACTATTTAAGGTGGTATTTTAATTGATAATTTAATTTATTTTATTTATATTAATTTAAATTTAAATTTTCATGTTGTAAAATAGGTTGAAATTGTACGTAAGGAGGCATTTGAGATGCATAACTCTGTGCGGTTGAATTTAGTTATTAACGGGAATGTGCATCTTATTTCAACATCTTTTCCTGTTTAAATCCCCGGGCTCTTGTAGTGATAGTCCCATCCAACTTTCCCGTGCACAAATGCATTCACCAAAATCCAAGCATCTCTAGCGTACTCCATATAAACGAAAGATCGTCGAAGCATTTCTTACATAACTTAAACCCAAATCTGATATGGTAATATAATGCCTCGGCGTGTCATCATTTTGTCCTTGCTAGTAACTCTGGCGAGCACGCAAGGAGCTCATGCAGTGGACTACACCGTGACCAACAATGCCGGTTCCACTGCTGGCGGAGCTCGCTTTATGAACGAGTTCGGGGTCTATTGCAGCAAGCATACGCTTGATTCTGCTACTAATTTCATATGGGGACTCTTCCAGGAAGGTCCTGGAGACAGAAAAGTTATCCAACAAGTCAATTTGTTAATTGATGACATGATCCACACTTATGCTGCATGCACCATGCTTGATAAGAGTGCGATACATGTAATTGCAACTGCACCGGTGATTTGGTACGGGGATAATTTAAAATGAGATGACACACACATGGCAGTGGAGGGCTGACGGGCCTAACGGCCTGACCGCCCTTCAAGGATTACTCGAAGGGACTGTTGGGCTAAAGGCCGATTATGCACCTAGCAACTGAGTCCAACCAGGAGAGGGCAATGCATGGGTTCAAAGGGTATGATGTTAAGGCTCGGTTTTTGGACTATTGTGAGAGTCTTAGACATGGGTTTGTGGCTGGGCTTAACAAGAGAACGATGCTGCTGAATACTTTGTTGTTCTGTTAGGGAAGACTATGATCAGCTTTGGATTGAGTACAAGGCCATGTATGGAAAATACATGTGTTAGATCCCTACTATCAGTTTAGAAAACAGAGCTATATGAGGCAATAAGACTATTAAAAAAGAACAAAAACAAAAGGTGCAAGCAGGATAAAGACCTTTATTCTTGTATCCAGAAGAAATGGCTACCGCTAAAGCTGTAGTGAAATTTGGGTTAGAAGTGATAGGCACAGTAACAGTCTCAACCACAGAACGTTTGTGGTGTCGTTGCCATAATAGTGGAATTGCTGTAAATGGCTTGGAAAGGACATACTGTGTGCAGTCACTTTCCTGCAGAGGAGGAGGAAATGGGGCTGAAGAATTAGGAGGTGGGTCGCGAACAAAAGGCGTGGCACTTGGGTTCTGTGTCAAGTCGAGGGTTGTGGTGGGAAATGGCGCGGAGGCAGATAGGGTAGCTATTGTTGACATGAAGGAGAAAGCTTAAGGAAGGAACTTAACATGTTTATGTGGCAAATGTGATTGTAAGGCTTCTTCGCTAGTGGTTGAACCTGAGAGGAGCATTGCTGCTGCAGCAGAAGTAGTATTGGCCATAGCTGTGGCTGCCGGTGGAACAGGGTGGTTGTGATTTCCCTCGTCCATTGTTATGAGAATGGTCCTGTCGTACAATTCAAGATCTTTCTAAATGCCAAGAATTACCATTCAACCGCAGACAGGTTGTAAACGCTTCTTGCCATTGCCTCACACTGTCTGGACAGGGGTTCTGGATGGAGGGCTGCCACCAGCCAGGTGTTCTTGGGTAGTGGGCAATGGCCGCCATTGCTTCTTTCTTAGCAATTTTGGCAGAGACAAAAAAACAAGAAAATGAAGAGAGAGAAAGAGATGATACAAAATAAACCAATTTGCTACAAAATTCATGGTATCAAATTCAACCAAATGCCAAAAAAGAAAAGGCAGCAGGAAAAACCTTTGGCGGGATCATTTCAGCATATTAGCCTCTATCGTCTGAACATATTACATTTTTTTTCACCTTTCATCCTCTTGCTCGTCTTCTGTACTCATCAATAATGGTTGTTTAAGACCTTTCTCAAGTGCATCATTTTCTGCTGGTCCCATCATTTATAACGAGTCAAACATTATTACATACTGATAGAAACTAGGTTAATATTGTGGAATGAAACTTCTAATGCTGGTGAAGGTGTACAACTAATCTAAGTTACTATCTTTAGAAATCATTGAAAACTCTTCACATGCACGTGATCTTTATCCACTTTCAATAAGGCCAATTTTGAGGAAACTTAGAAGTTTTGCAGTAGATAAGGGAGGACAGGGAAACAGCATCCAAACACTATTACAAAGCAAACAGGATTTTGATTGAGAAGACAAGGAATCCCATTTGTTAAGCCTAAAATCTTGAGTGTTTTCTTTGAGTAAGGAAGTAATTTAATACTAAGTTCTGATCTTTGTTCTACCAAATCCTAAAATTACTACCTTTGGAACTCCAATATTCCAATAAATCATTTGCACCAAAGGAACCAATGACAGACACCAATTTACCTCTAAGGATGCCACTCACAGGTCATTGACAGTATCCTTTATTTATTTTTGCCCTATATCGTTAATCCTCAAACAAATTACATCATTGACAAGACACCTATAAAGGAATCTTTCACTTCGCAAGTCTGGAATGCTTTGGATCTCACACAATTATTTTGGTGTGTCCCACATTGAGCTAGCTACATCGCAAGCTTCTGTCCAACGTATTTCTTTAAAGATATGAGTAAATCCTACCAAAAGTAGCAAGGAAGCAATGCAAGAACAAGAAGTAAGAATCTGGTCATAAAAAGCAAGCAGTTTTAATTAAATTTTTGTAAACATATAATTTAGGCAATCATGAGTTGAACAGGGATACCTGCATTGGATTCTTGTCCCGGATTGCTCTCTTCAATCTCATGCGAGGGTTCTATAAATGAAAACCACAATCATATTAGATAAATAAGCTATGCCAGAGTCATAACCCAACCAGGCAAAGTGTCTTGATTGAATGTAAGCTTGTAAACTTTAAATCTAGTCTGCAGTAAGCCAGCAAGAGCAGGACCACAAGCCATTCCTAGGGCACTGGCATTGATGAAACTTGCTGAAGCCTAATGTGAATTTTAAGTGGTATGCAACCACTGATGCAATGTCTGTTAACAGCCTTAGCAGAACCTAATCTGCATTCCCACAAAGGATAACTAAATCAATCAATACACGGAGATAAAGATATGGACTTCTTTAATGTTTAAAACCTCCTGTCATGTGGCCTAAGAAATCTGTTAAGAACCTCCAGTCATAATTGTTCTCTTGCACTAGACTTGACTACAACAAATATTAACTTCAAGTTATATTATCCCAGCTCATAATTCATTCCCTTTGTCACCATAGATTTCATTTAATTCTCAATTCTGCAGCGAGTTCCTATCATGTCATATGACACAACTATGTTGATTGTTTTGGAAATTAAAGAGGATAGCCATTATTTCTCAGCAAAATCAATTAGAAACCTCATAGTGGAAGCAGTTCTCATTGCGTACCATCCTTTCCCTTGGCATCTCTGCATTGTGAAGATAAGCTTTTCATCTAGCCTCCCTTTGCATTGAAGATAAATTCTTCTGGTATTTGTTTGTGATCTTTTTCATCCCTTGTCCTCCAAGACACAGCAAATTACTCAAATTTAATAAGGGATATTCAATTTCTGATCAATAAAAGAACAAAAAAAAGGGCTGTCAGAAGTGGAAAATTGACATTGATTGGGAGAAATACAAGCTTCTAAGTCTGCAACATCAGGTTTAATAAACAAGAAAACCTCTTAATTTTTCTCCTCATTCTATTCTATCCAGAGAATCCTGATCTGTGAAAGGGGAGGCAGGGATGGAGATTGTTGATTTGTTGCTCATGTGATTCTCAGTGATAATGGAACCAGAAGGAGAACCCTTTTTACCTGTTTAAAACATATATCAGAATTTTCATCTGGTTTCATGATCCAATAAAGATACCTGTAGTATTGTAAAGAAGGACACATATAAAAAATAATGAAGGAACAACAAGAGAATTCACTTTCACCCACACAACCACTGCTTCCCCCTCCCCAAAAGAAACATCTCCTTTATTTCTACGAGGCAAGAGTAGATGTTTGCATAGACTTACTGAACCTTGACTGCCATTCTCTTCCCAAATCTATGCACTTGGATTTTCATACATCTTCTCTACCACGTTCATGCATTCTACAAGAGACAGAGATGTCAGCATGATGAAAGAATAAACTTTAAGCTGAAGATAAAAATTAAAAAAGAAAAAGATAACTGAGAGAAAATTAACCCCAAAAGCTGTGGCAAAGTAATCAGTTACCTTCTTGATTGCTCAAAAGTTTATACCAGTGGACTGTTTACATGCAAGCTCATGTATGGCTCTGAACATAACACAAAAAGCAGAACAATTTAAACCATCACAATTGCAAAATTTATGCTCTCTTAAAGATCCAAATACAGGTAGACTCTGGATGGATAACAGCATTGTCTGAATATCATGTGAAGATGACCACTTACCTACAGAGAAAAATCAAATTTAGAGATCACTTACATCTCAAATCAAATTTAACCACAATCAGGTTGAAAATTTAGTTTCAGCCAAGCTCACTTAGATCCCATAATATTGATACCCACAGATACTAAATAATTGAAAAACAATGAATCTTTGTTCCAATGTCTTGGCATCCAAACAGAAAATCAAGGACTTGAACAGAGGAGCTTAATAAAGGGATAAAAAGCCTTCACCATTCTTACCATTAGGCTATGTTTGGTTGGGAGGAAAGAGATGAAATGGAAAAGTAGTGAGATCAATGTGTACATCCACACAATCTTGAAAGAAACAAATCAAGTTTCTGTTCATTTTGTTGCTCAGGCATTTTCTCAGTGATGATGAAACAACAAGGGAAAAAAGTTCTAACTCTTTAAGACATATGTTAGATCCAAACCAAAAGATGAAAAAAAAGGAAGAAAAGAATGAAAAGTTTTACTCCCCAATTAGACTCTGGATGGACAACAGTACTGTCTGCACACAATGGGAGATTGGCAATTTATCCTAGAGAAACAACTTGGATGTAAGTAACCAAAATGCATTTCACAGAAATGTTTAGTCAATGCATTATATTCCTTCATGAATTGCAACTTTGCTTCTGACAATTATTTCTGTCCAGAAGAATAGATTATCATCCTGTTCAGATATCCTTGGTTCTCTACTTATCTAAAAATAAAAAATCACAAGAACACAGTATTCATATCAAGAAACCATACATCAACAAGTCTAGTTAGACCTTTGGTTGAAAAACTAATTTTGGCTAAAATATCATTTACATTCACAATAATCATAGAAGCTGTGGAAACTAAATAATTGAATACATAGGAATTTTGCAATGTGACTTGAACATTGAAATCAGGGAAAGAAAAAAGAAACAAATGAAAGGCTCACTGTTCTTATCTTGGGTGCCATAAATTCCAATTGCAACCTGATTTCCACAAAAGCAAATGAGAAAGCACAAAAAAGAAACAGTAGTTAGAGACCAAATAAAAGACAGGAAATCAAATCACACCTGGAAAAAAATAATAATAATAACATAAAATTAATCGATTGAACCATGGTGAAGTAAAACTGGGGGACAGGGAGAGAGGCAACAGCGTGTGCTTGGATCTTGGGGCTGCTGTTGTTTATTTAAGTATACCAACAACTTGTATTATTGATCTTACAATGGCGGCTGGGAACAGTTGAATGGTCTGTTGTATCCTTGGACTTGTTTCAACCTGTCTAAGACATGCCAGAATTTCAATCTGCTTAAGATGTACCTTTAGTATCATAAGGAACAAGAAAATTCATTTTCACTCACACAACACTGAACACCAAAGGGGCAGGCATAGACTTAGTGGGACTTAAATTAGATCTGAAATAATCATGGAAGTTGAAGAAAAAAAAAAAAACTGACAAATAAAATTAACCTCATAACTATGGTGAAGTAAAACTGCTGCAAAGTTAACAACATCAAGACTGTTTAGAGGTGAGCTTATGGTATGACAACTTAAACTATCAAAATTGCATTAATTTATGTTATCATAAAGATCCAAAAATAAGAAAAATTTTACCTCCAAGCAAATTACTGAGGGACATCAGTATTGCAAACCTCAGAGCAGATGATATTTTGTTTAGGACAAACTTGCTAGAATGCAAGAGGAGTTTCCAACAAAAGAAACAAGGAATAATGATGCTGGATTTTGATTGCTTAGTGTTCGATGTTGTCCTAGCTACTTGACATCATCTTTACAATATGTGGATGGAACTTAATTTTAAGATCTATGGATATTAGCATGCTTGTATAAAATAGGTTCTACAAGGCAAGAAGAGAGTTGGAAAACTTACTGATGTTAATTTCCATTGATTGCTTGTACAGCTTCTTTTCCATCATTGTGCAATTCAGCAAAGGAATTCACATCATGCAAGAAATAAACTTAAAGGTTAGAGGAGAAAAAAAAGAAAAAACAATGACAAATAAAATTAATCCCAAAAACTATGGCAACAGTTACCTTCTTGACTGCTCCAAAGTTTGCACTACAGAGTGTGTTTAGAGGTGAGCTTATGTTTGGACTCGAACATCATGCAAATGGTGTAACAAATTAGACAATCGAAATTTGTCAAATTTATGTTCCATTTGAAGATCTAAACAAAAAAACAAAAAGAAGAAAAAAAACTAAAAGTTTTACCCCCAATCAGACTCTAGATGAACAGCAATACCATCTGCACATCATAGCAGATAATCTTGTATCCTATGAAAAGCCAGTAACAACTCAAGTGTTAGTGATCAAGTTGCATCTCAAAGAACTTTTTAGTTTAATGCATTATGTTCCTTCATGGACAATAACTTTGCCTCCAACAACTGTTTCTAACCAGCAGAATAGGTTATTGCCCTGTTCAGACATCCTAGATTCTCTGCTTATCTAAAAATTAAAGATCACAAGAACACAGAAAAACTAATTTTGGTTGAAACCCTCCATCAACAAGCCTATTCACAATGTGGGTTGAAAAACTAACATTGGGATACATATCAGTTACATTCACAAAAATCCTGGAACCCATGGAAATTAAATAATTGAATACATATGGCTTTCATTTTGCCGTGTCTTCTGATCAAAGCATATAACAAAGGACTTGAACTTTGAAATCAGGACCCAAAAAAAAGGAAAAAAATAAAATACTCACTGTTCTTACCATGAGTGCCATCAATTTTGATTGCAACCAGTTTTTCACTAGAACAAAGGACAAAGCACAAACAAGAAAGAGCCGTTAAAGACCAAATAAAAGACAAGTAATCAAATCACACTTGGAAATAAAATCAATTAACTTACAATTATCTTGAAGACCAATGAGTATAACCAACTTACACTTACAAAGAACAACAATCGAGTTTCTGTGATGCAAAAAGATCGCAGATGCACAGATGAAATTTGAAAACTCAAGTCCAGGAATTCAAGAAATAAGACTGAATCAACAAAACCTACAGAAACCCAACACCACGAATGAAAAAAAAAAAAAAAAGCATCGATCAAACACAAAAGACAACATCTGAAATTAACCATAGAAAAATTTCCCGAACCCAAACTCAAGAAAGAACGATCAAGAACTGTCTAAATTTTAAAAATTACTTTTTAAGAACACACTGGTTGTAGACATCCTTTGACGCAACCACATTCTATCTCTCTACAGGGCTCTCCAGTAGCGCCCACTGACAGCCCAAAAACAAGGAATTTAAAGAACCCTAATCAAGAAAAAAAACGCTACCATTTTCTCTAAAAACAACTAATCAAATCACACTTGGGGAAAAAATAACAATTAGATTTCAATCAACCGATATATAAACTTGAAAGAACAAAATGAAGCTTCGGTGATGCAAAAAGATTGCAGATACGAGGAAAAATCCAACCCAAAAATTCAAGAAATAAGCACCTGATCGACAAAAATTACAAAAATCCTACAACCCATATGAAAGAAGCATTCATCCAACGCAAACAAAAACATACAAGATGAACCATAGAAAAATGTCCCGAACTCACAAAACCACAAACCCAAGAAAGAAAAATCAAGAATTCTCTAAATGCAGAAAATTAAGCTTCAAGAACACAGCCCGGCATAGACATTCTTTGCCGCAGCCACATTCTGTCTCGAAAGGCTTATCGAGGAGAGTCCGCTGCCCGCGAGCCTCGAGTGTTCTGGCAGAAACCCAATAAAGAAGGAACTTGAAAAAACCCTGATCAAGAAGGAAAGTGATTAGAGTTAATGGTTTTAAAAGAGAGGGAGCGCGCTGCTACGCCTTGGATTTTGCGGGGCTGCAAGGAGGTCTACTTTTGTAATGGTTCGCTAATGGCAGAGACTACGTCGTTTTGGGTTTCCTTTCTCCAATCCTGCAGAGACGGTAAGAAACAAATTGTCCGTTTTACGCTCCGTCTCCAACGGCTAGTTCTCTCTCCCTGTTTAAGAAGTGCGCCGCCTTAAGCTTTGGATCCCATTTTTCTTATTATATGAGTTTTAAAATTATAAAAACAATTTAAAGAAATACAAAATGTATCAAAAATATATATATATATATACACACACACACACTACGGGAGAGTCCGATTCCAGCTAGAATTTCCATGAACCGCACAGCCATGCGACTTCTAGAACACCCAAGGTCGTCCTCGCGCCGTCGCGATCTAAACATCGAATGGGCCAAGCCCACAGCACAATGTTCAAAATTAGTAAAATGGGCCCAAAACAAAATTACAACATCAGGACCAAATAATTTAACTAGCAAATTAGACAAAACCGAACACACCAAATGGGCCTCAAATGGATTCATAGCCCGGGCTGGATTATCATGGTTGACTTCAACTTGCGTGTTGCGCAAACATTTTCATCTTTCTTTACTCGAGAAGTGACTTTGCATTCGCCCAACCTCCACGGGTCCTACGTCCTCTACGTGCTCCCAAATTTCTACGGCTTTTGTTAAGCAAAAAAGCAAAGAGCATACGTTGATGTGTTGCAGTATGTTGGAATTTAGCTTGCTTCCTTTTCGAACCACACCAACTGGCCTCTGTTAATTGGTTAGCGTTCTGCGCACTACAGCATCATGTGCAAGGTTCTGGGATTTTGTATCTCTTTTTTTTTTTTTTACTCTTTTGCTTGCCTTTGACCATCAATTGTTTAGTGCCACCAATCCTTCGTTCCAAACCCGGAAAACCTGTAGCTATCTTATCGTGTACCTCAACTTGCTCACATGGATGCCTCGACAATTTTCCCTTGGTTGCGGTACACATACTTAGCTTTTACCAGCAGTCACCAGTTTCTTGATTTCTAGGAATGCCCATTGTGTTCTTTATTGTATTGCAGCTGGATTTCCTTTCTGTCTTCTCTCCATTTTCTTGGCCAACATGCAAGGGCGCCAAATGAGTCAATTACGTCTCCATCTGGTTGCGATAGCCCCGGGGCTCGTTGGCTTCCTGTCCGGTTGGCTAACTAACCTTTGGGAATTGACCAAGTGGACTTTGTGCAACAAGTTCACACTGCCCTCAAAGGAGCATAGAACGTGGAAATGGATTTGAATTTTTCGGTCAATCATATAATATATTAACACAAAAAAAAAAAAAAAAAAACAAACAAGGCATGGAGTAGATACACTTTATACAATCTTTCTAGAGTAGATGAGATTTAGGGAGAAGACTTCAATTCATTGAGAGGAAGTCTAAGAAAAATACCTTGGAACTTGTTAATGCATGGATAATTTGCTTAAAGAGCCTAACATCAAACAAAATAATTTATTTCTATTTTTCATTTCGCTAGATACTTGTCAAAAATAAAAATTTACTTCTTGAACAAATTAAATTGAATTCTGTCTTCTTTTTTTTTTTTTTTTTAAAGGGTCAATCTTTGCATTAACAAAGGCAAGATTCCACTTAATACGGTACGTTCAGAAGTGTACTTTTGAAGTTCTTCAAGAAAGGATCAAGGCTAAGAAATGAATTTCCTCATTTTTGGCTGACCATGGGGGGGGGGGGGGGCAGGAAAAAAAAACAATAACCCCGCGCGGCCATGAGAGCGCGTGGTATATTGCACCGAAATCATATAAATATCCCATCAAAGAAACTATTCCTCTCATATCCGCAAGACTCTAGCCACTTTCCTCTAACGTGCATGCAGTCACATCCATCCCGCCTAATGGAAAAGCTAGTCCTCCTACTGGTCATCTCCGCGACAGTCATCTCTCTCTGCATTTCTGCCTCCGCCGGAAATTTAACTTCCGGAGCCACCATTCCTCGCCGCAGATCAAAGAGCCAGACGTTGTGCAGTCAGTTCCTTGAGCCTTGCGGTTACCCTTGCACTGAACACACTGTATATTCTCTCTCTCTCTCTCTCGTCAATTTAAGCACTCGAACCTTTTTCGAACTTGTAGGACAGTGAGATAGCCTGCATTACTAGTTATGTCAAAATGGCATTTGTTTGGTAGTCGGGAAACCGCAGGAAAGGAAAAGAAAATGAGAGACTTGAGGTCTTTTTAGTTGTCAAGAACTTTAAACTTTTGAATTTTTCTTAGAAGTTCTTGATTCTTGGACGTTAATGGTTCCAGGAACTTTGACAAAATTTCTTTATGAATGAAATTGAAGGATATTTTTTCTCATTTTTCTGATCAATTATTATTATTATTTTTGGTGACTTAAAAAAAGTCCTAATCAACTCGATGCAGGTTCAAACCGAGGATGGTTTCTTGCTAGGTGTTCAGCGCGTATCATCACGCGATGGGAATCTACAATTGCAGCGGGGTCCTCCCGTTTTGCTTCTACACGGACTCTTCATGGTGAAGTCCCTTGTCCATTCTCTGCATATTCTTTTGTAATTTGAAACAAAATGATACTGCATCTTATGAAACTTGATGTTCGTTGATGTTGAGGATGTTTTTTGAATTTGGGTATCGATAGCCTGAAAGTATAATTACGCAGAAGGGAATACATTATGACATGATGTTCTTCAAGGGATGTTTGTTATTTTTTGTGGGATTAGATTTGAACTGTGGGATTGGCTATCTAAAATGAAGTAGAACTTTGTGTTTTTTTTGGGCATCCTTTGATCGTGATGTAGCTGATTTTGAAATGTCAACAGGCAGGTGATGCGTGGTTTTTGAATACTCCAGAGCAGTCACTAGGTTTCATCCTTGCAGATGAAGGCTTTGATGTATGGGTTGGAAATGTTCGTGGGACATTTTGGAGTCGTGGGCATATATCTTTATCAGAGAAAGACAAGGTATAGAAAGTGCATAGAATCATATCTGCCTCTTTGTCTCTGTAATTGTACTAACAGCAGACTCTATTACTTCTTCTACTAGGAATGTGAAAGGAAAAAATTCAGAAATGCTTATCCATTTACCTATTTTTGAATGCAAAATCGTTGTAAACTTTTAGTCTTTTTGTACTGCAGCTGTTAATAAGCAGTTTTTTTTCTTGAAGGAATATTGGAACTGGAGTTGGCAGGAATTGGCTCTATATGACTTGGCAGCAATGGTGAATCACATATATCTGATAACGAACTCCAAAGTTTTGATTGTTGGGCATTCTCAGGTCTTACATTTCCTCCCTTGTGGCTTTTTAGACATCCCTTTGCATCTTGCCTCACATTCCTTTTCCCACTCCATTTGCAGGGGACGATCATTTCTTTTGCAGCTTTCACTCAACCAAAAATAGTAGAAAAGGTTGAAGCTGCTGCTCTTTTGTCCCCGATTACATACTTGGGCCATGCAAATGCTTCACTGGTGCATAAAATTGTTAACATGCATGTAGATCAGGTACTTAGTGTTTGCTATTCGTAGGAGTATCTTGTAGAATCACTTCCTGGTGACTGAATCATCTCAAAATGTCCTTTCTAACAGATCATTCTTGGGATGGGCATACATGAATTGAACTTTAGAAGGTTTGATTGTCTTTTCCCTTTCTTCCATCCTTACTTCTTTTTAGAAGTCATGAGGATTTTAGATTATTTACCACATTGCTTTTAAATGTACAGTGAATTTTTTGTTAGCCTGATGGATTCCATATGTGAACACCGCGAATGCAACGACTTGCTAACTTCCATAACAGGTCTCTTTCTCTCTTGTGGAATGGAGCAGTGTTCAAGTTTCAACGGTTTCTTTTTTGTTTCTGCTGTCTTTTGTCAGTTTAAAGTTGCTATATATAGTGTGGAACAAATGTTCTTTTGTGCTATATCTTACAGTTAATAGTCCTTCCTTTTATTTTTCTTGTTTACGCAACTTTACAGGGAAGAATTGTTGCTTTAACAATTCACGTGTGGCTGCCTATCTTGAATATGAACCTCATCCATCATCTGCAAAAAATCTGCACCATCTTTGTGAGAGTATGTTCTGTACATGCTATTTGTGCAGTTATATATGCAAATTCCTGCTGAATTTATGATATTGAGTTCTGGATTCAGAAAGTTGTTTCATTTTTACCTTAAATAAATAATCTAATTCTATTGTTTGCAAGGCTATGCTTGTTCTCTAAATGATCCACAAGTATATTTTTGATTCCATGGAGTTACTGGCATCCAATTCCTGTTCTCTTTTTTTTTTTTTTTTCTTTTTTCTTGATGCTTCTGAAGAGAAAAGGAATATTATACTGGCAAAGTCATGGTGACTAGCAAATTGGATGACATTTTCTTTCTTTTTCTTGCTTACCGAGTACATTACTAGATACTGGGTTATTCATCAGAGATTTTTAAATCTTTTATGTTCTTTCCATTGTACGTTGGCAGTGATTCGTAAGGGTACTTTTGCACGTTATGATTATGGAGCAATCGAGAACCTGAAGGTCTATGGCCAGGTGAAACCCCCGGCATTTGACATTCGCTGCATACCAAAGGATTTGCCCCTATGGATGTCCTATGGGGGCCTAGATGCTTTAGCAGATGTGACAGACGTGGAGCACACTCTTAAGGAGCTGCAATGCAAACCCAAGTTAATCTATCTTGAGAACTATGCTCACATTGACTCTATCTTGAGTGTACGTGGAAAGGAGGACATGTATAAAGATATGATTGAGTTTTTCAGGTCGTTGGGAAAATCTAGCAGTTCTTAAGTTGACTGCTTAGAATATTGATGATTGATGTTATGTACGGATGTATGTTTGTTACCAATTACTAGTGTGCATGTGTCGTAAAGCTCATCTAGTTGTCAACTTGTGATTACGGAATTATCAAGGAAATATCAGAATTGGAAAAGGTTATTTCATCATGTAACAACTTGTAACAGACTCCTTTTATTGCGATAATTGATATAGTTTCTGATAGAAGTTGGCCTGCGGTTGATTTCATCCATCATCATACCCTCTTAACCATTATTTCTCTATGAACAAACATCAAGCTTCAACCGGGAAACTCACAAGCTTGCTTGAAGTCAAACTGCTTTGGGACGAGGGGAAACCACAAAATTAGCTCTACAGAGGCGGTCGATCAAGTGGCTTATAGAAGACGTGGGACGATTGCAGTATGCAAAATTCACATGTATTTGGATTACACGGATCAAATGTTTCTAATCGATAAAGATTCACTGATAGCATAGGATCGAGCAACATGGTTAATATCGGCTTGTTCCTGGAGGGCTTTGTGATGGAGGAATAACTTGCTTTTCAATCTGGTACGCATTCCCCTTTCCGACCTTGAAGATGTTTATGACATGCTGTCACTGTCTTGTAAAATGTAGCTATAAGAAATGGTTGACGGAATTGAACTGCATGCCTATTAACAGGACTATTGAGTGATTCAGGATGAATAAAGTATCGTAGACAACATGGAAACAAAGCATTACCTGGGATAAATATGTTTTTTCTGCACAATATTCTCATGCATTACCCTTTCAATTTATGTGTCTCTAACCTGCTAAGAAACAAATTCAACATGCCTCCCACGGGCAAGGAAATTTGTTTGCTTATTTATTTATTTATTATTTTCTTTGATAAGAACCAAAACTCTGTTAATTTTTATGGTTAATGCTAATCACGAGTATGAAAATTGTACAACCTTCCTTATGTTAAGACGTTTTGCCTCAATCGCATTTCTACATCAAAGGCCAGTAATCTCGACACTCCTCCTCTTCACCTCCTCAACAAAGTCTTCAAAGTTCCTGTCTGAGAAGCCGGCCTCAGCCACCGCTGCCTGCGCTGCTGCTTTCCATTTCAGCGCATTCTGCTTCATCTCTTCCGCCTTGGGCCCAACAGTTACCTCAAACAAGCATTTGTCCACAGTAATCACCTTGTTTCCAGCCACCCCACCAACCTCAAAGATATCCACCAAGTACTTGGCATTAATCGCTTGGTCAACCCGGTGAGGGAAGGCCACGATGGGGATGCCAGACGCGAGTGCTTCCATTGATGAGTTCCATCCACAGTGAGTTACAAAGCACGCAACTGATAGATGAGACAAAACTTGCTCTTGTGGACTCCATTGCGCTAGTTTAGCCTCATCTCCCGCTTTTTCAAAGAACCCATCTGGCAACACAAAAGATTTCATGTCAGGAAATTCTCTGTGTGGCGGTCTCATAACCCACAAGAAATTGAGTTCAGAGAACATTAAACCATATGCCATCTCGTCACACTGTTCTTGCTTCAAGAAACCTATAGTGCCAAAAGAAATGTAAACAACAGAAGAGGGTGGCTTCGTGTCTAGCCATTCGATACAATCATCATCAGCCCTGATGATGTCACCAGCAATTGTGATTCCTGCCACCATGGGATTCTTAGACAAAGGTCCAACAGTCCTGATGGGGCAAATCGTTAACATGTACTCGACAGTTTCTAGCTCCAGTTCTTGGAAAGTCTCCATCAAGATGCAGAAAGGCTTGTACTGCTCCAATATGACAGTTCTGATGAAAGAATAAGGAGTAAAAGGGTGTAAAGCGGCAGGCACTTCGTCATATATTTTAGAAGAGGGACGCATGGCAATTGAACATCCAATTCCGGGCTTTCTTCAGTAGGAAATGGCGCAAGACCATGATAGTAATGGTAATGTGCAGCAAAACAAGCGCAGGACTGCACCCAGAGGTTTTCATATAATAATTTTTCGTGTCAAACTTCAGAACGGCATCAAGGGACGCTGAAAACATGACGGCGGGGAAGGTTCCAATGCACCCACGATTACCATTTTAATAAACTAATTGTCATTTGTAAATTGTATTTAGTTACTAGAGGGTAGCTAACGGAAAATCCTATAAACACACCACCGCCCTCCCAAAAAGAATAGAAATTCAAATTATACAATGTGAGGGTCTATCGTATGAGCGTTAAGCTAACACAATCTATTTTCCATTATTTACTATTCACTGTTGCTTATACTTTTCTGATCTCCTTAATGGGAAATTATTTTACTTTCACTATAAAAAAAAAATCTTTGCAGCGTATGCTAGACAAGGATACCATTTTTCCTCTAGGCGTTTGTGGTCGGGATGCGTGGTCTACATATGGACGTTTCAAATTCTTTTTATGTAATTAACCAAAGTAAAAAGAATACTGAAACAAAGGCTTTTTTTATCATTATTTTTGAGAATTTTAAAATTTTAGAATTTTGTTTGTGATAACTTATGGATGACGAGATACCCGGCTAAAACCATAAAGAAAGTTATATATCTGGTGGATGAAGCTAGTCCAGCAAAGCCTCTCGGAACATTTGATGCGGGCCTTTTGGACCGTGCTTGCGTTTTGGGTGATTTCACTAACTTCAGAGATCATGACTTACTGGTTCCGGTCTTTTTTTTTTTTCCCCATAAAATTATTTGCATATCATTAAAATAAAATTTATAAATAGATAAAATAGAATATATATATATATATTACAGAATTTTATATGTATGAATTTGATATTTATTTATATGAATATTTTAATTGTATATATATATTGTATATTTGAAAAATAAATAAAAAAAAATGAGACCAATCCGCATTGGAGGCCACGCCCTCTGCTACTCCGCCCCAGTGGGGTCCATTTTTTCAACTCCAACCAAAAACATGATAAATTCAGTACACACTGTGATCATTGCGACCAATGTCGAATCAAACGGCTCATAAGAGCGACCGCCATGGCCTTGCTCCACGCATTTGTCCCATCCAACCACTCCTTTTGTGTGTAAGATTTTGCTTGATCAATAAACCCAGCAACCAGTTTTAGATTTGACATGTTATAATTAGATAAAAAAATTTTAATTAAAATTATTATTATTTAAATATAAATAAATAATTTTTAATATAATTTTATTAAAACAATAATTAAATCATTACAGTATTTTTTTTTTTTATTGAGCGTTAACCCAAAAGAGGGCTAGCACAGGTTTGGGGGTCCTGCAAGGACGATGAAAAGTAAATGGCTGATACCTAATAAATGACTAATAGGACAAAAAAAAAAAAAAACAGAAGTAAATGGCCAATAAAGATTAGGGATCAGTAATTGCGCATCGAACTTATACCTCTTAATAGCTTCCGGACTCTGTCCATTAAATATTCTGTCATTTAGTGGAACAAATTACCCTCAATGCATGTCTTTGCTGACTTTTTATTTTCCATTTTATCCTTGTTATATTACTTTTTTTGTTCTATCCTCTTTTTCTTTTTTTTTTCATATTGGGCTATATACTGTTTGGTTTAGTACAATTTTGAAAAATTATAAAAAAAATTAATTATGGTTCAGAGATTACTTAAACCAAGCTAAATGATTTGTGTCTCAAAATAAAACCGAACCAAATGATAAGATTGCAGTTTGGTTTTGTTTGGTTTAATGCTTCGATTATGAGAGCTGATGATCCGTGGTTTCGGAATACTCCAGAGCAGTGGTTAGGTTTTATCCTTGCTGATGGAGGTTTGATTAGTGATTCTGGGGAATTATGGAGTCGTGATCGTCACCCTTTTTTTTCACTTCCATTTTGGTTTATCGCTTCCCTCATATGTGTGTGTTTATTATATTAGATTAAAATATTTTTATTTTTATTTTTTTATCAGTATAATTTATTCGTAATATTATATAATAAATAAATTATAATTAAAATAAAAAAATAAAAAAATTTATGTAACATAAAATTATAAATAAATTATATTCATAAAATATAAGTAAATATATCAAATTCCAATAATTAGATATTAGGTTATCGGTTAATGTTCTCTCCCTCTCCCTCTCCCTCTCCCTCATGGCGTGGTTTTTATCCGTACGTTACTGGAATTATCAAGAAACTCAAGCTGTATCGCCTTGAGAATTGGACCTTAGCCGCGCATTGAACGCATTGCCCTTCTGGATGAACCATCACGCTTTGGCAGTTTTGATGGATGTGGGGAACACTCTTGTGTAAAATCCAAGGGTAAGTTTTATTCATGTCTTGGATTCCATCTCTAATTCCTACGGATTAAAAAAAAATTAAAATTTTAATTTTAATGCAATAAAAGTGAATATTGTGCATGGAAGACAATTGTCTTAAACTAAAGGGACCAACAAACACATTATATGTCTGGCTTTTGCTGTCTTTATTGTCGGTATTAATTTTCAATGAAACAGAATTAGCAGGGAGCAGTAGCAGTCAAAGGATATTATAAGCAAAAAAAAAAGATTCAAACGTCCAGCCACCTGCATGGCTGGTTATTTCCTGAACAGAATTATACATTACAGACGAGTTGAGTTGACCTCTGCAATTCTCCTCTTCACGTCGTCAACAAAGGCTTCGAAATTTCGGTCGGAGGAGCCGCCCTCGGCCATCGCTGCCTCGGCTGCCGCCTTCCATTTCAGCACGTTCCGCTTCATCTCTGCTGCCCTGGTCCCCATAGTCACCTCGAGCAAGCATTTCTCCACTTCATCACAAGTAATCAGCTTGTTTTGAGCCTCCCCTCGGCTCAGTCTTACGCCGACCTCAAACACATCCACCAAGTACTTGGAATTAGTCACTTGGTCACCCCAGAAAGGGAAAGTCACCACAGGGACGCCTGATCCGAGAGCTTCCATTGATGAGTTCCATCCACAGTGAGTCACAAAGCAAGCAACTGATGGGTGGGCCAAGACTTTCTCTTGTGGACTCCATCGCACTAATTTTCCCTTATCTCCCGCTTTCTCAAAGAAACCATCTGTCAAGACTTGAGATTTCTCTTCTTTCATGACCCACAGGAATGGGAGGCCGGAGTTTATTAACCCTTGTGCGATCTCGTCACACTGGTCCTGCTTCAAGGAAGCGATACTTCCAAATGAGATGTAAACGACAGAGGAGGGTGGCTTCGTGTTTAGCCATTCGATACAGTCATCAGCTTTTAACAAGTCGCCGGCAACGGTTGCTCTTGCCACCTTGGGATTCTTAAACAAAGGCCCGACAGTCCTGATAGGAAAAATCTTTGACATGTAATCGACAATTTCATGCTCCAGCTCTTGGAATGTGTCCATCACGATGCAGAAAGGCTTACCAAGATTCTTGTACTGACCCAATAAGGCATTTCTGGCGAAAGTATGAGGATTAAAAGGATGTAAAGCGGCAGGAATTTCATCATGTTTTAGAATAGGCATAAAGGGCAATTGAACCTCCATTTTGGGATTTTCTTTGGTGGGAAAAGGAACAAGACCATGATAGTAATGGTAGTGTGCAGCAAAACAAGCGCAGGATTGTAACCAGAGAACCGCAGAAGGAATACCAAGACTCTCGGCGACGTCAGAAACCCAGGGATCAAAAGGGCCATTGATGAGGCACGAAACAGAGCTGCCCTGTTCTGCGCTTCTCTTGATCATCTGAGGAATCATTTGTTTGCCAGCAAGCTCAAGCTGAGGCATGTACTGATGAGGGTCTTTGCGTCTAGGGTCATCATCCTCCCAGCCATCTTTGAAGAACTCGAATCTAATGAAACCATCACCGACTGGAATAGGCTCGTGTTTAGTGATGTTATTGGCCTTCTCCATCTGCTTGCCAGCCGCTTCTGCTATGGAGAAAGTGACAAGAAATCCCCTGAAGGCAAGACGGTTGCCAAGTCTAAGCATGGGGTTTACATGGCCTTGGCCTGGAAATGCAACAAGGAGGATATGGACAGGAGATTCTGTTCCCATCGTTTCTTCTGGGTAATTAAACATGAACACTGATGAGGAACACGAAGAAGTCCAAATATATAGATTTTTTTATTTTTTTTTCCTTTCTTATATTTAATATTAAATTAATGTAAATTTTTTAAATTTTAAAAATAATAAAAATAATTATTATTTTAAAAAATTAATTTATAAATAAAAAATAATAAAATAAAAAATTATATTTTAATTTTTTAAAATATAATTTACTTATAATTATATATTATATAATAAATAAAATTTGTTTATAATTATAAATAATAAAATAAATTTATATAATATAATATTATAAATTAATTAATTTATAATATATATATATATTAAATAGTCAAAGTAAAATGGAATCGCGCGTGAATTAATGGAGGTTGGCAGGCGATTTCGACTAGCGGCTAATCAATTAACGATGACGAGTAGAGGACCAGTCTGAGAGGCTCGTCGGGCCCAGTTTGTTTACTTTCGATTCTGCGCTATAAATCCCACGTACTGAATAAATATCTGTGATAGAATTTCAAAGGTGTAGTAAAATTTTTCGTTGAATTAACTTAATATTATAATTATTATATTTTTTTATATTTTATTGTACATTTTATTATATTTATTGTTTAAATTATATATTTTGAAAAAAAAATTTAAAATTTAAAGTATATATTTTTTATCACGTAGGACTTAGGGTGACATTATAATTACATTATTAAAATTTTAATATATGATTATGTGTTAAAAAATTTATATTAAAAATAAATAATATATAAATTAAAAAAATTTATAAATTAATATTTTAAAATTTTTAATTAAAATGTGATATCAAATCTACAAAAAAAATATATATAAGAATAAGGAAAGTAAGTCTCTCACTACACCCCTCCCCTGCATGTTAATTAAAAGAGTAATTAATTAGTCATTATTTTTGTGGTTATAATTAAGTTATGGATATCAGATATTCATATCATCATATGTAGGAATCTGGAGATCAGTTGCCTAAATTGACATAGCTAATCTATATTGCAAGTTGAGACTTTGTTTATATTTTTTTGAGTGCGATAGACAAATTAATGTCAGGAAGACAAAAAGGAAGGATCTATGTGCCGAACCAACAAAAGAAACGAATAACTTTCTCTGAGGGTTGAATAAAAAAGTGTTTAAATTTTCCTATTTCATGATGTGATGACAATATAATCTGGTTGATAATTCATCTTTTTGCTAACACAAGTGTGTGTGCCAAATGGGAACGATGTGTACCCGTCCTCATTGAAAGTTACCAAGCACACTGCGTCCATTCTACAATTGGGCTTCGTTCCTCAAAACTACAACGCGTGACAATTGAACCGAGATCTTATGGTTTATTTACACTTGGAGTTGGGCATTTTTATCACAAAAACTTGGGCTATTGGATTTGGATAGGGCATCAGTATCCGTCTGCTCATTTGTTTGGTCTTCGGGCCGGCTAGCGTCCACGCTTAGTAATAAGGAATCAACTTACCCACTTATTCAATGGGTAGGTGGGAAAGTGACACGTTTGTCTGCGAGGCTTCGCGGTGGTCCTCACTGTCAAGTACTTATAGTCACTGCACAAGACCGTCTTATTGTCGACTTTATGTCATTTCAGGGGACAATACAATACATGGCACTACCCATGTCAGATGTCAGATCACCTTTCCTGTGTCATCTCCAAAGTTCTCAAAATTTAGCAAAAGGCAGGTTACCGATACACAAACTTTAAAAAAAAAAAAAAAAATTTACAAATAATTACCGGATGCATCTTGATTCCAAACATTAACACTTAATCAATGAAGTAAAGAGTATATTTAATTTCGTAATTATATCCTCGGTATCACTTCATTGCACTGCCCTCCATTAATTGTCTTGATGACAACCACATAGGTCGTTGCATTTCAAAATCAAGCACTTGATGGCTGGTGCCTGGCAATAACCACAGGTGTCCTACATTTTGAATTTTTAATTCAGAACAATATTTTATATTTTGTAGGCTTCTTGGAAGATACGCACATTATCAATATTGTTTTCTTTAAAAAAAAAAAAGATAGCAATTTGATATACAATTCACAAAAAAGAGCGAAGAAAGAGAATGAAGAAGTCTTTACCATGAGGAGGCCGCGCCTCTAATCTTGCGAGCAATCATATGGACAAGAGAAATGTTAATCATGCTCAAAGAGTTACTAATTACCACGCTAATAATCCTAAGATTGATCTTCATGACCTTGTCTTCTAGTAAAGGCTAAACTGCTCTACTTCTGTTGAAACAAAATTGTAGTCACCTTTTCTTTTTTTTTTTTTTGTTTTTTTGTTCCGAATAAAATGGGGTGATCCACCTTTCGCCCGTGAAAGACAAAGTTTTCGACCGGCGTCACATCGGCAGCACTTCCCAGGACATAAAATGCTGAGTCATCTTGATTGTCCCCATAGGGATGCGAACAAGTTACCAGAAACAAACGAGCAAGCAAGAGAGAGAAGAGGCGGACTAAGGACAGAAATAATGAACAAAAGTTAAAAAGTTGGGAGAATAATAATGAACGCCATGCCAACGGATTACCCTTAATCTTAAGGCCATTTAGGACATGGTTGTCAAAGTCCAAGATACCCTTTTAATCTCTGAATAATGCACAAACAACCGAACACGTCGACATCTATCTATCTGGATATACGGCAAAGCAAATGAAATATGAGCCAAGAAATTAGAAAATATCATGGACGTTACCAGTCAAGCGAGCGAGATTGTGAGGAGGAAAGCAAGCAATATTAGATTTCTTTTTTTCTTCCAAATCAGAACAAAATGGAATATTTTACGATTGTATAACTAAGATAGATAAAGGGAGATCTGATCAGTTTAATCACCCGACTTTAGTACTTATTTCGTTTAGTTTCGTTCTATAAAACTCTTTCTTTAATAAAATTTGCATCGTTTAAAAGAACAGATAAAAAAAAAAAAATGGAACAAGAAGGAGATGTGTTCCAAAAAGAAAGCAACTTTTCAACTTACCCACCTTATATTTGCATATTCACATGGCACTACGCCTCCCTGCTATTGTCTTGAATTATTAGGATTATTTTCTTTAACTTCTACGTATATTTCCCTCCGTAAGTCTTTCCCCGAAAATACATAAATAATAATGATTATCGCCAATACAATTAGTATGGCCAGATAAATTGGCATCGAAAGGTAACATTCGATAGAGCCCTTTGCAATTGA
The DNA here is from genome assembly GCA_037832385.1 of Rhizophora apiculata. Lineage (NCBI taxonomy): Eukaryota > Viridiplantae > Streptophyta > Magnoliopsida > Malpighiales > Rhizophoraceae > Rhizophora > Rhizophora apiculata. The sequence continues at coordinate 9,770,913 of CM075428.1, read as the reverse complement.
TTTGCCTGCAATGAAAGAAAGCACAAGCGAAACGCTTGGCTCCTGTGAGTAAAAATTACACATCTTGTAATTGTTTCTCTCATCCATTGCATAAAATACTCAAATTTTTACTAGCAGGCCATTTTATTAGCAATCTAATAATATCTCTAAGATTTGCTTGCATATTTTGTTACCAAATATTATAAAATCTAACACAAGATTTTGACTTACTAGCGCTAGTCAACGCTCTGCCCTAGACTAGGGACTGCTCCATTAATGCGTTGGGCACTTCTGTTCTTCAGTTCATCGATAAAGGCCTGAATGTTAAGGTCGGAGGATCCACCCTCCGACACCGCCGCGGCGGCGGCCTCCTTCCATTTCAACGCGTTCTGCTTCATCTCTGCCGCCTTGGATCCCACAGTCGCTTCAGCCAAGCATTTCTCCACCTCATCTCGTGGAACCAACCTGTTCTCGGCCTCTCCACGGCACATTCTTACCCCAACCTTAAAGACATCGACCAAATACTTAGCGTTAGTCACTTGGTCTCCCCATTGAGGGAAAGCCACCACCGGCACGCCGGAGGCTAATGCCTCCATTGATGAGTTCCATCCACAGTGCGTCACAAAGCATGCCACCGATGGGTGAGCTAGAACTCTTTCTTGTGGGCTCCATTCCACCAATTTCCCCTTATCTCCCGTTATCTCAAAGAATCCATCCGGCAGAACGAGCGGCTTGGATTGGGGCATTTTTATGATCGGTGGTCTCATGACCCACAAGAAAGATAGGCCCGAGTTCATTAACCCGTGTGCGATCTCGTCGTGCTGCCCTTGCTTCAAGTAAACAACACTGCCAAAAGAAATGTAAACAACCGAAGAGGGCGGCTTCGCGTCCAACCATTCGATACAATCGTCGGCCTTGAAGAAGTCGCCAGAGACGGTTGTTTTTTCCGAAACGCGACTCTTATACAAAGGCCCGACGGTCTTAATTGGGCAATTCTTGGACATGTTCTCTATAAGTTCTGGCTCGAGCTCTTGGAAATTGTCCATCAAGATGCAGAAGGGCTTATCAAGATTTTTGTATTGACTCAATATGGCTCTTCCCAAGAAAGAATAAGGAGTACTAGGATGCAAAAAGCTAGGTACTTCATCGTACTCTAAGACAGGCATACATGGCAACTGGACATCGATCTCGGGGTTTCCCTCGGTCGGAAAAGGGACAAGGCCCTGATAGTAATGGTAATAAGCAGCAAAACAAGCGCAAGATTGCACCCAGAGCATGGCCGAAGGGAGGCCAAGAATCGCAGCGACATCAGAAACCCAAGGAATGAAGGGGTTATTGATGAGGCAAGAAACTGGTCTGCCCTGTTCTGCGTTTTTCTTGATCAACTGAGGAATGAATTCTTTGCCGACAAGCTGAAGTTGAGGCATGTACTGGTCGAGGTCCTGGCGTCTGGGGTCTTCCTCATCCCAACCATCGTCGAAGAATTCGAACTTGATAAAGCCGTCGCCGACAGGAGCAGGCTCATCGGTGATATTGTTGGCCTTTCTCATCTGCATGCCGGTAGTTTCAGGGGTTGAGAAAGTGACAAACAAGCCCTTTGACGCGAGGCACTTGCCGAGTCTAAGAAGCGGGTTTACGTGGCCTTGGCCCGGAAATGAAACTAGAACTACATGAACAGGAGACTCGGATACCATTGCTCCCGCCTGGATTTGAAGAGATGAAACTCTGATAAATCACTAAAAGCAACAAGGAGAAAATTGCAACTCGGGGAGCAAGAAAATTTCAAGTCGTTAGCCAGAAATTACATTAGATAATAAAAGCTAGCTTAGTCCACATGCACTGCAGGTAGAGATTCGAATAATAGCAGCCAAATCAATTACCGAATAAGAGTAGCCCACGTGAATTTTACCTAAAGAACAAATTTTTTTAATGATTTGATGTAATTTTTTTATTAAATAAAATTTAAGTAAACATATTAACAAGTAATGAGGTCTTAATTTACAATAATTAACATAGTTGTTATATATATATATATACACACACACACACACATAAGTCCCACGAATTTGCGTCGCCGTCTGGGCAAGCAAACGAGTTCTGTTTCCGTCGTCCTGGTCCTCGCCCTGCTGTAATTGACAGTCTCTTCTGCCGGTCTTCTGAAAAGCACTTGAACCAACCTCTAGGAGCCACACGTGAAATTATTTACTTGGAAGCTTCTTATGGTAAAGATGGAATACAACTTTCTCTACGAGTTTTATGAAAAAAAAAAAGCTAAGATTTTAAGGTAAGATTTTTACTGGCACTTTGTGAGTATGTGTTGGGTATCTTATATTACAGAAGAGAGAAATTTAAGTAGTTTATAAATAAAAAATTTATAAATTAAGATATAATATTAAATTTATAATTTTATTGTTTAATTTGGAGTTCTTGCTTTTCTCAATAAAACAATTATCTGTACATCCTATTTTTGTCGCTGCAATCAATTGAAAGTAACATCCACTAACGCAAAAAATCTCGCAACATACTTTTTTTTTTTTTTTTCTTTTTAATCAATTGAAGGTGACATCCACCTAACACCTAAAATCATGTCGGTAAACAAATAACGTGGCGTCGGAAGTGTTTTGGATCGTGAAAAAACAGCACGAAGCAGTTATGTCACATACGAGCATAAATTCTACATTTTCTTCTAGAAATTCAAATATAAGATTTTTAAGAATGATATTTAAACACTTAACTATCTACGAGACAATATATATATATATATAAGTAGGAAAAAAAAGGAAAGAAAAGATTTCTTCTTTAAGAAAAATTAATTTAATGCTGATTATAAGAGTTTCTAACCATTAATTTCTTTTTGCATTTTGTGTTTAATAACCTTATAAGATGCAGTTCTTCAATGATAAAGAAAATTTAAAAATATAAAATTTTAGTTTAATTAAATGCAATTATAAACATTTGCTCATAATAATTGAAATTAAAACAAAATTATAAATTCAGTTGTTTCCAATTTTCGTTGTCATGAATCCAAATTTGGTTGTAGGATGCTCAAGCTGTTAAGTATCGTTGTCATGAATATCCGAAGAAAACTAATTTTTGTACGGTTTAAAAATCATTCAATTTAAAAAATATAAAAAAGAATATATAAAAATAAATTATATATTAAATTTTAATATGTCTTATTTATGCACAAACACATTAAATTGGAAACATAAATAAAATATAAAAATAAAAATTTACAGTAAAATTAAAAAATAAAGATAATATAATTTAAACTCAAAGTCTTTCGATTATAAAAACTCTTTTAAAGCATGAAACTTCTAACCTATGTGCAGCGTATTGTGTAGTTGACGCGAGAAACACAATCGCAAATTGGCCTTCAAGATCGGAAGACACTGGAAGAAAAATGTTGTCGCTAGTTTCTTACAAAATATTCTAATGATTAAAAATTAAAACTTTTATATTCAAAAATTCAATTATAAATTTGAAGAGAAGGTATTGAATTCATGAAAATAATAAAAAATATATATTTATATAATTTTTTTTTACTAAATAAAAAGAAAAAAATACGTGTATTGCAGTCAATTTGTTTGGACCACCATGCAGCGTCATGTTTGGACTCTCATCCGTAGTCACGTTGGGACTAAGATTTTTTTTTTTTTTTGGATATAAAAACATAAATGTTTAACAAATCTATATACATTAATTAATTTTTCACTCAGTCATTGATTAATTCCAATAACACATCAACAGTAAGTTTTGATGGAAAGCCACTTGCAAAGACATTGGTATGTATATATATATATATATATATTGTATTAATTGAAATTCATGTTCTATTATTATTATATTTTTAATGAAAAAAAAATAAATAATAATTAATTTTTATGAATAAAATTAAATAAAAAATCAATAAATAATTATTAATTTTGCCATTGTAGCCACTGGTTTGATTATAAAGGTTAGGAGGCTATGTTGTTTTTTTTTTGGGGGGGGGGGAGGGGGAGGAGAGGAATTTTTGAAAAAAAAAAAACTAATTAAAAGAGTAAATTGATGAAAGAAAAAATTATAATATTCTATTAATTATTTAATCTTCTGTGTAGTGTACCTCTTATTCTTCACCTATGTCATTCTTAATTAATTGACGCGGGCGAGATGGATGTGGGGACAGACAATGACTTATAACTGTAAGGCAAGAGTTCTCGGGACAGACAGACACTGACTTATAACTACACCGACTGATCCTACCAATGCCAGATCGGTACCAAGTAGTAAGGCAATTATGTCCCCGAGGAAAAAGCCGCCGGTTGCGACCCAATGCCTTCTCTCCGGCACCAAATTCTTTTCTTTAGTCCTGGACCCTACCAAAGCAAGCAAGTAAAATCCTTGCAATTACGCCATCAAAGTATTGTTCCAAGAGCTTCAAATGACATGGGTTTATTAAACAACAAACCGTTTTCTATCTGCTTCTTGCATATTTTCAGTCCAGTGATAGATTCTTACGAATCTTACATTTCCTCTTACACAACACGATTAAGGTTAGGGAGAGGATAGAACGTACGGGAACAAGACTTTGGGCACCAATTAAGAAAACGTGAAACAAATTATTGTGGATACCAATATTTTTTTTTTTTTGTCTCATAAATTTTATAACTCTTTTCATAATTAAAATTTAACATATTAAAAATAAGAATTTAAATATCGAAATGTCTCCGGTAAAAGTAGTTTTAGAGACACGAGTTTGATGAGGTGGGTCAGTCTAACCCCCAAGTTTTGCATGTGAGGCCTCCTACTCCGAGATTTGACATGTCCGCACGAGCCGCCCCATGTTTCAACCCTCGGTTCCTTCACGGGTTTAGACATAAAATTTCATCAATCCAATCCCCATTCATATCCGTTCAAATTCTTGATACTGTTATGCTTTCATGGGCTTAGAAATTGCACTTCTTACAAAGAACCGAGCCTGAGCCAGAGATTTCCAAAGATTTTAGGAGAATCTCCGCTTTTGTTCCATTACTCGGCCCACGATATGATAAAGCGCGGTTAGTCAACGGCTAATGCAGAGACATTTTTATTTATTTGAAAAGATCCAAAGTACAGCGGGATCTCACTTTACTTATTTTAAAAAGATTTACCAACGGCTAATACAGAGACTCAATTTTCTCATTGTCTTTTTTAATTTTTTATTTTTGGTACATACAAATTTATTTGTTGTCTGTCATGACTGAAAATCTAACAAAATCTCTCCTTTATTTATTTCTCAAAAGATGTATAAATACGAAAAAAGAAGAAAAAAAAAAAGGCACACAAACAAGAAACAAAAACTCTTAAGTCCTGATTTCAAGAGGAATGGTGGAAATTTTTCTGTATAAGCAGAACCTTTTTCCTTTTTGAAAAGTTTCATCCGTTATTTTATTTTATTTGACTCTCTTTTCTTTTAAATTAAAAATGGACAAATATATATATATATATATTTGAGAGAGCGAATTAAAGCCAAAACCCTTCTTAACTCCCAATGTGCCCGCTCCGCCCTCCCAAGAAACGATGCTTATGGCGGGCCTTATTCTCCGCCGCGGAGACCTCCTTCACCGATCCCGCCGTTCCACCGTTCTCTGCACCTCAGGCGTCCGCGTCCCCCTTGCTCGCGACGCCACCAGTCTGAGCGTATCCTTACCGCCCAAAGATCGCAACTATGAAGAGGGTACCCAAAAGAAAAGCGGAAAGTGGTTCACTTTACCTCCGTACAAGCATTCCATCGATGGCTCCGCTTTGGGAAAATCGCTTTCGGCAAATCCGGTCACAACCACAAATGCTGCCGTCACTGAAACGACGGTGCTCAAGTGGGTCATTCGTTGCTGCCCTGAGATCCCCAGAAGCCTTTTGCAAAAGCTATTTCGCTTAAGACAGGTTTTTTCCTATTTTTCGACTCTCACTTTCATGCCATCTTTCTTGTTGTAGGAAAAGTGTTTGTTAATGGCCGAAAATCTCGAAGGTATGGAAATTTATTCGTCCCCAGAAAAAGAAAAGGGTAACTTGTGGAAATTCAATGGAATTTATTGCGTTGTCTTTGGTTGCAGGTTAGAAGGCAGTCCTGTAATTTCGATGATCAAGAACATGAACCCCGACTTAGAAGGGTAATTAACTAAAGTTTGATTTAGTCTTTATGTACCTCTCCTTTAATCCTTCTCTTCTTAAAGGGAAGATTGATAATTATTTATCATTTGAATGGGATTATAGAGAAATTGATCTTAGAATTGTTGAAAGGGAGTTGCTTTCTTTCTGATATTTGAACTTTTGAAAGGTGAAAGCTAAAGACTGGATGAACGTGGGTGACAGAATCTTTCTTCCCTATTCCATTCAAGAACTGCCTTCCAAGAAACAAGAATGTAATTATAAGGAAGAAGAAGTGAACTTTATGCGGAGCCTTGTTTTGTTTAAGGTTATTATCTGTTGGGTCTTTTAGTATCTAGATATGGCAAACTTTATTGTTTTTTGAAATTTTTATTCTGTATGCTTCTGAAATCTAGGATTCTGCAATTATTGTTGTCAACAAACCCCCAGGAATGCCTGTTCAGGTACAACAACAAATGCATTCTTGTTCTTCGTTGTTTTTTGTTTTTCTGGATATTCAGTTGTAAGGATTTATTGTTATTTTTTGCTTCTTCCCTTTTCTGTGATTGACTAGGGTGGCATTGGCATAAAAAGAAGTTTAGATGAACTTGCAGCAGCCTGTTTAAGTTATGACTACTCAGAAAGGCCTCGTTTGGTGAGCTGATGAAAATTTGCATTGTTTATATTGATTGCTGAGAATTTTTTCTCTGACATAGTCTGTACAAAAAGCAAGTTTGGCACAATATACTATGCATGAAGTCTAAAAACTTAAGATAGGGATTGATAAGATGTCCTCATTTCCTGTAAACTATCTCCAGGTAAAAATAAAAATGAGTCATTGAATTGATTTATCTCTTCTTTGACCAACTCTGCTTGGCAGAGCTGGCCGGGGCCAAAGGCCATCCATTGGGGCAGCGGAGGTTCGAGACCCCCATGCCCTGAAATCCTGAAAAATGCTGTAATTCCCTCTTCCTGATGACAAAAACGAATTATCACCTGATGACAAAATGCTGTAATTTATTCATTCACAATGCATACAGTGTCTACTCCCATTTCTAGTTAATTGTGATTCTCTGTCTGACAAACTTTATGGTTATAGGTTCATAGACTTGACCGGGATAGCAGTGGCATCTTGGTGTTGGGACGGACACAAACAAGTACAAGCATTCTGCATTCTATATTTCGGCTGAAAACTTTTGCAGCATCAAATGATGTGAGTAGCTTTCATCACTCCTCCTTTCCTCTTTCCGTCCTTTTGTGGCAGTAATGAGTTCATATTCATTATAAGTAGTCTTAGTTTTGTTCTAAAGTGAAATCTAAACATATGACTTACATTTTTAAGGATATTGAAAACAAGCAAAAAGTCCTACGAAGACATTACTGGGCACTTGTCATTGGGACTCCAAGACATCCAGCAGGGATGATTTCAGCACCATTGGGAAAGGTCAGGTGAAGCTTAACAGAACTTTATTGCTTGTCCATTCCGAACTCTTGGAAATGTAGGCCCAAAAGGTTTTAAGGGACAAACAGTGATTGGACTGAAAAATGTTCTCCATTTGGACGTCTTTGCTAGTATTCTACAGCCACACGTAGTTGTTAGGATAACAATTTTGGCTCAATCTATAAAAAAATAATTTGGCCCAAGTACAGCCCAAAATCTTCCCGTATTTTTTGTGCAGTACATTTTTCTTTTCACTGTAACCATTTAGCGAACGTCATTTTTTAATTGGCTTCAGGTGGTAGTTGATGGTGGGAAGTCTGACCGGATAACAGTGGTTGGGGATGCACAAAACATATCTTCTCAGCATGCAGTGACACAGTATAGAGTAATTGCTTCATCTCAGGGTCAGCATCAAGATTTTGAAGTTCTGCTGGCCAAACTTCAAACATTTTGAAAGAAAGCAAAAAGCAAAATGACATAACAAGACTGACTAAATCCAACTCATTAAACATTACACGTAACTCTAATGCAGATTATTGGTTCTTCACATTGTCAACTGCTTTAGATATAGCAGGAACTCTGAGGTTGCTACTCTTAGCACATTGTTTCTGAATATTTTTGCTTATGATCCAATATATAAAACTTTCCCTATCAAAGTTTCATGTGATTTACTAAGTGAACTTGCTTGTGTGTGTTGCTTTATTCTGCTTTTTGTGGAGTTTACATTGTTAGCCATAAAATTCCATTTATAGTCCGCATTTGCTGTTCATGGATATTCATCTATTTCATTGATGTTCTCGTATATTGGGAAAATTTAACACACAAAAATACTTTGACCACACATATTTTGCCTTATAATCTTGCCTGTGTTGTAGTGCAGGCTACACATGGTTAGAGTTGTCCCCTCTCACTGGCAGAAAACATCAGGTATGAATCTCAACCAAAAGATTTGTCTGTGGGCCTTTGCTACTTGACATCTGATTATTGATATTTCACACTGTCTCAATGCCTCTCAACCTTTTTGGGCACAAAGCTCCGGGTACACTGTGCTGAAGTATTGGGGACCCCAATCGTTGGAGACTATAAATATGGGTGGCAAGTTCACAGGAGTTGGAAATGTTTACTATGTTCCACTCTAAAGAGCAACTCAAGCGAGGAACTTGCCAACGAAAAGAAGGTTCCTTTTGGACTTGATTTTGAAAGTGGAAGCATACGTGAAATGCAACCTCGCCTACATCTTCATTGCAAACAGGTGGTTTTGCCGAATGTTTCAAAAGCTGTTCAATGCTTCCAGATATCAGCAGACTCTGATTTCTCACGACTGGAGAGCATTAAGTTGGATGCCCCTTTGCCTGCATACATGCAAAGAAGTTGGGATATGTTGAGCTCCTGAGCAAGAATTAGAAATCTTGTGGGATCTGGGATGCATTTTTTGGATGTGTCATGTCTTGAAAAGGGCTATGAAACAAAAGAAGTCTCAAAGCCAAATGCATAGCCGAGCGATTGGCTGTCTTGGCTATCTTTCCAGTGAAAAGGGCATCCTTCGTGGTGTTTCTAGTATCCTAACATCTATTTTATCTGGTAACTTTTCTCTGCGTGGACGACAATTTTCAGAATTAGCAATGCAAAGCAGCATCACGCGAGCTTCCATTTTATGATTGCTTTGAGGTACGTTTCATGGCCCAAGTGGACCGAGGCACCAGCCGCCGAATGAGGCTCAAGGACAGAAAAAGAGCTGTCACAGTCACATTCATAGCTATTTACTTTAAGATGGACTTCGGCTCAGACTCTTTATGGAGCAGCGAAGAACCAAAAGGTCTTGGTTTCGTGACTTCGGGAAAATTGAAAAAAAAAAAAAAAAAAAAATACAATTTAATATATCTCATCACGGGAAGTCTCTGGCTCTCTTTAAAAAAAAAAAAAAAAAGTCTTTTCTCTTCGTTTGACATGTTAATCTCGATTTGGTTTTAAGTGGGATTTTTTATAGTCAGCTTTGCTTTCGAAAATGTTACTTTTGGTCCTCTTTTGTGCCAAGCATGCACGGATGATGGTTGTGAGGAAGATACAGACACGAAAAACACAGAAACAGTCTGACAAGTTTTTATGCACATAAATCAATGTTCTTGATTTGTTAGACTAGCAACGTATAATTTTTAGTTTCAGTTTTATTGGGATGGCTATAGGTTGGGGTGGTAGAGAATGTGGATGATTAACGCAAAATTAACTGGGTTTCATTGGAGAGAACCTGTTCATTCAAGGCTTTGGGCGGTCTGGCCTCCCGGGTTTTAATTGCTCCAGCTTTTCCAAATTCACTTCTGATTAACAAATATGAAACCACATAATATCACTTATTATTTATTCAAAAATATTTTAATAATTAAGAACCTAGTCTTCAACATTCGAAACCTTTGATTTTAATTCCAATAAGATTACCAACAAAAAATGCTAACAAAAATATACAAAGGATTTTAAAGTTAATAGAACAGACAAAAAGGCGCATCGTTAAATTAGTAGAATTAAAAACGTGGGTCTGGCTAGTTTACATTATCTAATGCTATGTGGTCAATAATCTCAACTCAATAAAAATAACCTAAAAAACGGGGAAAGTGAGTCAAAGTAAATATAGTTATTAAACAATAAACAACGTAAGGCTGGGCGTCACATTCAAGTTGGAATTTGTCTCTCCTTCTCTGCTATTGGTGATACGGGGTTGTAAGAATTGGAACATCCTCCTCCTTCCTCTTCAGTGCCCTTTTTTTAAATCAAAAAAGGAGATTTTTTTCAAGATTTTAGTAAAATATGGATGTTTATAATGCTGTGATCCCATTCGCATTTTCACCGGGTGGGCCCATCCATCCTTGATCATCAAGCAAAGGCGAATAATTAGAAGTCGTGATGAGATTTCGGTCCACCGACTCGGAAAATTGGAACATAGACAATATTGTGATGGCGTTCAAGGCAGAGAAGAAATAAATTTATGGAATTTTTTTTTTTTTAAAAGGGAAGAAGAACGTTAATAACAAATGGGATCATCCTTGGGCACATAATAATACCTTATTTTTTCCAAAATTTTTAGTCAATAATAATGCCAGCAGTGCCGACTTCAAAGGATTCATGGCGTGTACAGCTCCTGACACTGATACGTTTATTAAAAACAACAAGTAGGCCTTCAAATCGCAGTTAATCGGTTCCTGCCGATTATCGGGCCGCGCCGAAGGAGGATACTGACAAGAAAATATTACATGGGTATTATGTTGCACTATCACGTTTTCTCACGTTACCTGAATATTTATAATAACCTCGACACATAATTATTGTAATTAATAATCAAGAATATAAATATATTATAATAATTATAATTATAATTATATACTAAAATCCTTGTTGTGGAAGCGGAGGACATCCCCACCTCCCCCTACATTTCCCGGACCACAATGTGGGTCCCACTCCCTAGATGTCACTTCATGGCTCTGCCGCTCTCAGTCGTTGCGTCTACGTTCAACGCCGTAAATTTGGTTTTTTACTGTTTTTGGTCGAAAAAGTGGGTGCCGCACAAGCTCATATAAGCACGCTAGCCCATGGAGTTTTTTCCAAGTGTCCACAGAGACTCATCGCCTTTTCTGTCTCTTCGCAACTTGTTGGGAATAATGGGTAGCCTTGCAACAGAGAAGACAGTTACGGGATGGGCTGCAAGAGACCCATCTGGGATCCTCTCTCCCTACACCTACACTCTCAGGTGTTGATTTCGAACCTTGATTTGTATGGGATGGAGTTTTTTAATTTTTTATTTTTTTCCAATAAATGGTATTTTCTGTTACCTTATATATCATGTCTCAATTCTTTGCAGAAGCACAGGTGCTGAGGACGTTTTTGTCAAGGTTCTTTGCTGTGGAATCTGCCACACTGATGTGCACCAAGTCAAGAATGATCTTGGCATGTCACGCTATCCCATGGTTCCTGGGTACTGCTCCTCAAAGCCCCTTTCTGTGGTTGCCAAGAAGCCCGGAAGACAAGAGGCACACGCACACGCACACGCACGCGCACGCGCACGCGCACAAAGAAATAGCTGCCATTAAGTTTTTCTTTCTCACAATTTTTGTTCTTTGGACATTTAGCCATGAAGTGGTTGGTGAGGTGTTGGAGGTGGGATCAGATGTAACCAAATTCAAAGCAGGAGATATTGTTGGTGTTGGGCTTCTCGTTGGATGCTGCAGGGATTGTCGTCCATGCAAATCAGACAACGAGCAATATTGCAGCAAGAAAATCTGGTCCTACAATGATGTCCACACCGATGGGAAACCCACCCAAGGCGGCTTTGCTGAATCCATGGTCGTTCATCAAAAGTAAAAGTCCAAACTTTCCCAGTCCCCTCCCTCTTCAAAAGAAGTTGCTACTTCGCTATCAATTGATTGAGTAATCTAAAGGTTGAATTTTTGTGCCCGTATTGATTTTTTTTTCTTGTTTTCCGGTTGGACTCTGGTCAGGTTCGTGGTGAAGATACCAGATGGGATGTCACCAGTGCAAGCAGCGCCACTACTATGCGCTGGGGTGACAGTGTACAGCCCACTAAGCCACTTTGGACTGAGGGAGAGTGGGCTAAGAGGAGGGATATTGGGGCTTGGAGGAGTTGGACACATGGGGGTGAAGATAGCAAAGGCAATGGGTCATCATGTGACCGTGATTAGCTCTTCTGAAAAGAAGAGGCAGGAAGCTTTGGAGCATCTTGAGGCTGATGAGTACTTGGTTAGCGCAGATGCAACCAGAATGCAAGAAGCTGCCTACTCCCTTGATTACATCATTGACACTGTGCCTGCTTTTCACCCTCTTGAGCCTTACCTCTCTTTGTTGAAACTTGATGGAAAGTTGATATTGATGGGAGTTATCACCACTCCTCTCCAGTTTGTCACACCTATGGTCATGCTTGGTAACTCTCTCTCTCTCTCTTGCAAATGAATACAACTAGAAGCATAATTTTCCTTCCTCCTTGTACGTAATAATTGATGCTAAATTTTGTTGTCTAAATTCTTGGAATCTTATTATGAGTGTCCTTTTTGATTTCTTGGGGTAATTTTTGTATTAGAGAGGAGAAGCATAACAGGGAGCTTCATAGGGAGCATGAAGGAAACAGAGGAAATGCTTGAGTTCTGCAAGGAAAAGGGCTTAACATCCACAATTGAGATCGTCAAGATGGATTACATCAACACTGCTTTCGAGAGACTGGAGAAAAATGATGTCAGATACAGATTTGTTGTTGATGTTGCTGGCAGCAAGCTGAATCAATAAACAAATAAAAAGATCATCGCGAATTAAACCCAACCCCAGTCCAAGACACAAGTGCTTATTTCCTCTGCTTTTTTTCTTCCGCTAGGGACATGCCTAAGTTTGTTTAACGAAGTACACTTCTATCTTAGTGTTGTAACATTTTCAAAAACGAACGGCGACTTTGGTTAAGATGAATCTGGCGCCAAGGAAAAAATTAATTAATTTTTATATTTTATATATTTAATTATATTTATTATGTTTAAATTCATCCGATCAAACTCACCTACGGAAATCTCTTACCCATTGCAGAAAATTAAAGCAGTTTTCTTGTTCTTAAGTATCTAGACTTACACTGCCTGTGTCTGAACCACAACCACCGCCGCCGCCCATTCTATCGCTGCACCGCATGTGTTGTCGTCGTTCATTTAGGCCACGTGTACGAGTTACGTTAGGTAGCTGTGAGCTAGCATCGACATTAGCCTATCACTTTGACAACTTGGAGGACATGCCACTTGATATGATTTCAGTCACGTACCAAATCAATTGAATCAATGTCCGGACAGGGCCCGATTGTCTGATCCATCGCTTTTCATTTATTTTATCCTCCAATAAAAAAAAAGGTTCTCCAAGGAAACCATGGGTCTGTTGCACGAAAAAGTAAGTGTAAATGCTTATTTAGTCAAATTCCTCGGTTCAGAAAAAAGTGTAGCCGTTCTCTTAAATTTCAACGGCTAAGACACAATTGTGGTCCTGGTACGGCTGTGCGTATTCAACTTCCTTCTAGAATCCATAAGCCTGGTCAATGGCCAAGGCTGAATTGCCTTCTACACAACTCCTTTGATGACGGTGCTCTCTCTATAGTCGAGAATGATGGCTTCTCAACAACTACGGTCTCCCGTCACAAAATGTATTTAGAATTTGTGAATAATTAGATGCATCGGTTAAGAAAGAAGACTAGGTGTTGAAAGCAAATTGTGAACGTCTTTTACCTAAAATGGCATGTTAGGCGACTTTTGTTGGGCTCTTTCGAGTGATTGGTGCGGTTCGCTCAAAAAAGGGGCTGATTTCACCAGCACACGGAATTGTGCAATGTGCATATCCTCTAAGATTGAAACGTCCACCAAATGCCCCCCGTTCAATAAAATCAAATGTATGCGGACGAAATTTATTTTTCCAATGATGCTCAATCCTCCCTGTTAGGGGGCTGTTCTTTTATGATACAAGAATCGAAAAAAGACGGACAAAATAAAAGACCAAAGGCCCGAGCGAGGAATATGCTGAGGGGAGTTGGCCGTCGCATTCGGAAGATTGCGCCTCATTCGTTGATCTTTTCTCGCGGAGTACGAGACCCGATTGGACATTGACATTGTGCAAGAGACACTTTCCTCGACCACACAGCTGTATGAACTTATTATGATTTGGAAAATTCGTACAAGACCCATATTCAAAAAGAAGACCTACCCGATTCAATTCTGGTGATAAGAAATCCGTGGGGATTGACACATCAAATACGCAAATCACATTCAGTAGGGCCATCTAATCAAAAACCATATTGACCACTGAAAGTACACAACTACCCAACTTCACTCGGCCTCTCTTTTCCGCTCGCAATGGAAAAGGGCCCATGGAAAAAGTCCAGACATTCGTGTCCCTTCTTTTGAGTGATCCCGTCTCTGAACTACCCTCCTGATTTTACGTTCCATCCAAAATGTTAGGCCTAGTAAATTATTGCATTCGCTACTCACAAATAGGAAAAAGGACAATGACAACACCGATTAGATATAAGAAAAATGTTGTCCTCTCCAAGAAGGGTAAAACTGCATTGAAGATATTATTTTAATATATCATTTTAATGAAGGCAACTGCCATGTAAAAATTCAAAACAAAGGCTCAAGGTTTTAAATATTTGCTACGCTTATTTTATTTTTTTTCTTTAAAAAAAAAAAAAAAAACGAAAACAAAAGATTCACTACTGTCAATTTTTTCATCGTGAAAGTTGAACCACAGAAATCTGCAAATGAAAGCAATAGAGTAACAGAGAAGAATAGAGAACAAAATTGTGAATAATACATGCACGGGCCTTCTTGTTTTTATTTACCGAGTAAAACTTTTTATCTTTATATACAAGGACATGACTGACTATCTGTGTGGGTGCGGGTATGTAAACCTGAGGCAGGGATACTCCAGAGAGGAGCCTAACATGGGTAGCAAGTCGAATGTGTGAAGTTTCACCTAAAATGGCTATTGCCTGGGATAACCGTGTGCAGTGAGAGAAGATTATCAAGGCAATTTCACTTGAAAGGACTTGGTTCAAGTGTTAAATACAAAATACAACCATTGGTTCTTGATATAATGAAATGAAACGTAGGAGTGAACAAACAAGATTTTACCATTAAAAAACATAGTATGATGTCATTATAACACATCCCATTAAATGCTATCATAAGATCCAATTTGGACCCCTTGTTAATGATTGAAAAACAAAACCAAAACATTAAAATCAGCTTACCATCATAGCCTAAAAAGTTGAGACAATGATAGTATGAGGCCGCTGCCACAAATAGAAAATTTGATATCAACAGAGGTAAGAATCCATGGGCCGTAAAGATGGGCAAAAGAAAATAATGTATAACTACAACAAAATCAAGGAGGTTATTAATTTCATGAGAATATAGACTAAACTGAGGGGGAGAGAGAAAAAGGGAGCAGAAGAAGAAGCAGAAATGGAGAGAAAGAGAGAGCAAGAGAGTGGAAGAAGAAGCACAAACAGACAAACTTGCATCATAATACAACAAGATAGATGGACTCATACAAGGCATAAAAGCAAACAAACATTAAAGACACCTATGGAAAAGAAGATTTGTGACAAAATGGGATACATGCAATTTATAGAGACGTACTTCCACAAAAGCAGAAAGCAAAAGTTTCTGGACTTGCCATTCAACACATTGCTCAACCACACGACTATTTGGAGCCTCCTCCTGAAGGTATGCATTGGTCAGGTACCTACACAGAATGGACAATTGAGGTCATTCATGCACAAAGGACCTAATTACACATGGGAGGAAGGAATTTCAAAAAGTGACAATGTCGACTACGAAGAGAAACAAATGATTCCCTAGGACGAAAAGCATGGGTCATAAACAATAAATTCTAAAATAGGAGGAGAAAAAGGTCTTGTACCACTAACTAAATTAATGTCTTCCACAGATTACTAACAGAGAGCATTATAAGTAAACATTTAGGAGAATCAAGAAACATGTCTAAGCAGACACCCATGATTCTAATAGTATGTCACTGATTCTTTCTTAGATAATTGCAATTACCAAAGACAAGGTTTCTTGCACAAGTATGATTTGGCCCTAACTGTTCTGGAAGCTTTGAGTCTGTACTACTTGTTTAAGACACTTCAAATCAACCTCATAGTTTTAAGTTATGTCTGTCAGCCTTGCATGCAATGCAGGTGAAGTCCGCTGAAATAAGGGCCCAGGAAATTTAACTGGGACATGTCACAACCAATACCATAGCAACGCAGGATAGTGGCCCTTACCAACAACATGTAGCCAGAAGTATGCCAGTAATTAAGAAATGGGCAAACAATACGGAAATAATAGTTTTAAGTTATGTCTGCCAGCCTTGCATGCAATGCAGGTGAAGTACACTGAAATAAGGACCCAGGAAGTTTAACTGGGACATGTCACAACCAATACCATAGCAACGCAGGATAGTGGCCCTTACCAACAACATGTAGCCAGAAGTATGCCAGTAATTAAGAAATGGGCAAACAATACGGAAATAATGAAAAATACTGTATGTGCGGCACTATAGTCATACCAGAAGAAAAAGAACAGAGCAAGAAAATAAGATTTATTCTTCAGAACAATACTTCAAGATCAAACTGAATGGCAACAAAAACTGAAAAGTCTGACAGTGAATAAGTTAGACAAATTCTGAACACTCTGCCACAATGCTGCTTGGTTTAAAAGCTAGACATCAAGATGCAGAAATGCTTCATTATGCATGTGACAACATTTCTCAACTTGTAAAAAAATAGTCATTGAAATTTCAGCATTGCCTCATAATATCATATTCAAAGGTCACAAACAGAACCCAACTAAATGGTTCCCAGAACGGATTCTCATGGTGGGGAAAAAAATGAAACTGAAATTCGATGAAGACATAACAACTCAGGATTTCCACATTATTAGAAGTAGTAAGCACAGACAGGAATAACAGACGTCACTTACGCAGCACAGTAAGCCAAAGTTGCAACTGCCAAAAGTAGGCTGCAGATTACAACAAAACCAGGATCATCATGTGCCCATTGATTCTTCATTTCTAAGACCAAGCAGAAAAACAACTTTGAAATTATAAAGTAAAAAGTGCATCGTTCTACTTCACCAAAGAGTGCATTGAAGGCAAAGAAGTAAATTCTGATAACAAAAAACTAGCTAACTGCATGAATGCCAAAAACACACATGATCCTGTGTCTCTATATCAGTGCTTGCATTTAATTCAGATCAAGTTTAAAATTTTTTCCAAATTTTGTTTATGGCTCTCTGTTTTGGAATTTTTCATGTAACTTAACCAATTTTATTAGCATGAATTGTTACCCTGATGTTAATGGTTTATTTTCACCTAAGTGCAAAACTAAATCATGCAGCAACTTTGAAACACCCGACTGAGCCACAAGATGAGAGAGAAACTTCGTATCAAAACTCTAGGCCATTTTACATTTTATGTTCATGCGGACCAGCTCATTGGAAAAAAGATAAAACAGCTGCAATGCTACGAAGTTAATAAAAAGAGTAGTTTCTTAGCAATACATCCAATGTATTGTTGAATACATCTAATCAACGAGTAAACGGAAATGGACTTAAGCTTGTGATACTTAGTGTGCTGATAGCTGTACCAAAAGCAATTCAACCACATGCAAAACCCATAGAAACTTAGTTATTGTTAGCAACAATGTTAATCGCCATCGCTACAATAGATTCCTTAAACCTTGCACGCCTAATCAGAAGTAACATAAGATAAAGAAGTCTTGACTCTTGACAATGCTTATTATTGTTAACAACGACGTTAATCACCATATCTGTGAAGCAAGCAAAACACTAATTAACTATTACCAGTCATATGGCAACAAAAACACAATACACAAACAGTTAAGAACAAGCAACTTGCACAACTCTGGGCGACGTGCAAAGGTGAAGCATTCGCTAGAAAGTGTATTCTATATCCATTTGTTGCCACTACAAGAAAAGTAGAGAGAGAGAGAGAGAGATTCAATTAAGATCTGATTGCAAGGAGTCCAAGCACACCGTTCAGCTGGAAAAGCGAGCCAGCCACTGTGAATTGTGAAATTTAATGCTAAAAAATGGATCCAATCGGCAGCGATCCGACCTGGAGAGAAAGGGAGAGAGAGAGATGACCTTGATGATTCGTCGGCGATATGCGGAGGACGATGCACGCCCTTTCGACGCCGTCGTTGGCAACATCTCTTCTCTCTATCTTTCTTTAATAATGCGATATTCTACTTGTTTTTCTTTTTTTTCCATTCCTTTGCTCCGCCGACGTCGAGGTCGATCGGAGATCTGTGGAGAAAGCCTAGCCCTCCTTTAGCTTTCTCTCAGTTGGATTGAAACTGGCAGACAACCGAGGAGCGCGACGACTCCTCCCTCTCTCTCTCTCTCTAGAGACTGGACTCTGGACAGACCAGTTGGTACGGATATTAATAATCGGGCTCTTAGTGGACCACGGCTTTAGCTTGGACCTCCTCATGTTCATTTTAAGTCGGGATTCCTTCTAGCCTCACTTGGATTAACATTCTCATAAAACTCACCATCCACGTAATGTTGGGCTTGCTCTCTTTGCTTGTCTGATTCAACCAACCACGTGAGCAAGTTTTACTTTCCGAATATTAATAGATTTACATAATTTTTTTAATTTAATTTTAGTGTTAACAATATTAAAATTTGTTACCACGCTATCAATATAAATTTTGAACATAAGAGTAGGCCTCAGCAAAGGATTTCAAATCCAAACTAATACCAAAGAAAACACACCAAAATATAATTAAATAACTACCTCCAGTGTATTTTTTTACATAATAGTCAATAATTATTATTAATTATCATTAAATGTATCCTTGCCCAATTTCACAACTATTTTTTTAAGTTTTGGTAATTAAAATTTAAAAAATATATTTTTTTATTTTATAATATTATTCGTAGAATTTTTTGGTTTCAAATTACTCAATCTTATCTAAAATTAAATATATTTAGTCTAGCTAAATTCTTTTCCACTTTTAGATTAGTGACAGTTATTTGTTCTAACAAAACAGTATACTGAATATAAGTTATTATTCCCAATAATTAAAAAAAAAGATCTTATTATCTATTTATTTATTATCGTGGTTAGGATACCTTAAGATTGCGCTAGATTGCTTAAAGTTTAGGTGCAGGAATATAAAACACCCCGTTGTAATGTTTGAAATTTAAATCAACAATTAATTGTAATATTCGAAATCATTACAAAGGTTTTTTTTTTTCATCATTACAGAGGTTTTTCATTGCATCGTTTTGGCAAAATGATTGAATGTCCTCTGCTACGTAAAATAGGGTCCGAGATTTTCTCTAATATTATATTTTCTATTTATTAAAAATTTTGTTAAATTATAATTTATTTTTATAAATCTTATAATTATTTTAAAGAATTAAAATTTAAAATATCTAACAATACTTAATTATTGAAATATATTAAAAAGACTCAAATTTTATTTAATATTATAATAAATTTATTCATATAAAAAAATTAAAATTTATTTTTTTAGTAATTTTTTTAAATTAAAATTATTTTATCTGAATCAAATAATTAAATTAAATTATTTAAAATTAAATTTTATATAAATTATATAATAAAAAAATTAATGACATGTAAATTAAAATAATTAAAATCAAAATAATAATTAAAATTTAAAATAATTTTATATTTAATTAACTTAAAATTATAATAATAATAATTTAAAATTTAAAAATTCTTAAATTTAATACATACAAAACTTAACGAATACGAAGAAATAAAATATTCAATTTGCAAATAACATAAAAATTGAAATAACCCAATCCGATTTTCACACTTTGATTTTACCACGTGTGGATGGAAAGAAGTCTTGATTGAAGTTCCCTTTCTTACCTCGTCCTTGTACCAATAATCGAGCCGTTACAATTTTGAAAACCATAAACAAATCAATACCAAACAACCTTCTTTTTAAAACCAAAAGCAGCAACAGAACAAAAAAACCAAAAAAAGAAAAGGAGAACGCACTATTCATGACATTATAAATAGTGTACGATCTAAATCATTCTGAGATAAAATTGAAATAATTACAATAATTAATTACAACTAAAAATCTAAATTACTTCACGTCTATAGTTTTTATAAATCTTGTGTCCTCCCTAACAAAATTTAAAAAGAATTTAGGCTCAACTCTTCACTACTTGCCCATTTTTCCCCTCCTTGTCTCTGACCGAACAAAAATTAATGCTCTTTAATCTTTAGTCAAAACTAACTAATCAACCAAATCAATTTTGCTGATCCCCCAGTGCTCCTTTTTTTTTTCAGGAATTTTTAACGCCTCGGTAATTTGTGTCACCAAAAAGAAACCCACCTTCTTTGCCAATCATTGCCACGTAATCCCTCACTTCCCTCCGAATCGTCTCCTGGATTATTGTTAACAGCTCCGGTCCAACCGGCGTCGTTCTATCGGCGACAGTTTGCGTTGACAACTCTTTTGGAGCTGAAGCCGAGTCGCGTCTCGGTGACTTTCTTGGTCGAATCCCCGGTGTGGCCAGTGAAAGTTCAGTCGAAACGTCACCGTTGCTGGTCCAAGATTCAGATGGCGGTGATTCTTGAGATGGCGCCGAAGGGGGCATCGTCGTTACCGGCTGATACGGCACCTTCCATCGCCATTGTTTCTGCAAGGAAGATGATATCACCGCCTGTCCTCCGTCGCTGACGTCAGACGCCGACGGAATTGCACTGTCGGGATTCGACGCCGTTACTTGCGACTTCTTCGCCGGTGGTTGCAGCCCTTCCCTTTGCTCTTCGATTACGTCTTCGATCAACGTAGAGCATTTTCTCTTAAGCGTGGAGTTCCAGTGGTTCTTGATTGCATTATCCGTACGGCCATTGAGGAGCCGCGCTATGGTTGCCCACTTGTTCCCATACTTGGCGTGAGCTTTGATTACAATCTCGTCTTCTTCCGGAGTGAAAGCCCTGTGCTCCACCCCGGGAGACAGCTGATTGTACCAACGTAGACGGCACGATTTCCCGGATCGACCCGATATTGACATGGATATCAGTGACCAGTTACGCGCGCCATGCTTTATCACGAGCTTCTTCAAAAGTAGGTCCTCCTCGGGGCTCCACGGACCTTTCACCCGATCCATCTTCGAATCAGGATCCATTTATCTGCAAACCGACAAGAAAACCCAAAAAAAAAAAACCTAAACAAAAAAAAGTAACAATGGCGGTGGACAGATAAAAGAGAGAACAACACGTAGGCAGGTGCGAGAGAGACAGGGCAGAAAAGGAGTATAAATAGGGAAGGGCAGGCATTGGTACAGCCAGGATAATGGTAACCGGCACTCTTCAGTTACCAGTTAAAGATTTGACAGCTGTATAACTGCAATTCAATTGCTGCATATCTTGAGTGGCTTATTTCCAAATGCGAAAAAGTTGCCTTTCATTCCTTGCTGCCCATCTTAAGAGCCTTATTTCCTAGTAAGGAGAAAAGTTATATAAATCGCGGTGAATTGAACTCGAACACATATCCCTATAAATTATATTACAATAAATAATAACGGTTAATTATATATTTTTAATATTTTAATACTTAATTATAATTATAATAAGATCACAAATATTCATACTATGGTCATTATAATAACATCAAATAGATTGTGTGAATAACAATACTTCTAGATACTGTCAGTTATCAAAATAAAATGTTGGAAGTGAAGGATTAATTGATTCAACTATACCAATGTTTATTACTATGTGATTTATAAATTTATTATGGTCTTCTCTGTATAAACTCAATTTCATGGATATTTGTACGCAAAATAAAAAAATGTTAATATCACAAAAAAAAAAAAAGAAAATGAAATTGGGATTTATTAATATTATAGAAAACCAAAAGTTTTTTTAATTAAATAATTACACAATTCTAATAATTTACCAATATTGATTAGACTATAGTAATATAACAAACATTAATATACTATATCAAAACTTAAAATTTTTTATAGTATAATATTAATATTTCATAAGACAAAGAGTTAGTATTACCAAAAAATTTATATATTTATAGAATTTAATAAATTTTAACTTTATAATAATTGAGTTATAAAAGAATTTCTCATTTATTATTGTTTTGTGATAGATTGGATTTATATAATGGTTATTCTTTTGCTTGATTGGAATGAGATAGGTAAAAAGAAGGTTTTTATAATTATATCTATTTATTTTTTAAATTCATTACTATGTTAATTTTGTTAATTAAATTTGACTCATATTGAATATGTTTCATTTAGTGTAGTCACATGATAGTCACTCACACATTACCTAACAGATTCATCTTTTATTATTATTATTATTATTATATTATTAAATTTATTAATGTGATACAAATTTTAATTTTAAAAATAGAAAATAAAATTTTTTAAATATTATAATTATTTTTTATTATATTTTAAAATACTTTTCATTTTATTATTTTTTAAAATTTTAAAAAAATGTATGACTTATATTACATTAATAATTACGTGAAATTTAAATAATTATTTTATAATTATATTTAATATAAAATATTTTATATAAAATAAATTTAATAAATAAAATTAATATAAAAAAATGAATGTTAAAAAATAAAATAATAAAAATTAGTTAACGTTGAGAGTCAAATTTGCCTTTTTGCCAAAGAGAAATACTGACGTGAAATAACTGGAAATAAGATTGCGGCAGTCGTTATAATTTGACTAATAAACAGGGATTTATATTTTCTATTTTTTCGGGGGGCCAGGAGCGGGCGCACGGAAATAATTTGTATTATTGATGCCAGGCTGCCAGCCTGTGAACCTGCCACGCAACGATATGTTAACCGCCTCTTTCGTCACCGACACGAGTCGGTCACGAACGAAGGAAGAGCGTAATTTCGTTAACAACATATACTATTATGCGCAAACGCATGTTAAAAAATCAAATATATATCATCTCAATAAATAAGAGTTATATAAAATAATAATAATTGGATGATATCGTATTTAATATAAAGTGTGAAATGAGGACTATAAACTGAGAATGAGTAATTTCGTTTTCAATGCTTAATAAATAATAGTTTCATTCACATTTTCTAAAGAAAAGAATGAAAATCCTCCACTCATGAAAGGTAACCATCCAATTCGTTCTTACATCTTCTGGGGAACAATTTTTAACATCTTTTGACCAAGTTTGATTGATATGGTATTTAATTTTTTTTTGATAGTGTAGTTACTAATTTTTTTATTTTAATTTTTTGTTTGTTTCTCTGAGAATATAGTATTGGAAACTGTTTGTTTTTTCTTTTTTTTTTTTTTTGAAACCTCGATTCTATTAACTTATTTATACGTGGATTGGGCCAAGAAAGGACCATCCTAAAATCAAACCGTTCCCGGTTCCATATGTCCCCGATGGAATTCTCCCTTTCCACCGGTCCAAATTACAAAATAGAAAAATTAATTTCGCTTAATTAGCAACGCCTCGCGTCGATATCTCATTCTCGTCTTTCTCGATTCTCTTTCTGTAAAATCCTATAGACGATCGGAAAAAAATGGGAGATTGCATTCCTCCTCGCCGCGTCTCCGTTCACCAAGCTCTCGGCGGCGGCTCAGGTATCTCTCTTCCGATCACCGTAAATATAGTATATATAGATGTATAGATAAATGTATAATGGCATCGAAATAGAAGTGGTTGGTGGATGGTTTTTATTTCCAGTAGATCCGATTATTCGAACGCGGTTTTATGAGTTTGAATTTGGCTTGCTGAATTATTTATTTATTTATATATATTTGTTGGCATCGATTTGAGAGTAGTGGCGGATGTGCTATTATGGAGAAGATGGATTGGGAGTGTGATAGTGATAGTTTCGGCAACGGCTTTGTGGTTGCTGTTCGAGCGAGCCGGTTACAATCTCTTGTCATTTGTAGCCAACGTTTTGTTTCTTCTCGTCCTTATTCTCTTCTTCTGGGCCAAATCTGCTTCCCTTCTCAATAGGTATTTTGCTCTATTAAAAATATCGATTTATTAGTTTCTTGCTTTTAAATATATATATATATATTTCTTTGAAGTTTTCTTTAGTTTTTTTTTGAGGAAAAATGAAGTTTGATTAATGCTATGGTTTAGGCCGTTGCCACCTATTCCAAATTTGGAAATATCAGAGGAGACTGTTACCAAGTCTGCTGATGTGATTCAAGTGTATGTCAATCAGGCACTGTCAATTGCGCGTGATATTACTATTGGTAGAAAATTTAAGCTGTTCGCTCAGGTTAGGAGTCTTGTTTCTCAACAATAATTTCCTGTAGAACATGAAAAATCTGTTAATTGATCACTTTCTTTTTGTGTGGTGCACACGTGCATGGTTATTCAGGTTGCTTTTGGGTTGTGGGTGGTATCTTACATTGGCAGTCTCTTCAACTTTCTCACTCTTGTCTACATTGGTGAGGTTTTTTAACTGTCAATTAATGTGAATTTTCTATTCTTAAGGGTTCACTAAATATCAATTTACTTGCATCTGCTGTAGGTGTTCTTCTTTGTCTATCAGTCCCTGTGGTGTATGCAAAATACCAGCGCCACATTGATGAAAAGCTGTCTGCAACACATAAGATCATCCAAACACAGTATAGAAAAATAGATGATAACCTCCTGAAGAAGATTCCACTTCCGTCAAACAAGGAAAAGAAGATTCAGTAGGTCAGTCTGGAATTTTTTCCTGCAATGATTGATACTCTTGTCCTTGAATTAGTGTTCCATGAACCCTGAGATGACTGGATACTTGTTTGCTTTTAAAAGGCTGTAGACACCATGCAGATGGCATAGTTGTGACTTGTGAAACACTTATGCTCAACATCACTGTTTTAATAGGGTGATTAATGAAATGTAGGCTGTCAGTGTAGCCGAGGCTTCTAAAAACTGATTACAAGGCTCTATCTGATGGTAGGAAGTGAAACTGGATGTTCACTGACACAGGGCATTTGTTTCTCTTTTCCATTCTAAATTATGCATTTCAATGAGGATTCTATCATGAATGTCCTTAATGGTGTTTTCCTACCACTTTGTAATTGCTGCAATGCATCCTTATCATCAATTGCTTTTCCACTACTGTTGCCTTCCACTTTTGGAACTAATTTCAAATTTTAATACCTTCTTTCTAGTTTCCTTTTTGTTTTGTTGTTCTTTTATGACATCAGAGGGTGAACCTTAGTGTAACAGTAATGTTACTCTATTGTGACCACAAGTTCGAGTTGTCATAGCTTTTTGTGAAAACAAGAGTAAAGACTGCATACATTTAATCATTTCTCAGATTTCATAGTGTGAGAGCTTCATGTATTGAGATACCCTTTTCTTTGTTCTTTTGCCAGATGACTAACCATGAATCTGGTTTGTTGTTGGAGGAATCATGGTGTTTTGATTTTCTTGTTCATCTTCACTAGAACAGACTGATATAGACATGTCAATTACATTGTTTTTTTTAGTAGTAGTCTTACTACTTTTTCCTTTTCATGCTCCTCCCTGGGGCAGTTGTTTGTTTGTGCTTTTTCCTTTTTTTTTTATCAGAATATGTTATCCTGTCTTTTGAGTATTGAAGCATGTTACAAGCATTTGATCACAGGACTTCCAACAATCTAGGCAATGTTAATAGTAGCTTGGAGGTTTGAACTCTTGACATACGCAGCAGTTCAGAATTCCTTTTGCTGAGTGCTCCAATATTAGTATTCAGTTACTGATACTAGCTCATTCGGAGCAGGACTGAGCTTAATGGAGAATATTCTGCTACCACTGTTTTCTCTCCATATTTGCCATTGTTTTGTGATATACTTGCAATTTTTTCAGTTCTTGTGATTGCACTTCACTCATCTAATTTTCATGGGATGAAAATCACTGTAGTAGAGTTTAGGAATTAGATGTTGGTAAAAATTTGTAAAAACATGGTTTTTTGGGTAAGCTCTTAATTGCTTTGTCTAGTCATGCGTATCAAGTTGGCTCAGCTTATTTTCTCAGTATGTTAAATTTGGGGTGCCCCATCTTATATATTTTGCGGTTATTTACATGAACAAATGACCAATTTTCCAGTTCAAGTACGGTAAGTTCTGGGTGGGGAATTATGATATGCGTTCAACTATATTTCGGCATGGGAAACATCAGGAATGCATACGTGCAGAGCCATTCCGCTGACTTCAGTGATGCCTACTCTTGTTTTCATGACGCAACTTTGTATATCCTGATTGGTTGATAGTTGCAACTTGCGATTCCATCAGATCTTGAAGGAACAGCATATCGGATGATTGTGAATCTTAGATACGTTGATAACAAGGCCAGCTTGCTACACAGTCAAATGCGACAGAATTTTGAATCCCTAGTGAGTTGGTGATTTTGGTAATTCCCAGTTCCAATCTAATAAAAGTAGATTTAAATTAGAAGATGCGGCAGAAGCGCCTAGTTATCAAATAGGCGGAAAAGCGTTCAGATATCAAATAGGCAGAATGTTGAAAGGTGCATTTTTGGGGTGAAGTAACACAGGAACCAATAATTACAGTCAAGAACTTCTCTGCTAATTTATTTGTGTGGGTTGTAACTGGAATCGGATCCAATAGATGTGTTACATTCTCGAGCTGGTTTTCTGGAAGTTAGATTGATACAACATTTTGCAGCATCAAATCTCACGCACAACCCAAGCTAAACTAATCAAACGGAAGGTCTTTGTTGACTCATTGTGATGCATTAACAGACGAATCGGTCGCAAAAATACATTGGCAATTAGCTTTATAAGGAATCGTTCGGGTTCTTGTAACAAATAATCTTCACCACCAGCAACAATGGGCTAAGACCGCATATAAGGAACATCTTGGATTTTATAGTACAATACCGGAATGCCGCATCTGGGGCTACAAAATAATGTCGTTATCGTTTGATCAAAAAAAGAAAAATAAAAAAATCATGTTGTCAACAAACTACAAAGAAAGGGCAGAATTCATGCAACCCTGGGGACTGGGCTGCCTTCTGAAGGTGGCAAAGTCACTGAGCGCAACAGCTCCAAGGAGGAAACAAGCCCCAGGAAGTGAGAGAGTATGGTATTTGCTGATGCCTGTAGGGTAGAGCACATATAATTGTCATTATATAAATGATAAATGCACGTAAATAAATGTTTCCTACTAAAGTGCTTTCACAATTTAAAGTTACTGGTCTTGACATTACATGACCGATTAAAGGGAAAAATCACTTATGAGGTCCAGGAATGCCTGCAAAGCCAACACTTCCTTTTTGATAATTTCCTTTTCCTTCTTATTTTTGACAATTAAAACCTGGATGAGTTACCATGAACAAGCCTTTTCATTCTTCTTCTCAGATACAAAGGGAGCTAATGCCTCTGACTATATGAAACACATTCAGGGTTTAACCCCTCTTACACCAGCTAACATAAACTTAGAAATCTCAAGAAGGATCCTGGAACTCTTATCCCAAGCTGCAAGGTAAATCCATATGACTCTAGCCTTAAAATTTGTTCCTTACTTGTCACAGTAGAAAGATTCCTGTTAATACAACTATACAAGCCATCAAGAACTTGCACTAAAATCCTTCGTAGCTTGACATTATATTTGCCTGGGAATACAGAATCCCGAGGTTACTTGTTTGGTGATAAGAACTAGTTACACAACTTCAATTCCCTTGATCTAGTTTTTTCCTTGACAAATGATCCTCAAAAACCTATACGTTACAATTGTTATTAAAAGAAATGGTATCTAAGTGCACAAGACTCCCACACTGTGAAAACAATCATAATTAGTATACCTAAATTTATTAGGCTGGCATAGTGAAATGAAAAATAAAAAGTCAACTCTAAAAGAGCTGATATCTAGAACAGAACAAACCAACATTTCTACATTCAAGTCCCTCCATGATTAGGATTTAAAAAATCAGAATGTGAGATATGGATCTAAATGATTACCTGCACCAAGAATACATCCAATGCAAGGACTGGCCTGTAGCCAGGGGAGATTCCTTGGTAATATGGATTTGCAGTAGAAGTTAAAGCCTTTGCAACTAATAATCCCACCATGGCTTGCATACCAAGAATAGTAGCACCCATTCCCAACAAATTCAACACTACGCCATTTTTTAAGCTTTTCACAACATCAGCACGTGGAGGTGCCTAAAATTGCAAGAACATAGGAACAGTAAGCACAAAGGAAATTTATCAACGTAATATATCCTGTACATTAACAACAAACAAACCGCCGTCTCTAAGAGCCCATTGGAGAGGAAAAGCACACAATGTTAATCATTGGAATTCCCTCAGTCAAATATGCTCAATCTACTTAGACATCCAGACTAGTTCACCACATTAATACCTACCTGTCATATTTATTACCTTTTTTCTTTTGGGGGGCCGAGGAGGGGGAGGGTGCATTTGTGTGTTGTTGTTGGGAGCACAAATATATGAGCATTCAGCAACAGAACAACTAATGCACCCGAAACATTACAATGAAACTGCTTTACCACCAAATTTTTCTACACTTCAGAACTAGTTCGCCACATTAGTACCGAACTGTCATGTTTACTGCCTTCTTTTCATTTTTTTTAGGGGGGGAGGGGAGGAAGGGAGAGGTGGGTGGTTGTTAGGGGCACAGATATTTGAGCATTGAAAAACAGAACAACAAATGCAGCTGAAACAATACAATGGAATTGCTTTACTATCAAATTTTTCTACACTTGAGAAATTCCTTCTCATGGTATGGTAAACATCCCATGACTTCATTATATATGGGAAATCAAGCCTTCATTATATATAAGAAATGATTACATGACTAATGCATTATGCATACAAAACTTACAGAAAAAAAAAAATCTATATACACACCTTATTCCTTTTAGTGCAATAAAACTAACATATGGTTCTGAAAGGATGGCATACTCATCTGTAACAGACTAAATCAATAAGCTTTAAGAAATCACACTTAAACTAAACATCAGAGCTTTCAAGAAGACTGCAGGGAAAGAGCTGTCCTTCTTTAAAGGAGTTTTGTCAGGGAGATAAACCTCTATTCCATGACTCAATAAAGCAAACTAAAAGTCTGGCCATGCAGGAGGCCAATATGACCATCTATATCAATTATTCACCTTGGAACATTGCTTTGATATTAAAGATTTGTTTTTTTGTAGTTTTTCCACTAGAGAATGATTGAACTAATTGAGATAGATAAAGCAAAAATTATGGTGCTCCGCATTATCCATGGCTCATTATCCTCATTTACTCTCTATCACATGTAAATGGTAAGATCTTCCAAGCATAGAAGAATATGCAACCAAAAGAAGACCTATACTACAGACTTGTCATGCCCTTCTATGAACACCATTCTACCACTCACTAAGTTTAACTGAAACAAACCCCTCAAACTCCCATATAGATGAACCAACTTCATTAAACTTGGGCTATAATAATGGTTGTTATCACAAAGGAAGGGGTCTTTGGATGAAGTTAAGGATTACAATAAAAAGAACAACTGTCCATGACTACTAACTATTTACTTCATTCACATGATTTGCAGAGGAGTTGACATTGAAAGAACTCCTTTTAGCCAAAACCCTATACACAATCCCTACGCTTTCTTCCCACAATCGTAATGTATGATGTAAAATAAATTTTATTCACAAAACTCTTTGTTTTCATACCAAAATGCCCCAAATCATAAGAAAGCCTTCAAAACTACAGTACCTTAGAAGGCTCATTAGCAGTTCTCCGCAACTTTTCAGAAAGCCGAATATAGTTAAATGACCAGAACACCGAAATGAATGCAGCTGCTATACCACCAGCAGTCGCATAAAAAGTAGGGGGCGAGGAGATCTTCCCCGTGACAACAACCGAGAACGAAAGAATCACAGCTGCCACCACCGTACATATTAACTGCCCCCAAAACCCAAAACTACCCAACCTCTTGAAATACCTCGATGTATTCTCTAATCTCCTCGCCACCTGCACACATACAAAGCTGTAAACTTTCGAAATTCCTTTTTTTTTTTCCCGATTATGTGCATACTCTTCAGTGACCAAATAGAGCAATTAGAGAATAAAAGATTAAAACGCAATGGAACTGAAAATCTTATGTAGAAAGCAGCTTCCTTTTCCTTTTTCTTTTCAGTAGCCAATTCCATTCCTGAAATGGGTCACATAAACTTCACCAAAAGCAAATACTTCACTTTCCCTGTAAGAAACTCAAAAATTTCGAGTCTTTTGTATGTGCAGCATCTGCACATGAGTGAGAGAGAGAGAGAGAGAGAGAGAGAGAGAGAGAGAGGACCTGAGCGAATTTGGCTCTCTCGGCATCGTCGTTTGGGGAGGTGAAAGCGGTGGAACTCGGAGGAGAAGCGTTTGTTTTGGTAAAAGAGAGTTTCGATCCTGTGCTCCTCAGAGGATCATAAGAAAATGGACAAGAAGAGAGCAAGAACAGAGATTGCTTTACTTTGGGTAACGATGAGAGAAAATTTGGAGGAGATGTTGGTTGGCGACATATCCGCCGGAGGTGTAGGCGAGGATCTACAGAACCCGCCGCCGGAGCAGCGATGGAGATACTGGAACGAGCTCCCGGCGCAAGCAGTGTCTGCATAATTAAAATTTATAAGTGGTTTTTTTTTTTTTTTTCTCTTATACTGATAGTGAGCTGTGGCAGAGTGTTCTGACGCACCGTTGATTGTTTCGTCTTTCGCTGATCGACCGAGCTTTTGCACTTTTTAAGATTTCGGAAAATCTTTAGCGGTTGAATCTGGGCCGTCGGTGAGAGAATCCACAATGCTGGGCCCAAACATCTTGGGTTACGATGTTATGGGCCTAGACCCAATTAACTGTAATTCATCCGTTTTCTTGAAGACCCTTTTGAGTCTTGTCCACATTTTAGGCCTTCAAAGATTGGATTTAGGCATGGGGGTGATCGAGTTAACTCGTGCAAGCTTTAAAGAAGCAAGATTGGATAATTTTATAGCGTACGGCTGTTAATTAGTATTCGATCTGGTTAATTCTGTTTCCATTTCATCAATTTATTCAATTTATTGAGAAAAAAATAAAGAGAATTGCTTGTGATGAAGTGAAAGGCATAACAAAAGACAAAAGAGAGAAATGCTGATGAGTTCCTTTACCATCCTTCTCACTCCAAGGAGGCCAAAGAAAGTGCAAGCAATGGTACGGACGAAACGGTTCCAATGCTCAAAATTGGCAATTTGTTTGTGGGTTTCTGTAATAGAACTCTAGCATTTTGAATCCCTGATATCCAGGATAAGGCGAACGATCATGAAGTTATTCAATAAAATTTCTTGGAAACGCTTGAAAATTCAATTCCAGGATGTGTGAAAATGGAAAGGACTCTCATTCCAGGTCTCGACATTCACAATTGAACCTAGCTGCCAAGGACTCTACTTATTCAACCGCCATAATCATACGGCGGCAATATTCTCATCACACAGAAGCTCAAAGCAAGGAAATGAAAAACAAAACGGGTTGTAACTTTCAAAGCCACGAAAATGTACACTTGCAGTTCCCCACAATGGATTGGTCATTCAGACTTCGAGCCATTCTCAGAGATAGAGGCAGCGGTGGATTTTGGACCACTCTTCCTCAATTTGAAGTCTTGCATGGGGTCCCAAGATTTTTGCGTGCCCGTGATTTTTGCTCGGTCAAAAACTTGACGCCAAATTTTATGACGCAGATGCAACGGAAGCATATATGCACGCACTATCTAGCTGGGTGGCATTTTGGCGAAAACTAAAAAAAAATAAAAGCTAGCTGTGGGGCTTGGAATTCCTGCGCCGTGTTGTACAAATCATGCGACCATTGTCAAATTGTTCACGATATTCCTCCTTTTGTCAGGGTTCTTGTATTTGCATATGCGCTTGATTTTTTTTTTTTTTATTTAAAAAAACCTATCTTTCAGTTCATTTAGCAGCTGATTGTGGAGTAACTTCGAGCCTCCGACGCTATCATCGTGGAGACAAATGGCACAACTGCACGCATTACCAACCTTCTTTTTTCTTTGTTGGGTTTTTTTGGTTCAAGTCATTACCTAGGTGACCAATGGCATAATTGATGCAAGGAATCTTATATCCCATGCACATTTGGTTTAGTTCTTATACTTCTTCCAGCTTCCTCCCGAGATTTATTTTCCCTTTGTGGGCCTCTTGGAGGACTTACTGGATGCAGTCGTGCACGTTGTGACTCCAGTTTTTTTTTTGATGCTTTCAGGCAGAGAAAAGAATCCAGGCAGCAGCTGGCACACCACTTTTCTATTGCAGAAATGGTGATTCTAGGAGTAAAAAAGGCAAAATGAATGAATAAAGAAGCCACGTTAGAAAATCAGTTTTGCACACATGCTAAGCCCGCATTTAGATGGATCAGAAGTAGCTAATTTAAACTTAATTTTAAAAACAAAAATCATGTAAAATTACCGATGCAGGATAGAAGCACAGAAAAATATATATACCAAAACGTCAATACTTAATTGAATCTTTTAAATTTTTAAAAATTTACTAATATATATATATATATAAAATAATCAATTTCCCTATTCTCCGATGATGTAACAGAACTCGATTATTGACTGTGAATGGAGCCACAGTGAAAGAATATGACAACTTTTTCTCACTTTTTGTTCATGCGAATTAAGAACTAAAGCATATGGCCCAGGCCCACCCAAACAAAACCGTCAATCGCATGCGTCGAGGTCCCTCTTGTCCTGTTTATTATGAAAAATTCATTATACCACCGTCAAGTAACGGTAAGTATCTATGGGAATTAAGATTGTCTCTGCAGGTAATGTCAGAAAATGGAGCTTCTTGTCCTTTGGTTTAAGGATCCCAAAATTAAGGGTTCCTCACACTTATTATTATTATTTTTAATATAATAAATTTATCATCTTTAATTATATATATATGTATATATAAATTAGATCTTATTTAATTTTTTTTACATATTAAAAAAAAATTAACTTGACTTACATTTTAAATGAATCAAATTAGAAATCTCCATAAAAATTATTATTTCCCTTCAATCTTAAGCTTAGCCTACTTGAAAAAAGGGGTACACTTTCCCTTAAATTCTCACAAATGTGGGCTTTGTTTTCTGATGTATCAACTTCGAAGTAAGTCTGCTCCGGTACGCGATTGCAAACTCAATAAACTTCCTATGACAAATTTATTAAGCCTTAAACCAATTCTTACGCGGTTAATTTTATTGGGCTGGACATTTCTTCCAGAGCAAGAATTGGAAAACGGCACAAACTGAACATGGGATCAAAGTCAATGCTCGAGTGGATGGCACGGCAGAACTTGAGTTCCTCTGCAATCTTATTGGTTCCAAGCCTGTGTCTTGTAGTAGCAGGCAAAAGATTCCTCCGTCCCCTTTTCTTACGCAAATATATAATATATATATAATTAATAAAATAATAAAAAACCGAATTTAACAAAGTAATCACTCTTCTCTCTTTCTTCTCTTCCAGATAAATCCATTTTTCTTGCTACACAACTCTATTATGCTTTTAATCTTCAGTTGGGTTCTTTTCATCATATATGCTAAATAAAGATTGGTTCTTTTAAGACGTCTCCAAAACTTTGCATGCAAACCCACCCTAGCTTTTCCTGTCTTAAGGTAGCCATTTTTGGCATTCCCCCACCTCCCGTCGAGCTTTCTTTCCTTATATATTCAACACATCAACTGTTGTTCTCTGCTCCTCCTCTTTTCCCTATCGATTTGTTCCCCAGAACAACTATAAATGCAGTTGGTCACCATTCCTCTCTCTGTCTGTCTCAATACGCCTTCACCATGAATATCCAGTATCTGGGTCTCAACATGTTTCAATAGCTCAAGAAACCATGAATTTCAATGTCATTCATCTTCATTTCTTGGCCTTGATTCTTCTTCTAGTTCTAGTTCCCATTTTAACTCTCAACACAGACAAGGAACTTTTGCTTTCCTTTAGATGCTTGATCCTCGACGACCCTTTATCAGTCTTGCAAAACTGGAACTATGATGATGAAACCCCATGCTCATGGAATGGAGTAAACTGCTCAGAAATGAGGCTTCCCGGCACACCAGACACGTTCAGAGTCACCAGCTTGTTGCTACCAAACAGCCAGCTCCTGGGTTCTATTTCACCTGCCTTGGGCTACATGGAACACCTCGAGCATCTTGATCTTGCCAACAATTTCTTCAATGGGTCATTTCCTGATTCCATTTTCAATTCCATCTCTGGTGAGTTGCCTGGGGTTATTGGTGGATTGAAGTGTTTAGAGCTCTTGAATCTTTCTCACAATACCTTAGCAGGAAATATTCCTGAAAATTTGACTGCTTTTAAAAACCTTACAGTTCTTTCTTTAAGCGCAAATTACTCTTCCGGTTCTGTTCCCGTTGGGTTTACTTCTGTTCAAGTGCTGGATCTGTCTTCCAATCTACTAAACGGATCTTTACCTCTTGACCTTTGTGGGGACAATTTGCGGTACTTAAATCTCTCTCATAACAAGATTTCAGGGTCAATTTCAGCAGAGTTTGTAAAAACCATTCCAGGCAATGCAACAATTGATGTCTCCTTCAACAACCTAACCGGAGCCATTCCAAAGTCTTTGCAGAACCAAAAGGTAGAATCTTTTAGAGGAAACGTGCATCTTTGCGGTAAACCATTGAAACTTTGCACAAGCACTTCGACTCCCCCTCCAACGATAGAAATTCCTAAGCCACAGGACTCTGCATCAGTACAACCAAATTCAACAAAAACCCGAATGGCCAATCGAAATCAAGCCCACAAAGGCCTAAAACCAAGCATAATACTAGCCATCACCGTGGCAGTTATAGCCGGAATAGCTCTCCTTGCCTTAGTCATCATCTATCTGGACCAACTCAAGAAAAGGAAGGCAACATTAACTGCGGACCAAACCAAAACTAACCCACCACAGACCATAGTGTCAAAAGCCGACAACGAGCTAAGAAAGCCGACAACATGGTCATGCCTAACGACCAAAAACGAAGGAGAAACATCAGAAACGATAATCTCGGACAGCGACCCCGAATACCAAGACCATAAATACGAAGCCATCGAACAGAGTCAGCGCGGCCACAACAAGAATGGAGGGAAGCTGGTGATGGTGGACGGCGAGACTGAGCTAGAGATTGAGACCCTTCTGAAATCTTCGGCTTACATATTGGGAACGAGTGGAACTAACATAGTTTACAAGGCGGTGCTCGCCGACGGGACAGCATTCGCCGTCAGGAGGATCGGAGAGGGCGCTTGGGCGACGGAGAAGTTCAGGGAGTTTGAAATTCAAGTGAGGCTCTTGGCTAAGTTCAGACACCCCAATTTAGTTAGGGTTCGTGGGTTCTACTGGGGAATTAATGAGAAGCTTGTCATCTATGACTACGTCTCCAATGGCAACCTCGCCAACGCTTGTCACAGTGAGTCTCTCTCTCTCTCTCTCATAAATTTTTAGATAAAAATTTAACATTTCAATCATTGAATTCCTTCTTAAAAAAACAAATATTTCTTACAATAGCAGGTGAACTGAATCCGCTTAAAGGAAATTAAAAAAAAAAAAAAAAAAAAGAAAAAACCTTTGTTACAAGCTGTGTTGAGACGCCCCGCCATATTTCGCGGGGCCCAATATTTAATTGATCGGACTGCAGATAAGAGTCGAGAGAGAATAGAATGTCTTGTCACAAAAATTAATACCAAGTCAACTACTCCTTAGATTGGCATCATCGGCTCTGGGCTCTACTACTTGTACATCGTGGAGTAGGTCCAGTTTTGTCTGGTAAAGACATTGCGATTTTATATGGTACGTACACAAACATATACACACACACACACACACACAACAAAAAGAGTTATGATGTGCCAAAAATCACGTGAGACTTTGGTGGAAAAACCCCACCAACTCCTACGTCAGGTACTTTAGTTTCTGTGACCTTTCAATTTTAAACTAGTTAAAATCTTGTTGCATTGTTGGAGACGACACATGTCTTACTTGGTCGCATGATTTTAAACTAATTAAAATCGTGTTGCACTTTTGGAGACGACACATGTCTTACTTGGTCGCATGATGCAGCTTTTTGCTTGCCTGTAAGTGCTGTTCTGGGTTTGTCTGCAGTCTGCACCTATTTATTGTTAATTTAATTGGGACTTTAGGTTCTTTTGATATACGAGATTCAACCCTTGCCTTAAATACTGTGTTAGACTGCTCCAAGCTACAGGGTTGGTGCATTGTGTGTGCTAGTACGTTTATTACTAAATTTTGCTTTGCAATCATTTGTGGATCTAAATTGAGATGGGTTCCAGCTAGCTACAAATTTTGGACGAATTGGATGTGCATGAAGCTTTGAATTTGCCTACATGGTAATGTTGGTAATTTTGAAATGTGTAAGTATGAAAACCTTTTGTATGCACCACCTAATGGAGCATATAATTGGTAAAATGTTCTTTTTATGGGCTAGTTGAATTTCTATCAATACTTGTAGGTAGAATTTCTACAAATTAATGAGCTTGTCTCAAATTTCTCTAACCTTAGGAGTTTAAAAAGATTGCAATAGAAATCTAAATTCGATCCTTTGGCAAAAATCAGGAAAACCAGGTTCATCTCCAAGCCGTCTATATCTATCTCTTGATGTCCGATTGAAGATAGCACGTGGAGTAGCTCGGGGGCTGGCCTTTATACATGAGAAGAAATACGTGCATGGCAACATCAAACCAAGTAAAATCCTGTTAAACATCGATATGGAGCCCATAATTTCCGATTTTGGGCTAGACCGTCCTGTGTCTGGCAACAACACCAACAAATACAAGACAAGCAATTCAGGCCGCGGCTTTGGTGGTCTAGCGTCCATGGCCAGCGCCTCACAAGACCACAACCTTCATGCACCCTCCACAGCCACCGACTCCTCCTCCGCTAGCTCATCCCCATATCAACCGCCAGAGTCACTCAAAAACCTAAAGCCAAACCCCAAATGGGATGTCTACTCATTCGGCATTGTTTTGCTTGAACTTCTCACCGATAGAGTGTTTTCAGAAAGAGAGTTGAGCCAATGGACCGCCGGTTCGATGTTGGAAGACAAGAACCGGGTCTCAAATTTGGCTGACGTGGCAATCAGGTCTGGCGTGGAGGCTAAAGAGGATGCCTTGGTGGCAGGGTTAAAGCTAGGGTTTAGTTGTGCATCTGCACCACAAAGGAGACCGTCCATGAAAGAAGCCTTTCAAATTCTACAGAAGATTTCAAATCAATGGTGATGTGTTGGGTTTCATAGAAGTGGGTGCCTGTTGGAATAAAAGGGTTACTGCCACTTTCTATCTTTTGCTGACTTGAACGGTGCGTAAAGATTAAAGAGCCACGAGGAATGCGGATATTATATAATAAATTTTTATTTTTATTTTTTACTCCATAAGATCATTTTGACAGTGACCGAGTCTTCCACTGAATGTGGTAAATCGTGCCCGATTAATTTACTTAATTTGAGTTCCATGGGTTGATGTGGGCTGACATGACACCTGACTTGAGCTCCATAATGCTATCAGCCGAGCCATTATTGAATGGGACTGTTTGGAGTCCATTCCCCATCGTGGGGCTGTTTGTAAGTTCGGATGGTAGGATCTGGTCGTTTGCTTGACATGCTAATTGTCTTTTGAGCCCGTTGTACGATTACCTGAATTACGATCGAGTGTTTAAGATTATCTTTTGTGATGGAGCCTTACCCAACAATTCCAGAATGGGCCTTATTAAGAGTCTGTTGAAGCCTTCAGGGTCTTTTTCCTGGAAGATCATCATTTGTGACGGAGCCTTACCCAACAATATCACAATCATATTATAGTTATTTTTTAAATTTTAAATTTAAATATTAAAAAATTAATTCACTAAAATAATAATAATAAAAAAATTTGAATTTATTGAAAATTTAAAAAATTCCCCCCAAAGAAAAAAGGAAATAGAGATATTTGCATGTATTGAATCCTCTTTTCAATTTGTCCTATAAATTACATAAAAATCGTTACTTTGTAAGGTTTAAATTTTCTTTCTTCTTTCCCTTTTAAGAAGAAAGTCTTGCTATAGTCACTGTCAAGCAAGTCCCTCGCGCAGAATTTTGCTTGAATGCATGAACATAATAAGTACCATTTTTATTTGTAAAAATTTATTATTAAATATAAAAATAAAAGTTATATAAGTTAAATTTAAAGTATTTTTATTTTGTATTAATAAATCATGTAACCTAAAAATTTAAGTTATTGTCTATCAAAAAATATTCCGGTGATTAAATTCTTAAGTCTCTATTTTTAAAGTATTAGATTTTTTTTTATTTTAAAAAGTAAGCTATTTATAGAAATTTAAAAAATTATATCTATTATATGACTTATGAGATTTATAAAAATTGAAAAAAAATATATTTTAATTATATAACTTACAATTTAATAAATTTTTTAAAGAGTCAAATAAAAATTTAAGTTATTAAGTAAATTTTAAAAATATATTATATATTAAATTTTTATTTTTTATGATAAAATTGTAAGTATCTTTTTTATTTTTTTAATCTTATTAAAAAAAAAAACAAAAAACAAAAAAACTTATCTTCAAAATTTTATATAGAAAACATAGGACTTATCAACTTAGTTGTCAACACCAAGTTGACAACATACGCTTTAGCTTTAGTTTAAGGTAAGAGATTCGCCTTTTATCTTTACCATGTCACTATGTTTTCTTGCATAAACTCGTAGATAGGTTTAGCAAATTGAGAAAGTCAAGTTCTACACGTCTTATGCAGAAGACTCCAGACGAACAAAATGCAAATCCAGGGCATGGTCCTCCAACATAGATGCGACGTATGCTATATATCTTTTTATATAACATCCAAAGAACGACAAGACAATTCCGAATATGGAGAGGATGCCGACTCTCCTTATGCGAATATTCCCTAATATAAAACGCTTTTCCAGTATTTGCATGGGTTGGTGGTGCTGCCAACGTCGTGAATCAGAGCCGTGCCCCCGTTGACTATATTGAATTAAGTGGCCAAATCTACAGTCCATGATCATCCTAATGGGTTAAAGCACCTTAATATTGTGTGACAAAATGTGCATATTTTCGTTACTTGAATCAAATAGGGCTTGAGCTGTACCACAGGAGACATTGTTTACGAGGCTTCAAAAATTTCACCATCTTTGTAAAACCCACCAACAATTTCTTCTTATGTTCCCACTTTGGGACAGCTTAAACTTCAGCCAACTAGCATTTTCCAATAAAATAATTGCGTTCAAGTGTGCAAGATGCAATCAATAATGTTTTACAAAAACAAAGCAGAAGCGAAGGTTTCTTCTTCCTCTCTTTTTTTAATTGATATTACCGTTGCTTCCAAAAGCAACAGGGGTCTTTTTAGGAAGTGCAAAGTACGTTTCTTCTATGTTTTAATAATAATCGCAAATCCTTCTGCCGCCCATAGAAACAAGCTTACTTCTGGTTTTTGCCACTAAAGCAAACATAGCAAAGCAGGTCTTTTCTTCTAGTTAGTTGGTCACCAACCCAAGTTGCCATGCTGGGTCCACTGTTTATCGTTTATTTTATTGGCCAAAGGTATTTTGTTATAATCATTTCCTTAACTTGGAACCTGTCGAGGCCATTTAACGAAAGCCCCATGAAAACTTTGAACGAGAGCGAGGAGGGCAGTCCATTTCTTTACCTTTTCTGCTTGAAAAGTACCGCCCATGTTGACTTTTATTTTTATTTTTCTATTTATGAGAATAATATCCTTTTATATATAAGAATTAGTATTCTCCTACTTTCTTTAATTAATCTCATTATTTCTTTTATTATCTTTATAATAATTAATATATATAATAAATACAACAGATAAATCTTAAAAATAAAATATTAATAGAAATAAATGATAATGATAATAAATATTTTTAAATTATAATAATAATAATTAAATTATCAATAATAATTATATTATCATATTATATATATATATATATATATATAATATGTTATAAAAAATATAAAAATAGTTAATAATAATAATAATATAATGAGAAAAAAATTGTAAACATTATAAAATATTTAAATTATTAATTAATAGATTATTTATTATTATTAAATTGTTATGTTAATATATTTATTTAAATTTTTTACTTATAATTATCAATTTGAATTATTGTTATGATAAATATTATTTTTTAAAATAAAATTTAATATAAATCATATTAATATTTTTATAATAATTAAATTTATTGTTATTATTATTATTATTTATTTCTTATAATAAATTTTTATTTTGATTTTAATTTTAATTAAAAGATTATAAAGAGAATTTGATTCTATTTCTAAAATAAATTAAATATGTTATAAAATTTATAATTTCGTTTTTAATTTTACTCAATTTTGATTTCAGATTATGAATTTAATTGTGTTTTCATTTTCTATGTCGTCTACCTACCAAAATGCCAAATGAAGGCATAAACAAAAAAAAGAACACAATAATAGATTATTACCCTTCTTCAAAAAGCAAGGAAATCAAACACAATAATTAATTTATAATTTGAAATGTTATAAACTATTTTGTGATATAAATTTTAATTTTATTAAGACTAAATTCAAATGTAAAAAAATTAAATAAATACATTAATAAATAAATTCAATTTCCTTTTACTAATAAATTAACTAATATATATATATATATATATATATATATATATATATATATATATATATATATATATATATTATATCTTATATTTTACCATTTAAAAAATTAATAATTTTATATAAATATAATTAATTTTTTTAAATAATAATAATAATGGCAGCAATCCTACTGTAACAAAAGGCCCCTCTCTTAGGTGGAATCGCGTGAAACACTTTGCCGCTCCTGGAGCGTGGGGACGCCTTTTTCCATCAAAAGCCCTCACCAAACCCCAGAGAGGTATAAATGTGCGCCTAGATTTCCTCCCTCTCCATCAGTGTTACATGCAACCTCCGCCAACTACCGTCACTAAAATGGCCGCCACCTCCTCCGCCAACCTACGCACTCTGTCTATCGGCAACAAACTCTCCTCCCTCTCTCTTTCCTCCAACAAACTCTCCCCTTTCTCCATTTCTTTCCGCAACCCGCGCCGCAGTTCCCGCTTCGTCGTCCTCGCCACCGCCTCCGTTGGCGGGAAACCGACCGTCCTCGTCGCCGAGAAGTTGGGAGAAGCGGGACTGAAACTGCTTCAAGGGTTTGCCAACGTGGACTGCTCTTACAACCTCACGCCAGAGGAGCTCTGCACCAAGATCTCGCTCTGTGATGCTCTGATTGTGAGAAGCGGCACTAAAGTGACCCGCGAAGTGTTCGAGTCATCCAGCGGGAGATTGAAGGTTGTCGGGAGAGCCGGTGTCGGGATCGATAATGTGGATCTGGCTGCCGCGACGGAGCACGGGTGTTTGGTGGTTAATGCGCCGACGGCCAATACCGTCGCGGCTGCGGAGCATGGGATCGCGCTCTTGGCGGCCTTGGCCAGGAATATTGCCCAAGCTGATGCGTCTGTTAAGGCTGGTCTGTTATTGCTTTTTCTTTTTTTTCCCTTTACTGTGAGTTCTATTTAAGGTTGTCTGTTTTGCTTGGCTTTGGTTTTGTTCTGAGCATTTCATCCAACAAGTTGCCCGTCATTCCATTAGAAATGGCATTGGATCTGATTTCAAGGACTGATAAAAAAGTTGGGTCTAATTCGAAATGGATACCTTTTTCTCAAAGTTAATTTGAAACTGACGTGAAGAAAGTGACTTTTTGTTTTTTTCTTTTTTTTGGATCTCGCTTATGATTTCTTTAGATTCTTCAATTTCATTTGTATGTGGCGAGGTATTGAAAATTTGAGATTTAGGAAGATAGATTTCCATAGGTGAGGTTGTTGGAAATTACTCTTAGGCGATTCGTACTGAACATACAGTCTTGTTGGTAAAAGCTGTTAGGAGTCAACAACAATATTTAGAACTCCTTTTGGGTGCAGTTTTTTGATATATGATTCCTTTTTATGTCTTTCTTTCTATTGCAAAGCTATGTTAATCCAAAGGGTGGTATATGTTGGTGTAATCAGCTCAAAATTAAGTTATTGTGTTACTCGAGTGATCCAGGAAAGTGGCAGAGGAGCAAATATGTGGGTGTATCTCTTGTTGGGAAAACACTGGCAGTTATGGGCTTTGGAAAGGTTGGATCAGAAGTTGCCCGACGTGCTAAGGGGCTTGGTATGCATGTGATTGCACATGATCCATATGCCCCAGCTGACCGAGCTCGTGCCATTGGTGTGGAGCTTGTGAGCTTTGATGAAGCCCTAGCAACTGCTGATTTCATCTCCTTGCACATGCCGCTTACTGCTGCTACATCGAAGATGCTCAATGATGAAACTTTTGCAAAGATGAAGAAAGGAGTTAGAATTGTCAATGTTGCCCGGGGAGGAGTGATTGATGAAGAAGCTCTGGTTAGGGCAATGGATGCTGGAATTGTTGCTCAGGCAGCTCTTGATGTCTTTACAGAAGAGCCTCCACCAAAGGATAGCAAGTTGATACAACATGAGAAGCTTACTGCTACTCCACATCTGGGTGCTAGTACTGTTGAAGCTCAGGTTTGTTTGCTCATTGGCATATGTAATCTCCATGGCTTTATTCCTAGTACTATTGAGGTTGACAAAAAAAAAAAAAAATCGCTTTGGGTTTGATGTGCAGGAAGGGGTGGCGATTGAAATAGCTGAAGCTGTTGTTGGAGCCTTGAGAGGGGAGCTTGCTGCTACTGCAGTCAATGCACCAATGGTACCTGCAGAGGTATTATAGCAGAACTTTTGGCGAATTTTTGTTTGCTTTCATGTCTGTGTTGGTGGTAAGACTGGAGTTTCACTTTCTGTTGTAATTCCTCCATTGCAGGTTCTGACAGAGCTCAAACCATTTGTTTTGCTTGCTGAGAAGCT
This sequence comes from Rhizophora apiculata, assembly GCA_037832385.1. Taxonomy (NCBI): domain Eukaryota; kingdom Viridiplantae; phylum Streptophyta; class Magnoliopsida; order Malpighiales; family Rhizophoraceae; genus Rhizophora; species Rhizophora apiculata. The sequence continues at coordinate 9,727,866 of CM075428.1, read as the reverse complement.
TGGAAGACTGGCAGTCCAGCTAGTGGCAGGTGGAAGTGGTGTGAAATCTGTGAAGGTTACTTATGCTTCTGCTAGAGCTCCTAATGACCTGGACACCAGGGTGCTTCGTGCAATGATTACCAAGGGTCTGATTGAGCCCATATCCAGTGTCTTCGTGAACTTAGTTAATGCTGACTTCACTGCAAAACAGAGAGGACTAAGAATAACTGAAGAACGCGTTGTTCTAGATGGTTCCCTTGAAAGTCCGCTTGAGTCTATCCAAGTTCAGATTGCCAATGTGGAGTCAAAGTTTGCCAGTGCCATGTCAGAGAGTGGGGAAATTAAGGTTGAGGGACGAGTGAAAGATGGAATTCCTCATTTGACAAAGGTTGGATCTTTTGAGATGGATGTGAGCTTGGAAGGTAGCATCATACTCTGCCGACAGCTTGATCAGCCAGGAATGGTTGGCGCTGTGGCAAGCATTTTGGGTGACGAGAATGTGAATGTCAGCTTCATGACTGTTGGACGGATTGCTCCACGGAAGCAAGCTGTCATGGCGATTGGAGTTGATGAGCCACCAAGCAGAGAGAGTTTGAAAAAGATTGGGGATGTCTCGGCAATTGAAGAGTTTGTCTTCCTTAAGTTATAGTGCAGTGTTTTTCATTGCATCTCTTCTGGTGTTGCCTCGAGTCTCTGCTTCATCATTTTTGTTTTTTCTTTTGGTTTTTGGGTGGGAATCATTACTAGATTGCAATGCCTGATTTTGGTAATCTCGAAGAGCATTAGCGAGGGAGAAGAATAATTCAACTTTAAAATTATGTACTTTCTACAGTTTCTGTTGTCTGTAACTCAATTTTGCTTTTTCGCTGCTTTTTCAGAGGCTTCTTGAAGTTGACTGGTTCTTGCTTCTCACTTCTATTTGTACGTTTTTGCTATGGGCATAACGGTGAAGGGCCCATTTTCGGCTCCTTCTGAAATGAGCCTTCTTTTTAAGTTTTAATAATACAACCTCAACGCCTCTTACCTTGTAATAAAGTAATAAACACGATGAATGACGATTGTTGCCAATTTTGAGCAATATTCCATCTTTTATTGGACGTTAATTGGAGTGATGAATGCAGCATCTGTTCCACCCTGGTGTGTGGTTCCTGGAGCGATTCATGCTGTTTCAGTCTCTGTAAATCAAGTTCAAACTCTAAGATTGCAGTTGCAATCAGGCCAGTAATACTTTTGACCTGCAATCTCGTCAAAATACACATGGCCCAACTGTCGAGGCCCATATCATCCAACCAGCCTTAAACTGACATACTAAAAAGTATTGATTTTGGTTGTGTACATTTCTCAGAACTGTTTATACACAGGACCAAGAAAAAAAAAAAAAACTCCCTATACATAACGAATAATCTTTTCTATTCATATAAATTTTATTTTACAACTGAACATTGTAGTCTAAAAATTTAAAATATTCATTCGTATTATAAAGTTTGAAATATTTGTTAAAATATTTAGTACGATTTAATATAAAATTTACTTAATAAATTGTTGGAGTGGTCAGAATTCTTTCTAACTTGACTACAACTGCCACCCTTGTCTTTCCATTAACACATAAATATTATTCTTCTCTAGACTCCATGGTATTGGACTCTTGTGCAGGGAACGGCCTTTTCTATTTTTTACTATATAAATATTATTCTTCTCTAGACGCCCGTCTTTCACCCTATTATGAGCCTAAAAGGAATGGAACCTCGGCTAGAATTGTGGGCAGGGAAATACCCAAATTATGAACTGCTAAGTAGGCGGCAGGCAATGCCTGTGGCGTAACCAGCAAAAGCAAAACCACTTGTGGCAGAACAAGTTTTTACAGATTAACAGGTTATTGGTGTGTGAATGCAATAAGGTTTTGACTGTGGCAAGGCACAACTTTTGCAATTGGCCAATTGCCAAAAGAAGTCAACTTTTTCCATGCCCATAAATGCTAAACTCCAGCTGCATATTTACTTTTAGGGGTATTTGAAGTTAACGTTTTTTAATTTTTTCTTTACATTTCTACATTTTTATTTGTCTCAATCAAATTGGTCTGGTCGTCTTCATAAGCTGCCACGCAAAATAGATAACGGATTACGTTTTTAGGTACTGTGGTGCCACATAATATTGCACTCTGCCTCGAAACGTCACCAAGAAAATGGCAGCGGCAGTAGCTCAAGTCTCTGCTTTTCTATCCTTCTCTGCCCACGGTAGTCTCCCTCTTGCTTTCTCCCTGTGCGTCAGTGCATATGATTTTTTTTTTTTTTAAATTCATTTGATTTCTTGGTTTTATGCTTGTTGAATCCTGTTGCAGATGTTTCTGCTGTTAGCCCAGCAAGAGCCTATGCCGTTTCTCGATTACCCATTTCGAGTTTTGCCCCGAAAAGTACCACCTTTGCTACTGGTTCCCCTCTTTGTAAGGATTTTTTTTAATTGGGTATCTTGTGGCTTGTGCCGTTCTGTAGTGAGATTGAATTTTCTTTTTCTCTTCTTGATTTCCTTTTTTTTTTTTTTTTTCCCCATGTGAATCTTGGTTCTTTAAGGTGCGATTAGTCGTCTATTGTTTTTGACTGATTGAATTCAATTTAGCAAAAAGCCAGTTATGGGTGCCCAAAAAGGAAACAATTTTGCTTAATCAATGGATTTGTTTTGGGTGCTGCAAAGATCTGAACTTTGGTTCTTGAAAGTCTACTTGAATGCATCTGTCAATCTTGGGCATTTTCCTGTTATGTTCAGTCTTTTCTAAGGGGTTGTGCAAGAAGAAAAGTATATTTCAACTGCTTGTACCTGCGTGGGTGTGCAATGAAAATGTAACTGTCAAAAGGAGTAGTGTTTTTCATGATTTAGTAGCTTGTAACTTGCAAAGATCTTTCTATTCCAGTGATATCGAGGAAATCAAATGGGGGAAAGCCTGCAAGCCGAACAGCATCAGTTTCTATAAGGTGTGAGCAAAGTACCCAGGAGGGCAGCAGTTTGGATGTATGGCTTGGACGGTTTGCCATGGTTGGCTTTGCAGTGGCTATTAGTGTTGAAATAGCCACTGGTAAGGGTCTTCTGGAGGTATGGCATGTTCTACTTTTTGATTTGTATGACTGAGCTATGCAATGATTCAACACAAATTGCAAGCATAATGGGTTAGGATGTTTTCCATTATGTCAATGATAAACCATGCATCTTGGTCTAGGCGTTCTGTCACACAACATGCCCAAGCTTAAGATTGATGGTTTGCCCATCTGATGAGAAGTGGTGTATTACATTTCAGTCAAGTTACAAAATTTGGCATACAAAGGTTCAATTTTCCCGATAGCATTGGAAACTAGTGCAACTCATGAACAAAAGAATAGTTTTCCATTTTGATCCTGTAAATCAAGGCTCTGGTAGACTATCAGTACAGGTTGCCTTTGAGTTTCCTGTTAGATGATATGATTCGCTCCACATAAACCTTTCTTTCAGCCCTGGAATCCTCAACCTCAGAGTTCTTCTGTGACCACAATCTGACTTCATTTTCAGTGCTTGGTGCAATAAAAGATTGCATCCTCAAATAGAGTTGCCATTCTCCTTTGCTTTACCCAATACATATTTTGTTCATCTCAGTATACCTTTTGCCTAATGTCATCTCCCCTTCTCCCTCTTTCTTCTAACACATGCACAAGTGCAGCCAGCTGGTGCTTGTAAATATCAGTAAGATGTAAGCACTTGTAAAATCTACTATGATTTTGGTGTTGCAGAATTTTGGGCTGACAACCCCCTTGCCTTCAGTGGCTTTGGCATTAACAGGAGTAGTGGGCATTCTCACAGCGATCTTCATTTTCCAGTCTGCTTCAAAGAATTGACTGAGCATGAATTTGTTGTGGTGTTTATAAATTTTGTGATTCAGATCTCTAAAGTAGCACTATTTTTCCCAATTTCTTTTAATTTTGTTTTGATGCCAAGAATGTAGTGATACCTGAAAATGTAACAATGGTGGAATTTTAGTTAATGCTTTCCTTTTGGTGTTGTTCTTTATTTGATGAATTCTGGGAATTGGATTTGAGCAAATTCTCAGAAAAAACTGGTGATATTATTTGATGATAGAATCTGATTAGATGAGCTTCCGGACAAAGTTGACTTCAAAAGGGTCCTTTATTGGGCAAAGAAGCCTTATTCCCGGTGCTAAATTAAGGCTATTCATGTCTGATGCCTAGGCAAGTGAATGTATCCTTCATCTTTTTGCAGAAGATGAATATTTATCTTTTGTGGAGTTGGATATATTCTATTCAATTTCCAGTCAAGAACCGAACAGAATCCAGCCATTGCTGCTGCTGGGATACCGGATACGAATACCTTTCTATGAAATACCAGTGACTGCTGATGGAAAACAACAATTTAAATCCCTGCTTGTTGGGACTTCATTATCTTTTGCCTTTTCCACTCAAAACTGCATTGCCCCTGCCTTTTTACCTTAGAGAACAAGAGATATATATATTTTTTCTCCTATTCCATTTTCTGATCCAAATCTGCTTCCTTTGTTGGTCAAATTCCCTTCCATACTTCTCTAAACATTGGAGGATTGAGCCCTCTGGTATCAGTTCTCTGCTCGCAATTGTCCTCCATGATTTATCAGGTTTATGAATTTTGCGTTCAAGAAATTGTATCACGGCCGCATCCATTTCTCAACTTGCAAAGAGATAAATTTGCAATAGTAAAACTAGGATTCTAATGATGGGACTTGATACGTCTATGAAGACAACCATTCTGTAAAAGCTAAAGCTGGGAAAATTGTTGCCCCTGCACCCACAATTGGGTGAAAGTGGGTATTTTGAGTAGAATTTCGGGCCTTATGAGCTTTGTATAGCTGGAGAGCAGTCAAAGGTTTATGCTGGTCTTTCCGTGTCTGTTACACATTACGTAGGATTCAAGACGTCCATGTCCATGTCTACGCTCCGCGGGGGTTGAATTTCTGTCCCCAAGTGTTTGTGCATGCCTCAAGATTTCTGTTGGTTCTGGAGTTGGGGGCTTTTGGCATTAAGAGCGTTGCTTTCCTATATCAGAATCAGTAAAATAATTTAGACTTCCCTTTTCTCTTCTTTATTCAATGTCTGATTAGAGAATTCAACGTTTTTAACTATTGGATGATCCACCCCAGAAAAAGGACTCGTGATGCTCCCATCTATTTATTGAACTCCCAAATTTTTAAGTATAGATGGATTCAACGTCGTCTACCAATGATCTACATGCATCAATTCAGGCCCCATGTTATATCGGGCAGTGGGGTTGGTGGAATTTATAGTTGGCAGCAGCATGATTTCAGTGCGCTGAAGAAAATCCATTGGCAGGTGAAGAGCTAATGGGTTGGTGATATGCAGCAAACCCTTTTCTGTCTTTTTTTTTTTTCTTTCTTCCCTTCCTTTTGTGGTTTGAGACTCCCATAAAGTCCAGAGCTTTCCCCACAATGCGATGATGCGGGTCTATGAAGTGGGAAATTCTAAATGGAATCAACGTCGCCTCCTCTGCTACTAATGAACTTGTTCTTGTTTATTTTTATTTTTCTGAAAGAAAAACAAGAGGAAATGAGGGCTTGGGGAGAGTCGGTCCAATTGTATTGCATGTCAGTCGACTTAAGATACTTATTATTAACTTCTTTAAGTAAGCACCAATAATTAAAAATTTATATTTTTATTTGAAAGTACAGAGTTTTAATATTAAGAAAAAAATTATAAAATTTATAAAAATAAACAAGTAAATAATTCTATTATATAATTCATGATTTAATAATTTTTTTTTGACATAAAAACTCATCATTATAAAAACAATCCGTTGTGTGGCCCAAAATTTAGTAGGAAAATTAGGATATAATGGCACGGCAGCTCTCTGCGGTATAGAATAAAAATAATAAACAAAAGTTTAGACCTTTTTTTTTTTTTTTTTTTTTGAGACGAAAGTTTGAAGGAGTTAAATAGGAGTAATTCAAAGGTAGAAAAACTAGCCGTTAGAGGCCGAGGGTAGAATAGACAATTCAGTTCTTCCCATCGCAGTACGATTGGGAAAAAAAAAATCCGTTAACATGACGTCGTCTCTATCAAGCCGCGGACCGTTATAAATAGGCAGACCGCCTGAAATCCATAACGCGCACGGTCAGTGGGCGACTCCATCCAGAACACTGGCGAGACAGAATTTGGCTGCGGCAAGGGTCGTCCTCATCCAGTCTGGTCTTGAATTTAGTTTTCCGCTTTTAGAAACTTCTTGATTATTCTTTTTTTTTCGTACGTTTTCTGTGGTTAATTTTAGATTTTTTTTTTAAAAAAAAAATCTGTTTTTTCATGTTGTGGGTGTTGGGTTATTGTAATTTTTGTCAATCCTTGCTTATTTCTTGGATTCTTGGATTAGGTGCTTTCAAATTTCCGTGTGGTCGATCTTGAAAGTGATTTTATGCATTTCGAAACTTGTTGATTGTTCTTTCTTGGGTTTGTGCTTTTGCGGGTTCCGGACATTTTTCTCTGCTTAATTTTATATGTTTTTGTTTGTGTTGGATGATTGCTTCTTTCATCAGGTGCTTATTTTTTTTTCCCTTTTCTTTATTTTTCATTCTCCAATCCCTCTGCTAATTAACCTTTTGTCATCTTTCTCGATGGTAACTGTTTGTTTCTTCCACATGCTGAGTACAGAGGTAATCCTTAGCCGTTGTTTCTGATCCATTTCCAATTCTTTTGTGCATAATATTTTTAACAATTCAACCTTGGTTTCTCTCTCTTATTTTTCTTTGTTTGTCAGTCCAGTTCTTTCTTGAAGGAAATCTCGTTTTTAGATACACAAAGGTATAAATAGTCATCAGTGTCTTCAATCACCAATTCTTGCTGTATAATATTACACTAATCTTACTTTGTTGGTCTCAGTCTTCACCAGTTGGGTGCTATGAATCCTCCTCTGGCTTTCTTGAAGGTTCCGAGTCCCGGTAAAGATGAATGTTGGATGAGTTATGGTGGGTCTTGTTTCTATTGTGATTTTCATATTAGTAATTTGATATCTCTCTTTGTCAGGTATTTTATTATGATTTTTTGAATTTAACCTGCAGTGGTTTTTGGCTAAATTCTAATTTCAGATATGCAGAGCCCGCGCAATCGAACTTTGTCACCGTAACAATTCTGGGTTAATTTTTATTTCTGGTTTGATTTTTTTAAAGATTTTTCTTGTCTTATGTTTAAAATTTCTTCACGTTGAAAACCTTATTGGTTCTTGCACCCTAGAATGTCAACCAACCGCACACTGCTTTTTTTTTTGTGGTTTTTGCAGCTTTCTCTTCCTTTCATGCCTCTTTGGGAGCAGTAACACTTTGACACTTCATCTTAATCAACGCAAGCAAATACAATCAGACTGTTCTAATTGACTTTTAGCATGGAGATCTGCATTCCATTTATATGGAGGTGATCTTTTGGGGCCGAAGCAAAATCTTTCTTTAGGTGTGGTATGTTTGGCCTTTCATTTAAATCTCTGAATGTCTGCTGCGAGGTCTCTATTTTCTTGAAGGCAATCGTAGGCTTTGATATATATAGAAGTACCTTTAGAGTCTTATGTCTTCCATAACCAATTCTTTCTGTATCATATTATACTCATCCTACTTTCTTGATCTCAGTCTTGACCAGTTGGCTGCCATGAATCCTCTGTTGTTTCTTGAAGGTTCATCTAAATTCTAAGTCTGGGAAAAAGAAGAAGAATGAAATAGTTGAACTGGATTTTGTTTCTGTTCTGGCTTTTCAATCTTTTGATTTCTATGTGCTTGCTACATTATTTTGAGTTTATAAATATTTGAACGTAAGATCCAAGCAAGCTTCAAAGGTATGATCCTTCCAGGTTAATTTTATTTTTTAATTTCCTTCCTTTTTTTTTTTAATTGTAAATTTATATTTAAGCACTCTTTACCTTGATATTTCTCATTGTTTCTTGAAGCGTTGAATGTTAATCAATGAGTTCAACAATGTTTGATGTTTTAGTTGTAGTTTTAGTAGCTGTTTGCTATCATCTTCTTACTCACTCCTTCTTAATCAACTTAATCAACTGAAGTAGCTGCTTTTGATTGTCAAGATTTATTGGTAGGAGCCTACAATGCATCCACTCTACCAAAATGATTAGGGGTGTTATTGTTTAATGTAATGTTTTTACATTCCTTTACTGACTTTTTTTTTGGCCTGGAACCCTTGTAGGCACCCGGTGTTTGGGCTGCAAATTGGGATAGATGCCATGGAGATCACATAACTCACCTACTTTCGGCAGGTTCTTCTGTAAGATTGTAACATTATGTGTGACAAAAGATTTCGGATTTCAGATTTTAATATGCTATCCATTTAGGTATATAGCTTATGCTTATGGTGTGTAGTGAGTAGGATGATTATTTTTCCTACATGGAATTGAGATTGCTGTTTCTATGGTCTTATGCAGTTTTTGGTCAGTGTTTCACTTGTGGCATTAGGGTGTTGTTTTCACTCTCCCTCCACTCCAGAGGTCTTACAATTAACACAGGTATTCATGGATACAACATTGTATGATCTCAACTGAATTCCCAGGTTGCTTCAAGTCAACATTGCTGTTTCTATGGTCTTATGCAGTTTTTGGTCAGTGTTTCACTTGTAGCATTAGGGTGTTGTTTTCACTCTCCTTCCACTCCAGAGGTCTTACAATTAACACAGGTATTCATGGATACAACATTGTATGATCTCAACTGAATTCCTAGGTTGCTTCAAGTCAAGGTAATATCAGCTTTCTTTCATTGGCTTCATTATGTTTTTCTTTGTTTTTTTCTCCCTTGAAACTACACCACAACCCAGATGAAAGGGGGATCATTTTGAGGAAACTCCATATGTTGGTTTTATATGCATAGTATAAGTTCTTTTTTTTAATGCTTGATGGAGAAAACATATATGCATGATCTTTTTTTTCTGTCTGGGTTTCATGGAAGGCTCAAAGCCTAAAATAGAAAAGAAACAAGGAAACTACACTGCCAGGCCCCAAGGCAATTGCACACCCACTGTATCTTGTTGTAACAGTTGAGACACACAAGAGGGGGAGCATGCAACAAATGCATGATCATTTCTAATTTCTTTTTTGATGATTTAATTTTTTTAAGTAACCAAGTAAACAAATCCATACAAGGTTTGATCTGAGGGTTATTTAGGTGTTGAATGGTTGCTTACTCTGCTTGGGATCATCCAGACATATAAGCAGCCAGTTATGGTCCAGCAAGCAGCCAGTGTGATTCAAACTTCACATGTGATTATTAAGTAGTTAATGAGATTGTTTAGTACATTGTGCAACAAAACAGAATACTGATCACCATATCGTTTTGCTTTGCAGGCCTTGTAGAATATTGCATTCATTACTATCAGATATTTTGAGATGCGCCACATCAGTTTCGTTTTTTATGGCTAAATGGAGAATAAACCAGTTCCCTTTTTGCAAACTGATTTTCTTTTTCTGGGAACTGCTGCACACGGTTTGCTCTTTTTCTTCATCATTTTCATTTTTGTCATAAACCTGGTATTGTGGCCCAATAATGCCTAAAAAAGAAGCCTTGGCCCAATTTCAATTGAAGCCCAGCCCAGAATCCTACTTTATTATTGGTCTCAGTCTTCAGCTGTTGGATGCTATGAATCCTCCTCTGGCTTTCCTGAAAGTTCAAATGTCTGAGTCTGGATAAAGATGAACATTGAATGGGTTCTCATTTTCATATTGGTACTTTGATATCTTCATTTGTTCAGCAATTTTATTATGATTTTGTGGATGTAATATGCAACGATTTTATGTTGAGTTCATAACTACAGCTATGTAGAGCCCCGTTTGTAAATTTGAATCAAACTTTAGGGTGGTGACCATTCTGTGTTGAGTTAATCGACATAAAGTGGCCCTTGTTTAACGTATGACCCAAATAATGGATGGCTTAACGTGATGGTCTGTTAAGCAAAACGGTGGTTTTGGGTTAATGGGTTTGAAATCCCTCCGCTCTCCCTTCTGACAGATAGCCGTTACAGATAGGGAGAATCTCCCTATCTTCAGGGCAACGGCTGCTGGAAAATGGATGAATATATATATATTCATTATGGACATTTTCTGGTCTCTCTCAACCATCAGAGAAAAGCGTAAAGAACAGAAAGGGAAGAGTAGGAGAAAAGGTAAGAAGAGAAAAGGTAGGAGGAGAGAAGATAGGAGAAACAGAAAGGAAAGCGTACAGGGCAGGAAAGAGAAGTTTTCTCATCTCTACTACCGGATATCAGAATAATGGAGAACGGTATGTTGTTCTGATTTCCTATTCCTTTTGGTTTTGTTACAGTTATATTGCTAGTATTCGTATCAAGATAACGATCCTGCATGATAGAGATAAGAAAAGTCTAACAGTTTTGGTATCAGAGCCTGGTTAACGAATACTGCAATTTATTTTGATTTTAGTTATTTGCGCCGAATTATTTTGTTTTGTTTTCTGGCAAACGGAAAAGCGTATGTTCAATGTATTTTCTATATATTATTGTTTGCTGTACTTAACGGCCGGCGTTGAAAGGGGAAACGTCGGCCATGTAAATTTACACTGCTGAAACCGCTGGTGTCAAAACAAAAAAAAAAAAAGGAGCCGACCACGAGAACTGTACACCGCCGGAACCCGAACGGTTCTGGGTATGGCGGATCGGCTCCGATGAAGGCTGTGTCTCCGTTGTCAGTGGGAGACCCGAATCGGTCCGGTCTGGTGGGCATGACGGAACAGTCTCCCTGTGAGGCTGATGCTCTGGGTCGGGCGTGGGTCTGGTGGATGGCTGCCGTCGGAGATCCGACCCGAACAGGTTGGTTCACCCACGTTCGCCTGGTCAGAGGCGACGTCCGGGAAGAGCCGACGCACCGGGGTTGGCTGCTGACGGCGACTCCCTCAAATGAAAGCCGCTGGACGTCGTCGGGAAGAGTCGACGGCGATGGCAGAATGGGGCCAGCACGCGGGCCGTGCGAGGTCTCTGGTCAGAGGCAGCCTGCGGTAGGTGGTGTTGCCACCGTCGGCTCCGATCGGAGGCAACACGCAGGCAGCGCCTGCAGCAGGTGGTGTTGCCACCGTCGGCTCCGATCGGAGGCAACACGCAGGCAGCGCCTGCAGCAGGTGGTGTTGCCACCGTCGGTCTCCGGTCGGAGGCAGCACGCGGGCCGTGCGTGGTCTCTGGTCGGAGGCAGCCTGCAGTACGGTGGTGTTGCCACCGTCGGTTTCTGGTCGGAGGCAACACGCGGGCTGTGCCGGCAGAAAAAAAAAAAAAAAGTTTATTAAAGTCACGTCAACGTGAATCAAATATTGAAAGCCTATTGGTCACCAAAGTGACCTGGCCTGAAGGAATTTGAATTGTTGATCGTGAATTTTCAATTGTTCATTTTTTATGCTAATATTATATAAATATATGAACAATTGTGGTTATTAATTATACGGCTAGGAGATCATCCAAAGATGGATCATTGCCTATAATTAATGACACTGAAAGGGGATTGATTGATGTACTGAGCAAACATGATTGCATATCCAAAGATAACATTCATGTTAACTCTAGTATTATTGATTAACCTATTAAAGCATATTTAAATTAGCATTATTATTGATTGCAGCTATGTGTTTGAGGATCACCCAAAGGTGAACTTAAATATATAGTCAAAGTTTATAATGCATGTGTCTGAATCCATTAGAGTTTACTCAAAGCATTAACATGTAAATTTGGATTATGTTTGCAGCTTCTAATAACGTTTTCGCCTTGGGCAATGCAATGATCAAATTCAATGGGCTGAACTATGCAGAATGGTCTGAGCATATTCAGTTTCATTTAGGTGTTTTGGGCTTGGACTTAGCAGTCATTTCGGAAGAAAAGCCTGCAGCCATTACTGGGACCAGTACAGAATCTGATAAGTCTTTTCATGAGGCTTGGGTACGGTCCAATAGGCTGAGTTTGAATTTGATGCGAATGACGATGGCTGAAAATGTCAAGCCCTCAATGCCCAAGACGGAAAATGCAAGGGAATTTCTGATGAGAATCAAGGAATACTCTCAATCAGACATAGCTGATAAATCCATTGTAGGAACCCTGATGAGTGAGCTGACGACCAAGAAATTTGATTGGTCACGGCCTATTCATGATCATGTGACTAGCATGGCTAATCTAGCAGCAAAGTTGAGAACGATGGGTATGGATGTGAGTGAATCCTTTTTGGTTCAATTCATCATCAACTCACTACCTCCTGAATTTGGCCAGTTCCAAGTGAACTATAACACTATTAAAGAGAAATGGAACTTTCAGGAAATTAAGGCCATGTTAGTTCAGGAGGAAGGGAGATTAAAGAAGATGAAGGATCACTCCATTCATCTCACTGTTCGTAATGATGCTAGTGGTAGCAAGTCTAAACCACATCACAAAAATAAGAAGAAGGACAAAGCCTCCATAAAAGTCTCTGGAGGTCAGATCCAAAAGGATCAGAAGTGCTTCTTCTGCAAAAGGATGGGTCACTTCAAGAAGGATTGCCCAAAAAGAAAGGCTTGGTTCGAAAAGAAAGGTATGTACTGTATATCAGTATGTTTTGAATCAAATATAATTGAAGTGCCCAATAATACTTGGTGGTTAGACTCTGGAGCTACTATTCATGTGTCACATATTATGCAGGGATTCCTTTCAATCCAGCCCATAACAGGAACTGAGAAGTTCCTTTATATGGGAAACAGAATGAAGGCACGAATAGAAGGAATTGGGACGTACAGATTGATCTTGGACACCAAGTGTCATCTGGATCTAGAAAAGTGTCTCTATGTTCCTGAATGTGCTAGAAATTTGGTTTCTGTTGCAAAGTTGGATGAAGTGGGATTTAATCTTAAGATTGGAAATGGTGCATTTTCATTGTATAGACATTCGTACTATTATGGATCTGGTACTTTGATTGATGATTTGTACCGCTTTAGTCTTGACGCTATGTATGCCGATTCTCTATTTCTTGTTGAGCATGGTATTGGTAACAAACGTAATGTGCATGATGATTGTTCTGCTTTCTTATGGCATCAAAGATTGGGTCATATATCCAAAGAAAGGATATTGAGGTTGGTGAAAAGTGACATCCTGCCTCAATTGGATTTTACTGATTGGGATGTGTGTGTTGATTGTATAAAAGGGAAACAAACAAGACACACATCGAAGTACCCAGCCATGAGAAGTAATGCGCCTTTAGAATTGATACACACTGATATTTGTGGCCCCTTTGACATTCCTACATGGGGTGGTGAAAAATATTTCATCACATTCATAGATGACTACTCACGGTATTGTTACTTATATCTACTGCATGAAAAGTCCTGGTCAGTAAATACCCTGGAGGTGTTTATTGATGAAGTGGAAAGGCAGTTAGATAGAAAAGTAAAAGTGATTAAGTCAGACAGGGGTGGTGAATATTATGGAAAATTCAATGAAAGTGGACAATGTCCTGGTCCATTTGCAAAATTTCTTGAAAGTCGAGGCATATGTGCACAGTACACAATGCCTGGTACACCACAACAAAATGGTGTAGCGGAAAGGCGGAATCGCACACTTATGGATATGGTTAGGAGCATGTTGAGTAACAGTACTGTACCTTTATCCTTGTGGATGCATGCATTAAGAACTGCAGCATATCTGCTGAACAGGGTTCCCAGTAAGGCTGTCCCTAAAACTCCTTACGAGTTATGGACAGGCAGGAAACCCAGTTTGAGACACCTCCATGTTTGGGGTTGTTCAGCAGAAGTAAGGATATATAATCCACATGAAGGAAAGCTTGATGCAAGGACCATTAGTGGTCACTTCATTGGCTATCCTGAAAAGTCTAAAGGATATAGGTTCTATTGCCCTAACCATAGCACAAGAATAGTTGAGTCTGGTAATGCTCGATTCATTGAAAATGGCCGGTTCAGTGGGAGTGGGGAGTCACGAAAGGTGGATATTAGAGAATTACATAATGAAAAATTCACAGTGAGTACTCCTACTCAAGGTGGTATCCCCACACCCAGTGTTTCTACTCAAATTGTTGTTCCTTTTGTTGCATCACAGTCACGTGACATGCAAGGGCAACAAATTGATACTCGAAACACGCAAAGTGAACGCATAGGAGATGAACCAAGTGACAATGTGCAGTGTACAAATGAACAAGTGATACCACAAGAAATGGCATTACGGAGGTCTACAAGACAGAAAAGGCCAGCTGTATCTAATGATTATGTGGTTTACTCACTTGAGCATGAGTCAGAATTGAGCATTGATAAAGATCCAGTCTCATTTCAACAAGCCATGGAATGTAATGATTCTGAAAAGTGGCTCAATGCCATGAAGGAAGAGATGAAATCGATGGATGTAAACCAAGTCTGGGAACTAGTAGAGTTACCTAAAGGATCAAAACGAGTTGGCTGTAAGTGGGTCTTCAAGACCAAGCGAAACTCGAAAGGTAATATCGAAAGGTATAAAGCCAGACTGGTTGCCAAAGGTTTCACTCAAAGGGATGGTATTGACTATAAGGAGACTTTCTCTCCAGTCTCTAAGAAAGACTCCTTGAGAATTATTATGGCTTTGGTGGCTCATAATGATCTAGAGCTTCACCAAATGGATGTAAAGACCGCCTTTTTGAATGGTGACTTAGAAGAGGAAGTATGTATGGACCAACCTGAAGGTTTCACCACCACCGGGCAGGAAAATTTGGTGTGTAAATTAAAGAAATCGATATACGGACTGAAACAGGCTTCTCGACAATGGTATCTTAAGTTCAATGATACCATTACGTCATACGGCTTTGTAGAGAACACCGTTGATCGGTGTATCTATATGAAGATTAGTGGGAGCAAGTTCATTATATTAGTCCTATATGTTGATGACATTCTTTTGGCCGCTAATGACATGGGTTTGTTACATGATGTTAAGAAATTTCTCTCTGAAACTTTTGAAATGAAAGATATGAATGAGGCATCTTATGTGATTGGAATAGAGATATTCCGTGATAGATCACAAGGATTGTTGGGATTGTCTCAGAAAGGGTATATCAATAAAGTATTAGAGAGATTTAGAATGGAAAATTGCTCTACAGGAATAGTTCCAATTCAGAAAGGGGACAAGTTCAGTGAACTGCAATGTCCAAAGAATGATTTGGAACGGAAAGCAATGGAATCAATTCCCTATGCCTCACTGGTTGGAAGCCTGATGTATGCGCAAACATGCACTCGGCCAGACATTAGTTTCGCTGTTGGAATGTTAGGCCGATATCAAAGCAATCCTGGAATAGATCATTGGAAAGCCGGAAAGAAAGTCCTTAGGTACTTGCAAGGCACCAAAGATTATATGCTTACTTATAAAAGATCAAGTCATCTTGAAATAGTAGGCTACTCGGATTCAGATTATGCTGGATGTGTAGACTCGAGGAAATCTACATTTGGTTACTTGTTCCTCCTAGCTGGAGGAGCAGTTTCCTGGAAAAGTGGGAAGCAGTCTGTCATTGCTACTTCCACTATGGAGGCTGAATTTATAGCATGCTTTGAGGCTACTATTCATGCATTATGGTTGCGGAATTTTATCTCAAGGCTCAGTTTGGTCGACAGTATAGAAAAGCCGTTGAGAATTTACTGTGATAATTCCGCAGCAGTTTTCTTCTCTAAGAATGATAGGTATTCTAAAGGTGCGAAACATATGGATTTGAAATACCTATCTGTTAAAGAAGAAGTGCAAAATCACAGAGTGTCTATTGAGCACATTGGCACTGAGTTGATGATAGCGGACCCGTTAACTAAAGGTTTGCCACCGAAAACATTCACTGGACATGTTGATCGGATGGGCATATTGGACAGGTCCTCATTCTCTTGAAAGTCAATATTTTGTACTGCTCATATCATTGAGACACTCTTGAATTCAATTAAGGTCGTGGTTTTGCTTGTGCTTTGTTGTCTCTATTTAGTTGTATACAGTTATAGTTTGTGAGATAACTAATGGCATATATGGACATGACAATTTAAAACTTTAATGTTTCTCAGTAAGGTTATTCTGAATTATCATGATTATGTGATACATGGAAGGAATCATGTCACTGAGAGATATGTGACCGCCATGATCCAATCGTTTTAATTCAATCAAGTATTGTGATTTGATAATCTTTAAGGATTGTGCACACTTAATTGTTGTTGATTCATCAAATCATTACAAGGGCCAAGTGGGAGATTGTTGAGTTAATCGACATAAAGTGGCCCTTGTTTAACGTATGACCCAAATAATGGATGGCTTAACGTGATGGTCTGTTAAGCAAAACGGTGGTTTTGGGTTAATGGGTTTGAAATCCCTCCGCTCTCCCTTCTGACAGATAGCCGTTACAGATAGGGAGAATCTCCCTATCTTCAGGGCAACGGCTGCTGGAAAATGGATGAATATATATATATTCATTATGGACATTTTCTGGTCTCTCTCAACCATCAGAGAAAAGCGTAAAGAACAGAAAGGGAAGAGTAGGAGAAAAGGTAAGAAGAGAAAAGGTAGGAGGAGAGAAGATAGGAGAAACAGAAAGGAAAGCGTACAGGGCAGGAAAGAGAAGTTTTCTCATCTCTACTACCGGATATCAGAATAATGGAGAACGGTATGTTGTTCTGATTTCCTATTCCTTTTGGTTTTGTTACAGTTATATTGCTAGTATTCGTATCAAGATAACGATCCTGCATGATAGAGATAAGAAAAGTCTAACATTCTGGGGCACCACCACTTTGTTACTTTTATCTTAATCAACATAAGAAAATACCATGAGACTGATTTAACTGTCTTTTAACATGAATCAAAATATTTCTTTAAGTGCGGGATGTGAAGCTTTTTGTTTAAGTCTCTGAACGTTCTGCTGCAAGGTTTCAACTTTCTTGAAGGCAATCATGGGCTTCTATACTTATAGAGGTATGTCTAGTCCTTATGTCTTCCGTTACCAATAATTTCAGTATAATATTATACTCATCATACTTTCTTGATCTTAATATTGGCCAGTTGGCTACTATGAATTCTCTGCTGTTTCTTGAAAGATCATCTAAATCTTAAGTCTGGATAATGAAGAAGAATGTTATGGTTGAAGTGGATTTTGCTTCTCTTCTGGCTTTTCAATCTTCTGATTTCCTTGTGCTTTCTATGTTATGTTAAGTTTATAAATGAGCTATGCAGAGACGGCAATGATAAGATCCAAACAAGTTTTGATGGCATAATCCTTCATGGTTCATTTTATTTTTTTCCAATTTGATAATTTTTGTGATTGTGACCTTATAATTAAGCATTCTTCAGCTTGAGTTTTCTCTTTGGTTCTTTAGCCTTGAATGTTAACTAAGAGTTCCACAAAATATGTTGCTTCAGTTGTAGCTTTGTTTGCTTTCTCTTGCTGTAGTGCGTCTGGCTGCTTGGTAACAGTTTCTTACTCACTTCTTCTTGATCAATTCACGCAAAGGCATTAGATTTAGAATCAAGTAGCTACTTTTGATTGTCAAGAATGATTGGAGAACCCTACAATACATCATCTCTCTGCAAATGATTATGTATGTTGTGGTTTTATGTGATCTTTTAAAATTCCATTCTACTGACATATTTTTTGCCTAAAAATCTTGTAGGCAATCAGTGTTTGGGCTGCAAATTGAGATAGATGCCATCGAATCATATAAGTCACCTACTTTCAGCAAGTTCTTTTGCAAAAATAAGGGTGATAAAAGAATTCACATGTTATCCATTTAGGTATGTAGCCTTATGATTACCTCGCGTAGTGACTAGGGTGATTATTTTTCTTGGCATTGAGACTGCTGTTTCTATGGTCATCTGCAGTTTTTAGCAGTGTCTCACTTGCAGCATTATGATGCTATTTTCACTCTCCCTCCTCCCCTGAGGTCTTCGGTTACCACAAGTATCCATGGATACAACATTTTATTATCTCAATTTAAACCACAAGTCAACGTAATTATCATCCTTTCTCTCATCAGTTTTGTTATTATTATTATTATTTTCTGAAATCACTCAGGGAGATCAGTTTAAGGAAACTCAGTTTGTTGGTGATATACGCATAGCTGGAAACTAAGACTGTCTTATAGATAGGATTTTCTTTAGCACTTGATAGAAAGAAAGAAAGAAAGAAAGAGCCCTGCTAATTGTTAGGAATACAGTTTCTTTTTATTTTTTCCTTTTTTTTCATTCTCCATTTCCTCTGCTAATTAATCCTTTGTCATCTTTCTTGACAGCAACCGCCGGAGTGTTCAATATGCTGTTACTGCTCTTCCATCTCCAATTCTTTTGTGCATAATATTTTACTAATATTTCTTTCTTGTTCAATCTCCGTTTCTCTTTCTTATTTCCATATTCTTTCTTTCTTTCTTGTAGGAAATCTTGGTTTTGGATACACACAGATATAAATTGAGTAATGTCTTCCATTATCAATTCTTGTTGAGGAGTGCTAAGAGTCCTTCTCCGGCTTTCTTGAAGGTTGTGAGTCTGGATAAAGATGAACATTGAATGGGTAAAGGAAGATCTTGTTCCTATTCTGATTTTCATATTAATGTTTTGATATATCTCTGCAGTTCCATATTTTATTATGATTTTGTGATTTTAAACTGCAGCATTTTTTTTGTTGAGTTGATAACTACAACCATGTAGAGTCTACGTTTGTAAAATTGAAACAAATTCCAGTGCTGTAATTATTCTGGATTAATTTTATTTTCTGATTTGATTTCTATTTTCCTTGTAAGATTCAGCAATGCTTTAGTTGTTGTGGTTTTTTTTGTGATTTCTCTTGCTTTGGTGTATCTGCTGGGCCAGTAACACCTTTTTGCTTCATCTTAATCGACACAAGGAAAGACAATGAGACTTCTGTAGTTGTCTTTCTAACATGGAGATCTGCATTTCATTTTATATGGAGGCATGTTTCTGGGGCTGAATCAAAACCTTTCTTTGGGTGTGGAATGCTAAGCCTTTCCTTTAAATCTCCCAATGTTCTGCTGCTGGGTCTCCACTTTCATGAAGGCGCAATCACAGCCTTCGATATATATAGATGCATGCATGTGTAGTCCTTGTGTCTTCCATTCCCAATTCTTGCTGTATAATGTTATACCTCTCCTGCTTTCTTGATCTCAATTTTGATCCTCTGCTGTTTCTTGATGGTTCATCTACATTCTAGGTCCAAGTAAAGAAGAAAAATGAAATGGTTGAAGTGGATTTTGTGTTTCCGTTCTGGCTTTTCAAGCTTATATGACTTTCTTGTGCTCGCGAGGGGATGCCGAGTCTATACAAGTAGAGAATCAACAGTATCTGAACAGGACGGCAATCTTTTCTGCTGGAAAGGAACCAATTATTGGATGCAAAGTTACAGTCTGTGCAGGAATATACTGCAAATGCATTTGTTCATGCAGGATAAATTGTCAATTTATTTTTTTCTAAAAAATTTAATCTTCGAAACATATTATTTTTAAAATATTTTTTTTAAAAAAAAATAAATATTTTACATTAATTTTATAAAAAATAAATATTTTATACAGATATTAAATTTAAATTTTCATCTATTTATTTATATGTAGAATTTTTATTAAATTTTTATAAATATTGTGTTATTAATAAGTATAATAATATTTTTTTTATTTTTATGTAAGATAAAAATTTGTTAAAATATATTTATTTTTTTTAATATTTTTTTCTATCCTAAAATAATTTAATAGTAAAAAAATAAATAAAAATATTTTATTTATTAAATTATATAATATAAAATTATGTGATTAATAATAATAAATATTATTTTATTTTTATTATTTTTATTTTTTATCTTATTCTATTTTAAAATTTTTTTATTTATAACAAAAAAAAAATAGTAAAAAGAAATACTTTACACCATTTTTTTGATACTGAGAAATCATATCATTTACATTACAATTAAGAGGTGATACACTTGTTCCCGAATTTTAATCAACCCGGCTCAACTCAAGTCGTTCCTGTTAAAAATCCCCCATTGATTTTTCAATTATTTGAGGTTTCTTGGTCCCACACAACACTTTGTTATAATAGTGATTTCGCGACTACGCAAAGTTCGACCTCCGGGACATCGGCGCCTCGATGGCCAATGCCCGACGCCGAGTCATGATCGTTGAGGTACCCAACATTGCCATTGACCTCGTCGAGATCAAGGTCAAGTCATCTGTCCTCAATGACGAGTTCGTCGCACCGTCTCATCCCCCTCACCAGGGAGCGCGCTAGGTCCATGCGCTTCTCCCGCGACTGTGACCCCTGCGACGGCGACGGGAAGTGCGAGTACTGCTCCGTCGAATTCCAACTCCGAGCCAAGTGCATGAACGACCTGACCCTCGACGTCACCAGCAAGGATTTGCTCAGCTCTGACCACCGCTTCGTTCCCGTCGACTTTTCCGATCTTTCCGCCTTCGAATCCTCGGAACCGAGCCGGTTATTGGGTCTTTCATTTCATTTTGCAATTCCTTGATGTCGTAATGTCGTTTTTTTTTTTTCTTTTTTTTTTGGGTTTTTTTCTCAATTGGGGTCTTTGTAGGGCTTTCATTAGTTAACTTATTCTTTTAGAAAGTGAAGGTAAAATGACTAAAGTTTGAATATTTTTCACTTGCAGGGGGATTATTATGGTGAAGCTGCCAAAAGGGAAAGAGCTAAGACTGAGGGAAATAGCCAGAGAAGGAATTGGCAAGGATCATGCAAAGTGGTCTCCTGCTGCAACTGTTACTTTTATGTAGGATCCAGAGATTCATATCAATGAGGAGTTGATGGAAACTTTGACACTTGAGGAAAAACAACAATTGGTCGAGGGTAGCCCCTGCAAAGTGTTCGACATTGATCCCGTTACACAACAAGTAATTTTTTCCTTAACTCAATATCGTGTATATGTTCATATGTTTTCCTTGCCTCCTGTCCTGAGTTTTTGAATTTCCTAACTACGAAAGTGGTACACAGTGCAATTGAACTAGTGGAGAGTGGTCTATCTTCAGTTTTGTAGCATTGAACTGCTTCAAATTGAGGAGCAAAAAAAGGGATGTTTCAGTGCTATACTATATGTATGTATGTATGTATTTCACTGCCTTTCTATGAGAAGAAAGGAGAAGAGGAAGGGAACCTTAGTGAAACATTTATTGGTTCAAGTTCTATGTTGTAGTAGCCTTCCATTGTTCTATACGTCTTTCAAAGATCTGAAATTATAATTGTATTCTTAGTATGTTTGTCACAGACAATATATCTGTGTTTTGTTCCTTTTAATATACTCTCCTCCCCCCTATTAGTTTGTCCATTGCCTCTATGTAAGTGATTCAAATATTAATGGTCTTTATCATGGTAAAGGGCAGAGAGCTCCACACTTACTCTCTTTTTATGAAGTTCTTCCTCTCTCTATGTGCCCAGTGATTGAAGCTTTGATTGGAAATGTATTTGTGCGTGCTTGAGTGGGCATGCATGTGTGCATGTGCATGTTCATTGAGTGATTGCATTGTATCTTCTTGCATTTGTTTTTTTTACCATTTTCTGTACTGCAGCAACATATCTTATCACATAACAACTATCTTACTGATGTTTTGCTCAATCACATAAGGGGATAGCTGATTTACAAGTCCTAGGCTGTGCATCCTAGAGAATTGTGCATAGCAGGCCGATTGAGTGTAATTGATGGGAGCCAATGACTGCTCACATGTGCTTTGATTGCTTTAGCAGTGTGGGTCTTGAAATTTGTCATCTTTGAATGTGTATTGGGTTTAGGATTCATATGATTCATGCAAAGATTACTGTTAGATTAAATTTCTTTTGATGCCTTTTAAGCATGCAGTGAACTAGATTCTGTCGAAAACAATGCTTTGGAACAAAGGCCCTTGGAAGTGTAGGACTGTTGAAAAGGCAGCCTCTTTATCGTTTCTTGAGGTTGATGGACTATTCATTTGCTTGTTTAGATAACAGAGAAATGACATGCAATTTGCATTGTTCAATCCGGGGCATATGGTGAAGGAAATAAGCTATGCTGGTGGGTTTGTAATTATGTGAATAGTGTAGTGTTTGAATTCCTATTCATTCAAAGCTGTAATTTTCATACGTGCACCAATGTATGTGTCAAGTTAGTGATACTGCTGCAATCAGAGATTTTCCACACAGATGAATGTTATGACTTACCCATCCACTGTGGCATTTGGTGACGGATGCATATTTGTAAATTCTACTCCACTCAGTTGTATTGAAAAGCTAATTTTATCAATTAGTCGACTATAGAGTTGGTAAAATCTCTATGTTGTCTTTATTTTTTGCTCTGCAATCTGTTCACTTGAAAAGTTGTGCTTATTTTCCAAGCAATCATCTGTAGGTTAAAGTGGTGGACCCAGAATCATATACTTATGACGATGAATTCATCAAAAAAGCAGTAGCAATGGGCAAGCCAGGGCTTGTGGAGATACGTGCCAACGAATGTAGTTATATCTACCCGTGCAACAAAAGCTTCAAGGTTGGTGCTCAATGTGATAGAAGTCGTAAAACAGAAGCTGGACGCAGTTTGCCTCTCAGAGGATACAGTTGAAGCCGATGATCAATTTGGTGAACTAGGTGCACACATGCAAGGAGGATGAACTGTTCCACAACCAGGACTGATCATTTGATCTTTTGTCAGCCTCAGGAACGAGAGTTGCCTTCCATTGCTTTTGCTGGTTTTCCACTTGGAATTACGGGCTTCTCCGCAAAATTACGCTTGTATAAAACCACGAGACATTTAACTTCCTTCAACATTAAGAGGTTCTCACCATGAGAAGAGTCGATGGAAGTTGAATTTTTCTTATTTAACATGTAGATGGTTCGTGTTGGTCAATTTAGTCTTACTAAAATATGTAACAGTTGCCAGTTCTTATTATTGTTGGACTGTAGAACTCGCTTGTGATTTTGGAAAGACACAACCATAGAATGGAAGTAGGCATTACCGTAAGAAAATGGTTATGCTTTGGGGAAATTTCTTTCTCGGCCCAGCTTGGGCCCATGACATGGGTTGGACTTGAAACACATTTTTCTCTCATTTCTTCTGGGTGGTGGGTCATGGTAAGACTTCAGGCCTGAACATATGAACTGTGCTAGACTGGTGCTAAGCTGGCCTGAAATCTCTTCCCTTCGAACTTGGCCCCATTCTGCGAATAACATATTTCTTAAATATTTAATCATTGCTTCAAGCAAACGGGCTTAAAACATGTTTTGCAGCTTGGATCCACCAGCTGTGGCCGAATATTCTTGATTAACAGCTTGCCCCCAAAATGTAACATGGCTGTGCTGCTCGTGAATGTGTGGGTTAGCCTCAAAACATTAGCTTGCCCTTAAAATATGATTAACCTGGGACATGAGTGTAGTTTCTGTTGGGCAATCATAATCCATGTATTCAACCTTTGTGCGTGCCCTGGAGGAGTCACGGGCTGAGAGTTCTGACAATTGTGGAATGATGGTCCTGCGCCAGCAAGAAATGACACAAGGCAGGACAATCGGGAAATTAAAAAAGACCCGGTGGGATAGTCCGTTGTTAAAACTTGTAAATAATAACTAGTCCCATCACTGAAGTTTCTGAATGACAATTGGTTGTCATTATTTTCCTCACATCTTTGCATTTATATGGGTATATTTCTGCTCTCAAGGATAACACCAGATTCGTGAGATTGGCCCACAAAAGAATTAAAGAATAACGGGAGAAAGAACATTATACAGTATCTTTGGCGATTATGCACCGCGTGTGTGTGGGCAGTAGGAACAAATTTGATACCGCCAATAATTCAGCCAAAAATACGGAAAATAATAAGGAAACTTTTTAGGGGGTCAACACAAAAAAAAAAAAAAAAAAAAAAAGACATGTCTGGTCAGCTTTATTGAGATTTTGATGCTTCTAACCTGGAGTTTTACTTCTTCTCTACATTTTACAGCTCCCTGTATCACACTGCCCCAGAATTTTGTGAAAATAATCAGGATTATCGTTGACTGACATCTCTTCGAATTTTTTTTTAATCTAATTATTCCTTTTTAAGCAATGCCATATGTTGATAATTAAGTAGTAATATCTTTTTTTACATTAGAGTCTTTCTGGTCTCTCAAAAAATATGCTGGCCTGCTGGGAAAGGATTTGGGTCACCCTACCCTGCCAAGAGATACCCCAAATCTTTGTCTGAAAGGGCAGACATGCTTGCAGGGTGGCAACCAAGTTTCACAGATCTGGGACTTAGCTGACCCCCGGGTACATCAAATACATTTCTTGTCTATTTCTTTCTGACCATTCATGCACTGGGATTCTTGACTCCTGAAAACCAACTTGCATTGCCCATAGGTATAAAATTCTACCTGAACCAACCAAATCTGGCTCACAACAATAAATTTCTACCTCCCAAAAATATAGTAACAGATTCATCTACCCATTTAATTTAACCCACCTTAGGACCACCAACCCAGTGCACTGGTGTTATTATTTCTCTATTGAATGCAACTTGTCTACATCCCATATAGCAATCTGCTTTTATGTGCCAGTGGCTATAAGTGAGGAAGAAATTGACAATTTTTGCCTCGTTGAATGCACATCAATTAGGGTCCCATAGAGAATTCTCAATTTCAGGTTTAAATGAATTTCGACTGTGTATGGGACCATGACTGTCCAAAGTTGGAAGAGAATCCAAATGGACACGATTCCCACCAACAATCTGACTTCAGTTCATTTAATTTGTTAGATGGGTTTATTCAAAAAATAATTAATTCAAGCCCAATCATCGTTGTTACAGCCTTGAATGATCATCCAAGGTGATGCGTATGGTTTTTAATCTTCTTACATTGTGCTAGAAAATTTACTAAATCAGACCAAGCAAAAAGAAAAATATTTATGGTGATGCATGCTTGGAATTGCATGAAGCAAAATTAGCTTGAGTCGAGGTCAAGCTCGAGTTTAATAATAGCAAACACGATTAGCGGAAATGGGGAAACTTAAGCTTTCATAGTACTTGATTCATTAGAAGTTCAAACCATAAAAAACGAAGGGCTTTGAGAAAGTATATGAAGTCCATCTTCAGCTGAGTTGGACCACAAATTCCCCTTATCTTCTTTGGCGCAGCGAATGTCTTGATAGAGTACATAATAATATCACGTGTTTCCCTTCACATGAATTGCATTGTTCGAATTCTAGAACCATATTCAATTGCAAATTGGTTTAAATTGTTGGCCTTACATGAGATGAAGATCGCATGGAAATAAGTCTTTCTAACTCATTGGATGCCCGTTCTGTACAATTTGACAGAAGTGATGAAACTGGATGGAGAAAAGCTAGCTCAATTACTGGACTCACGCGAGTGATGTGCAATGTAAGGAAGTTGACAGAAGCTTATGGGGCCTGTGTTCTGATCCTTTTGGAAGGACATAGTTCTCAGAAGCCGGGAAGGCTACCTGGGACCATTTGGATATAATGGATAGTCCTGGAGAGCTTGGAAGGCATAAAAAAGTAATTATGCTTTCTTCCCCCCTAAAAGGAATAAAGAGAGATGGGGGAGAGTTCAGAGAAACTTGGAAAGAATTAACAATTGGGCCTAGGAGCAAGCATTGCATCATCTAGTGGGTCTTTAACATTATTTTTTTTTTTACCTAAAACCGTGAGTTATTGATTATGAGTTTTTGTCACCCGTATGTTATTTAGTCATTGGTCATGGGTCTTTCAAATACCGACTCATATTTGTTATATTACAACAGCAACAAACTGAGGAAGCATAACTTCCCAACTTTAAATGCTTATAATGGTAATCAAATGATGAAATTTCATCACTACAATGATATTTGGCTTATTGGCAATTCTTCTTCTTCTTTTTTTTTTTTTTTGAACAAAACTCGGAAATAGTCAATTTTAGGTGTTTCCAATTACTTGCTTTACTTGGAATCTCCAACTGTGTTGTGCATTAAGACCACAAATTCCCGTTTCCCATAACTAACAGTGGAGACCATTTTGTCATGAAGACATGCTCCGAGTGTAATAGGTAGAATAATAGGTTATGAGTTTGCAATTATGAACTGTTTTGGACATAGGAAATGTAGTTGAACATGTAACTTTTTGCATTTATTTAAGTAAAACAGAAATTAATGCAACATTTCAATTACATCAATTTCGTAAGTAAGGTCTGTGGCTACCCATCATCAAGTGCATGTAGTACTTCAGTTTTTGACCATGCATCCAAAAAGCCCCAATCAGAAGATGCACCAGATACCGGACAGCCTGCTTCAATTGTGAAAGATCTATCCCAGTTAACCTTTAAGCACTAATTCACGAAACAATGTTCAAAGAAGAAAAACAGTCATGTTATTGAACTGCTCTGGTTGACTCTTCAGAAAATCAAGTGTCAAAGTTTCTCCTTTTGTCCTATTGCACAATTCAACCTTTTTGGTTTGTTCCAGGGTGACAATTCAGACCCCGACACTATTTACTTTCATGATGACCAAGCTAGAAAACATTATCATTTCAAAGGTTATTTATTCACGGGTTGCGGAAAGTGAAAAAAATTGCACCAAGAACCACTTGAGGTGGTAGTGTGCATGGTTTGCCAGGGTGTCTGTCTCCATGTTGTAGATCCAAGTTTGAATTCTCGTTCCACCTCTCCCTTTAGTTGAAACATGCTGGCTCATGTGGTTGAAGTGTAAATGTTGAGTTTCAGACTTAGAGAGCAATCATGTGATCAATTAGGGAAAAATTTTTCTCAGCTCTATCAGTATTTAAATAATAAATCTTTTTTTTTTATCAATATTTAGATAATAAATTTGATTTAAGAAAAAAAATTAAATCAAAAAAATTCATGATCTGTCTTTACATATGTGATGATCAAGATATATTTTTTTTAATTATTATTTAAAAAAAAAAAAAAGATACACCAAGATATTTCGTGGGAAACATAACTTTTGGGTTCAGGACATTTTAGTATAGTTATTGGAGGGTCTAGAGGAACATCCAAGATTTGGTCAAAGAAAAGAAAAAAAAAAAAAAGAAGAAGATCCAAGAGCCAGGATAGAAATGCAAAATTTCTCTGATGATTTTGATGAATTTTTTGTTTCTGTTCCCAATATGTAGCAAACAATGGCTGAGACATTAGCCGAGCAAAGAAGGCTATGCCTGCACATAAACGCATGGTCCTCGTTTTTATTGTCTTTTGGAACTTTACAGCTGTGAAACAATAAAGAGTGGAAGAAAATCACAGAGAGGGACTTGGTCCAAATTGTAAGTCATTGATGCAACAATAACAAGGGGAGGGAGACCAGGTCAAATGAAAGTTTTAAGATCACAAACAATGTTAAGCCTGTGGCATTTGATCGTATTATTCTACAATTATTGGCGTGGGGACAGCCTGACTTCATGATCTTTGGACCTTGAGAGAGCCATCTGTTTTCCTTTGAAAAAACAACACATTTCCTCTCTCTCTCTCTCTCTCTCTCTCTCTCCTTCCAATGGATCGTGATTCATGAGTAGTAGGCATGCACATACTATCATCAATACCCTACCAACCTTAAAGTGGAGAAGAGGGAAAAAAAGAGGGAGCAAAGACATCTTCCCCATCATATGAAAGATATTGTCTCCCAATGTCAAAAATCCCACGCCATCATAGTTTATAGCTCAAGTGACACTTCAACCAAAACTACTACAGTCCAGTCCAGACCCCTTCCTGTCTTTCTTCTATATTTCCCTTTTGAGGTGAAGGCTTCTCTTTTCCTTGGCTTGTACATTGCCATTGCTTGTTCCAGGGTTTATCGAAAAATAATGTAAAATACGACCTTGGGGCAACCATTTGAAATTGGATTACATGACATGAACCTCCCAATAATTTTAATTTTCTTCTAATCCGAGCTGACATGACGATATCGTGCCAATAAAAAAATTACATAATAATTTACCTTGATAATTATATTACCTTAATTATTGATCATTAAAAAAAAACATGTTGTCTTCCACATTGTACGAGTATTTGGAGCCGTGAGATTTAAAGATGATATTGTACGAAACAGCCTTCTGCAATAAGTACATTAACGAAATACAAAACACACTGGAAGAAGAGGACTCGTGTCGATAGTTGCATAGTGGGTGACTTATTTTTCCAACAAAGGTAGCTGACATGCACTGCTTGCGGTGGATTGGATGGATTTCGAGAAATAATATTAGTGCACGGCATGTGAGAAAAGCGAGCGAGGCGTGTTATAAAAAAAAAAAAAAAGAAAGAAAAGTGCAAAAACAAAGGAAAAATTTGTAAAGCAAAGAAGAAACCGAAAGGAGCAGCACACACACACCGTTTAGGTAGAATCCACCACTAAAATGTGCATCATGAATCTGCGGCAAATTGAGGGAAGAATGAAGAATGATTACCACTTCTAATTAGTGATTTGGTGTGCTTATTTTTTGCCCGTTGATTTGAGTTTAAGTTTTTTCATTATCACTTGTTTCCTAATAAATAAAAATTTATGTCAAAAAAAAGTGTAATGATCAATGATTTTTTTTGCTTTTTTTTCGTTTTTTTCTGGGATAAATAATGACCAAAAGGAGATGTTTGTAAACTTCTATCGGTGTAGTGAGTATCCCAGCTTTTGTGACACTTTAATTTGGCTAGTTTGTGTTGTTAATCCAAGTTGGTCCAATCCAGTTAATAACAACTCAAAAGGAGAAGACCAATTGGGCATTAATCATAATACAATCCTGTTTTAGATAATTAACCCATTTCTACCATTGCACTAAAACGTGAAAAATTATTAAAATCCTGTTTTAGAGGATTAACCGGTTCGTCAATGGTATATTGGCAAAGATTGAAAGAACAATGCTTTTGTGGCATGCCGGTACGTACCTTTCTTTTTGGTTCAAAATACTCTTTGCAAAAGTTCATCTCTCATCTTTTAAAAGGAGAATTAATGGATCGTTACACCAACAATATTTAACAGTAAGCCATAGCCACATTAATGAATCTCTTTATCAGAAATGAATCTAAAGAGGGAAATTTTAAATTAAGTAAAAAAATTTCTTTGAGCAAAAATTAAGTAAAATTTGATACAAAGGAACTGTTTCAAATGATGAGATTGCAAAAGAGGTTCCCACTGCAATATTTACTTTTGGGGGCAACACAGGCAATGTCTTGAAACACACACAAAATAAATAAATAAATAAATATAGACATAAAATATACAGTCGTTAATTACAATTTATACACTTTTTTTTTTTTTTATAAAACATTATAATAGATTAATATTCATTTCAAGTCTATTTATAATGTTGACTTATAGAACTCCTCTTGAAATTCAAATGCTCAATCACAGTCGCTGTAACTTCTAATTTACTATGCAAAATGGATCTCAAAAACATTTCATTGAGGCATCAAAGTCATAACTAACTACTGGACTGTTATACTAGACCTTCCGGATAACAACACTGACAAGGACAAGAATTGAATTCCTGCACGACAGGATCTAATTGTGTGAAGTTGGCTTTCACTTCTAGAGCGCGCGGAACCAGAACAAACCCTTCTATTCTATGGTTGCTCTTGGAGCCAAAAACAAAAGAAAATCCAAGGGCCACGGATGTATCAGGCTTAGAGATAGCACAAAGGGGCAGACAGGGGATTAAGGTTCACCTTCAAGTCTCACCAACAAAGAGAATTGGATTTGGGGAAGCTTTGCCCTTCCAATGAGGTCAAACCTCCCCAATCAAAAAGTCTCCCTTAATACCAACTCCACCGGCCGACAGGCTGCTCTCTTCTCTCCACATGCAAACAGACAAACCCATAATTTATTTCCCTAATCTAATCTCACATTATCAAGATTTTCAAAAAAAAAAAAAAAAAAAAAAGAAAAATCCCATTTAGCACGAGATGTAAGTCATTCTTGATAACGGTTGGTAAGTGAATAGAAATGAACGACAAATGCTAATTGCTAAAAAGGAGAACAAATAGAGGGAAGAAGAGAATTTAATTACAAATTAACAAAAATTATTTCAATTTATTTCCACGAATATGATAGGAATATGTCCATATGAAGTATGCACCGGGAGAGATTAATATTATAGGCTTACAGTTGCACATGTGAACAGAAAGCGGGGCAAAGACAATCTAGGGGAAATGACCTTCCCATCCCTGCTCATCTTTCAGAATGCCATCCATATCCAAGAGAGTGCTCAATAAGACACTAATAAAATATGGCGGGTAATCTTGGAATTTCGGGTTCAGGCAAAATTAAAAGAGAAATGACCATAGATCAGCATAACATAGATAAAGAGAGGGAAATCAAAGCGGGCTGCCAACAATGTCCACGAAGACCCACTGGTCTTGGTTTCTGCTCTTCTTAAAGAGAGGCTTTGGTGATGAAGAGACTGAAGACCCCAGAGCCCAAGAGTCGTTTGAGCTGTCACAGCTGAGAACTGCATCAATTACACCACTAGGACTGCTACGGATTGGCTCATAGCTGCGCTTGTTAGTCTTCTTAGTGGCAATGGTTCCCGTCTTCGACAGCTCAAGAATGAATTGATAACAGCCCTTCACATTTTCCTGTTACAAGGAGATTTTTTTTTTTTTTAAAAAAAAGAGTAGTCTTGATACTGTTAAAAAAGACACACCAACACCAATAGAATAATGACAAACAAAGACAATCCGTCTAGAAAAGTGGTTATCCTGTTAATTAATGATAACAATGTACTAACCTCGCTTATTTTGAGGACACCCAGAAGCTGGTTTTGATAGTCAATGCAATTAAAAGGCTCAACTTGGTCGATAACGTGCATCATGGTAGCTGTGGCCAGCACAGAGGGTAGATAGCTGACTGATCTTGAATCTACAAAATCCAACAAAGGAAAAGCACACGAATCAATTTCAAATAATGAAAGAGTGATTAAAGGGGGAAGGGGGCATCATCATCAGCAACTTTTTCCTTTGTACTTTGTTTTTATCGATAAATCTAAGATTTATGGTCAAGACAGGGATTTGAACAGCGGTTATGAATTATGCTTACCGGAGACAGCAGACAGAAGAAGATGCTCACATCTCCTGAGGAACTCCCAGTGAAGATGGGTCTTTAATCCAAGCCTCCTAATAATGTGATCAAGAAATGAAAGTGGAGTCACCGGGTGCATCTTCCATTTAAGTGAAGACAACACCAAAAGCTCCATTCTTTGAATGGTTTTGGCCTCAAACACATACTTTGTCTCCCCCACCTAGAACAGAACAAAAACAAATCTCCCATGATTCTGAAAATCAAGTAATGACAACAATAGTGTGATGGATGTACGAAATGTTTGATATGACATACTTGAAGGTCTAAGAGAAGAGGCACTTGGGTCTCTTCAACCTTTGCAGCCAAAGAAAGACAGGTCACAGCCACAAGCTGAATCATCCATGGCTTATCATTTTGATAATATGCGCTGGAAATGAACCTATCCAGATAGTTAACAGCCAAGATTGCAGTCAGAACCGAGAACCCATAATGGGCATTGACCTTAAGCATCCACTCCACAGCCTCTTGACGAACCACAAAGAGATGAGAAGGCCCTTTTTCCGCCGGAGTGTTGACAATGAATGCTTGCGCTTGTTCTTGTTCTTTTGAGAAGAGTGAGAAAAGCTCCTCATCTTCCCAGAACAAGTCCTGTTCAAACAATAAAATTGGGAAAAAAGATGGGTTCTTTCTCGTTCCATTGAAAGCACTATCCAGGCTATACATCACACTCTCTTGCAAAACCTCTTCTTCCTCCTCTTCCCATCTCTCCTCTTCACAGTAGAGAGCATCTAGCAGGATTGAAGAGTTTTGGTCTGCCGCGGCACTTTGCTCATGTTGCTCCTGTTGATGCATTGCCATCTTCTCCTGAGAAGAAGTGGTTCTGGTCCACTTCTCATTATACAAAGCAAAACAAAAGAGTAAAGCCCATTGTCATCTCTCTGTCTTCCTCTATTTGTGTTCCTCACTTTGTGGGTGTGGTGCGGATAGCTAGAGAGTGATAGTCAAATGGAGTGAGAGAGATAAAGAGTTGCTAAAAGCAGAGAAAGAATCGAAAAGAATGGTATTGATTTTTAGCGGGGTGAGTTTCAAGGTTGTCACTTTGATATATATATATATATATATATATATATTCTTTTTCATTCACTATATATATATATATATATTTTTTTTTCTCTTTTAAAATATTACATAATACACATTAATTTTTTAAAATAAAAATTATAAACATATATTTTAAAAAAAAGTCATGATATAATGTATCGCCCGTGTTAGTATTTTCCTTCTTAACGCGTCACATATATAGACATGATGTTGGATTTTGTAAAACCAATTGCACTTTCGGTGTGATTTGTTGGCGGGCAGACAATGCAACGGCACACACACCAAGCCCGACCCCATTGAAAACAACCTCTTAGAGGACCAAAATAAAGTCACTGTGCTCTATAATTCTAGAAATGGGTGAAAAAGAAGGAGGGGTTTTAAAAATTCGTAGATAAATATTTAAATTTTTTCTTCCTGTTACTGCATCCAAAAAAAAAAAAAAAGAGTTTTTAGCTCTTCATTGTCGTATTAATAGGCGTGTGGTGCTTGAACCAGAATCCCCCCCCTCTCCCCTTCAAACCCGTTCCCAATTTACCTGCTAAACTACCGACCCTGGCAACGTAAGAGCAACGGCGTCCAAGGGCAGTCCTGGTTAGAAAAATGAAGATGCTCTATGCCTTATTAATTGTATTTTATTTTTTCGGTGCATTTCAAGAATATGTCAACTAAAGTTTGAATTCTAAGATCAACCTGACAAGACAATTATTTATAAATATTTTAATTCTCGCATTGATAGCCTAATTCGACGAGGAGATTGATCTAACATGGCACACACACTGGATGGTTAATATACAAGTAAGAATGATGTCCTACACTTGCAAGTTACAATGGTATCATCTATCTATTTCTTTAAATTTAGATTATCAACTTCTATATAATATGCTTTTAGAAAGAAAAAAAAAAATTGTATACAATGATTGAAAGTAGAAATAAAAAAAAAAAAAAGGGTAGAAAAGTTGAAAGAAAAAACTTTTACTGTTGTCCCAAGAACACAACTTTATTGTGTAATAAAAGTAAATTCATTAATTTAGTTATAATTACTCACTAATTATTTTTTATAAAAAATTTTCTTAATATAATTTATTTAAAATATAAAATAAATTAACTTAATTATAAATATAAAAAATAATTAAATTAATTTATATAATATAAAATTATATATATAATATATTAGAAAATAAGAGTAAAAGTTATTATTGTAAACTGAAATTTAAACTTAAGGTCGATAGACCACGCGATATACGTAAAAGAAGCAGAGGCATATCCAGTCTTACGCGACTTCTCCAATGGCCCTTCCCACGCGCGGTGTTTACTGCGTTTGAAAATGGGCGTTTGACTTTTAAAAGTTTCATGAATGGTTAAAACTTTGAAGGGATGTAAATATTTGAATTCAAATACTGACATGCTTCTCAGGAAGTGGGTTAGATATTAGATTAAAAAAAATAAAAAACAGATAAATGAGAAAGAAAATAATAAATAAAAACACTTGGATTAAAAAAATTAAAAAAAAAAAGAGAGAGAGAAAGTAAAAAATGATACAGTACAAAGTTAAAAAAAAATGTAAAATAAAGAGTATTGTCCGTTTACTTCACGCGCTCTGACAGAAGTTGGGATGCATGAATACAAAAAATGAAGAGGATGACTCAACGAGTCTTGTTTCCCTCTCTTTACACAAACTGAGTTTTGGATTAAACTGAAAAGGAAAAAATAAAAATAATTTAATAGTTTCCCATTATTGTGTTAATAACTTGATCCATTCTTACGTGTCCATTCTTTTCCTTCGTCGTAGATCAAAATTATAGTTTCATTAAACTTAAATGAATATTAATTAATAAAGTATTCCGAAAATATTGAATTAAGCCCCACGAAATTAAACATTAAAATGTGAAATTTCAATTAACAACCAAGAAAGTTTGAACCTTTTGGCACTCGAATGTTATCAGAAAATGAAAGACTGAGCATCTCAATTATACGTGATGTCTGGTAACTTTGCAATAATGCATCTTGTCTTATTGTCCAAAAAAGGAATAACTCATGGGAACAGGGATTCATTCTCCATTTTAATCTTCTGGATGCTTAGCAAAAACAAGTAACTTTGCAAGTGCAAGAGTTCTTATATTTAATTTGTTTATTTGTCTTGGTATTCTCTTCTAGGTTTGTCCACACACTCGACTCCATGAGCACCAACCCAAATTGCCAGTTAATTTCAATGAACATTAGTCGTCGACTCTCTTCTCAAGAAGGCTACCCGTCCTCTGCTGACGATTTTTGGTATTGATAATGCCAAATATGCATCGGGGAAAATAGTACACACCTCGATCGCATTCCTTCTTGGAAAGAAAATAAAAAAAAAAAACAAAATTTTCAACGTACCTAACACATGCAAAATAATTAGAGAAAGAGTAAATATAAAGGACAAGAGGGTTGTTGACCTTGCAAGTTGACAACCAGAGACTTCCAAAAGTTCCCCTTCACTTAATATTTGACACATAAGTTAATTTCCGAAGAACAATGGGTCTCGGTTGTTGGTACCAAAAAAGAAAAAATTTAGTGACAACACAACAAAAATAATAGAATGAACATATGCTAACGTAAAATAATTTGATGAATGATTTATTGAATTAAAGAAATACATATACACCGTTGAATGAAATATGTGCTTTTCGTGTGTCTTTTGCAACATTATTAATTAAGTGGTCAAGTCCTTGTACAAATTAATAATCTGCAAGGTGATTCTGTTGGTTTGCTCCTTGGATCTCTTCTTTCTTACAACAAACTGACTGTAGCTTAACTTGTGTAAGATATAACACATAATAACAAACATAACACTAACGACAAAAAAGAAAAAGATTTCATCTCTTTCACAAAAAAAAAACCATTGCCATTGCTTATCCCCTCGCTGCAAAAATCCTATTGCAAGACTTTTGTTTGGCCATTGTTTATGCCATTATCATAAGACTTGCAGCTCGGTCATTAATTATGCCACTATGCTCGCCCGACAGTCAATAGATGTTTTCATTGTTCAAGTCTAATCAACAGTTTTTTTTGGTTGTTGATCAACTTTTGGCAAATGGGATGCGGTGATTAAACTTGAAATGTTTGCTCGGTACATCCGTAATCAAACAAAAAAGGGGCTACGGTTTTTCTCCTTTTACAAGATCCCCCTTTAACTTTTTAGTGAATGTGGGTGATGTTGGATTGTGTTTCAATATCCAAACAGTGGATACCGCCTACTTTAAAGATTCAAAACATGGAGGCACTTGAGGCAAGGGGGTTCAACTTGTCATCCACCATGGCAAAACCTTTCAAACCCACCAATGATAACTACACGTTGCCACTGGCCTTGATGGAGAAATAAATCCCCATCCTAAATTATGCAAGTTGACCAGATTCAGGTTGGCACCCTTTTGACTCGTCCACAAAGCTGGGCTCACATGGCAACCACCACCAAATCCGGAGATCTTGAATTCAATGTGACATTCCTGTCACAACCCATGTTTTCCGATGGCTCTTTATTGCCTTCGAAAAATTGAATGAACTCGGAAGCTCTCACCTGATTTGCTTCATGTGCGATTGTCACAGCCATGAGCGTGTGTGGACCAGTAAATACCAGATACGTTCATTGAAACATGCATAATTATATAAAGGGATCACAATTATGGGTGCATAATTAAACCAAGTGGTTCTAGTTAACGCATCCCATCAGTGCCAAAATGAGATATGATTAGCTCTGACAATGAAAGATGGATAACCCAATAGGCAAAGCAAACTGGATTTCAAAGTGAACCATAGCTTTTTTTTTTCTGTTTTTTTGTGGCTAAACTAGTGATAGCTACGAGCACTGCATGACAACTTTCCATTGTTAACTTGTGTTTTAATCAAGCAGAATATACAAAAGGAGAACATTATTAACATTTTCGAATAGGCATACGACACACAGAAATGCTGCAGATTCAACTGCTGCTGGCCATCGTAGCCATTCCTCCGTAGTCCACAGTCACTGAAACTCCATTGAGTAGATGTCCTTTGTAGTTTCTGCTTATGAATATATTTTTTTTTCATTTCCAACCTGGAGAACAGGAACTACAATTAGGCAGTTAGCAGATGCAATGGCTGGCTGCCTGGCTCCCATATCCAGAATTTCTCTCATGGCTGACAGATTGCCATCTCAGGAAGTTTTTCAAAAGCTAGCAACTGGGCAACTGGGTTTGCCCTCGTTAATTAGCTAGAAGCGAGAATAGGACCATTTTAGTTGGTGTTTCCTACTGATTATGAATGTCTAAGAATTTTTCACACGGCATGGGGAGAGAATACGACGAGAGATAAGTCTCTAGCTACCCTTTGCAGCAGATGCCAGTGGAACATTGCTTAATTTCCGTTTACCACATGCTGCCGAAGCCAAGAAGATATGCTATCCGACTTTGTTGTCTAAAAGCAAGACAATGGGGAATGAAAATCACTGATCGTTTCTTCTCAATTGTAAGAAAAGAAATGGCTGTATGGAGGCCCCGGGTACCATTTTGATTTTGGAACAGATTCAGTAGCATTCCTTACCAGACCAAGCCTTTTTTTCCCCCTAGTTGGAAGCTATTAGGTAGGTTTAATATTGGCCATGAACTAAATTTGTGCGTCTGCAATTACTTTCATCTATAGAAACCCTGCCTGGACTTACACAGTCAAATAAGTAATTCTGATCAGTTACCTTGGAGCCAACTGTAAGAGTCACGATCACCAATGGCACAAGACATTTCAGTTTTTTCTCAAACAGGGGACTAGAGAAGAGGTCTGCTTAAGGAAAATTGCAGCAAACCTAGAAGCTATGCACCGAAAAAGATCCCAAAAAGTGCAAAGAAGGCGGAGATGCTCTCACATATTGGGTCAGGAGCCATTCAATATCACACAAAATAGTGACTGCTAGGTTCACGTATGACTCCGCTGTAGCAGGACCATGCGTGTATTAGTTCATCAGAAGATAATAGGGATGAAAAACGATGCATGCCAAGAACGATAAATTGCAACATGCATGACCTTATTAGCAATGGCTTGAAGTTTCCTTCCCTGCCATGTACAGGCAAGAGTATGCTCTGCGTTTAGCCAATGGCAATCACATCATGTGCTGTTTGTGATGTTTGCACAATGAAGCAACATATCAATACATTGAACCATTGGATGCGATTCTTTTACATGCCTTAGCTTCCAGATTGTTCCTGCATACAAATTTTGCCATTTTTGTTTTGGCAGAAGATCAATGCTCCTAAGAGCACAAGTCAGCTGATGAGTCGTGGGAGCTAAATACAGTAATGATGTAATCAATTAAATTTAAAGAAGCTCGACAAAAGAATTGCAACAAGGTGGAACTCAAAAACAATTCTGTAAATACTACACCACTGTCACATCCTAACTTGGAACTAATGCATATAATTGATCTTAACTGTAAACAACCTTCCTCGCTCTTTAGCATTTTGCAACAGAAAGGTTTACAAAGAGAAAGACATTGATGAAAACAAACATCAGACATATTTTCCAAAACAAGAGATACTGCATTTTAATCAAACTTAGCTGCAAATTTTGTCATGAAAGACACCAAGACATTCACAGTTTGAAGAACACCACATTAATAAACCCTACTGCTCTATAAAAAGCACTTAATTCTTCATGTTGGTTTTTCACTGGGTTGTGCAGGAGCTTCTTCTCAGTATGGTGGAGGATAGGTGCCAGGATAAGGACCTGAATTGAAAGCAAGCCAGAATTTTAGACCTAGGGCTGAAACGTACATGACCATTTAACAGTGAAGAGTGTGCAACATGCATGAAGTTACCTGGAGGATAGGCAGGTGAAGCTTGTGGGGGCAGAGGATATGGTGGAGGAGGATAAGTTGAAGTTGGTAGGTATGGTAGGGGGGGATAAGCAGTTGCCTGGGGAGGAGGAGGATATGCAGACAGAGGATATGTTGAAGTAGCAGGGTACGAAGGATAAGGAGATGGCATTGGGTAAGCTGTAGCTGGTGGTGCATAAGGAGTTGGATATGCTGGTGGGGGTGTTGGCACTTGCAGAACAGGTGCTGCATAAGGTGGAGCTGAAGGAGCAAA
The DNA here is from genome assembly GCA_037832385.1 of Rhizophora apiculata. NCBI lineage: Eukaryota > Viridiplantae > Streptophyta > Magnoliopsida > Malpighiales > Rhizophoraceae > Rhizophora > Rhizophora apiculata. The sequence continues at coordinate 9,689,723 of CM075428.1, read as the reverse complement.
GCTTTTTGCAGCTTTCTGTAGCAAACAAACAGTTATTCAGCTTCTTCTGATGGCTTCAAGATCAAATAAAAGATTATGAGATAATTATAAATACAAGAGGACCAAAAAGATAGCTTGCCTTGACATTTGCATAGTGCAGTATCAGTCGCATTTCTCCAGCAGCTCTGTAATATTAAAGGCACACTTAGAGAGTTGAGAAGATATTTGAGAAGATACATATGAGACTATTTCCCCACATTCAAAAACTATGACACGTCTTGTAACAAGATATTATGGAACATATGAATACATTCCAACACAATTGGTTTAAAAATAAGCCAAATACCAATATAGTTTTGTGACAAATGCCTAACAAGTAATTTGACATTTATTGCAAAGCTTCCATCAGAATTTGGCCAAGATAATTGGCAGCAAATGAGGAATACATAAATATTAAGTTTCTATTCTTTTAATATCTAGACTGCATATAGATTGGGCGATCACATTCAAGTACCTAAACAATAACCTTTTGTTCTTTAAGAACACTGAAATTGTCCAGAAAATATATGGCATAGATATAAAAGTAATTTAGCTCACAATTATGAAGGTCAAACAAAAGACAGGAAAAACAGGAGACAAAGAACCACCTTAGAGGAAGTACATGATATTTATTTTACTTATGTATAGCTTTCAGGCAGAGGATTTAAGCTGGAATCCCTCTCTTTGGAGGAAAGATACAGTTATCAACAAGATTATACCTCAAAGACAACAAAAAGCAGATTTAGTTTTAAACTGATGGAACCCTCAGAGTAACTCATAAGTGTCATGCAGTGCCACACGAGGCCCCAAAGCAACATATCATCTCTTCAATCCTACAACATTAATTGCTCAATCCATGACCACAAGGCTCATCCACCAACAAAATAAACAAAACTCTATGAAAATAAGAAAAAGGTTCAGCAGGAAAAGTTGAATCATGAAAAAACACTAAATGAAGAGATGCCAAAAAAAAAAAAAACATTTTTGAGAATTAGTTATCTGATATCCAACAATCTAATATTAATTTCCTTTTATTTTCTCCATTCATTAGGACTTTGTCCCTTCTTTCTTAAGATACTGAACCCTTCTTCACAACTAGAAAGTGTGATATGATCACCAAAAGGCCAGAACATAGGCCATGCATTCCAACCACTTCAAGTTTCTTTGCAAGTATAAGCCTAGACTCTTCACCATTCATGATTGAATTTATTTAAACCCTACAAAAGTACATTGGCATTCTCATTACCTGCCAGTCTTGCTCAGTAATGGCCAAGAGCTATCATCAAAGCCCTCTGATAGAACCTTGTTTAATTGAACCCTGCACACGGTCAAGCCATACCATAAAAGGAAAACAACTATGTAAATTAGCTGTAAAGACCAAAAGAGCCTAAGTAAAGATTTATTACAATGTAAAGAAAGCCGAGATTCATTACTTTCCACTGCCTATGAAATCATCGTATGTTAAGGTATTGCTGTTCCAAACAGCCACATTTAGCTCTCTGAGTCCTTCAATTAAGCTTAACACAAACTTCTCTTGAAATGTAGGATTCCTACCACCGTCTACACCAGCGAACCAACCACCCAAAAAATTAGAAACATAACACTAACCCACATATTTTCAACACCAATTTTTACCAAACTCGAAACAAACTTGACAATACAAGAATGAAAGAAAAGAAATAGAAAAGCTAAATTTCAGATCTTTTTCAAAAAAGAAAGCACTGCACAAGAGTCTTGACCAAATATTAGATCTAATGTCGTATGCATACCTGTGCAGGTTCGAGTGCGGCACTTGTTACTACCATATTCAACACAAACGTAAGGATCTTGTCTTGAAATCCACTCAGTGTCTTTCAATTTGGTACACCCAACAACTGCATCCAAACCAAACCCCACAAAGAATAAACAACAAAAAGATCAAGAAAAGCACAAAAGGCCCATGTAACCAAACTCAAAGAAAAAGGGGAACAACAACCCAAAAGACCAGAAGATTCAAGTTTGAGAATTACCAGTGACTTCAAGAAGCTGGCCTTGAATACCAGAAACCGACATGAGAGGAGAAGATGGGTTTACGGAGGAGGTGAAGGAGGATTGCTGATTCACTGAGGGATACATTGACTTGGCCTCCAAATCAAAGTTCTCGCCTTTTTCTATTGGTTCTCTTGGGTGTCTCACTGCTTGCACTTATCCCCCTAGGGCGTCTTTAATTGCCCTGTTCTTGACCTTTGGCCCGGGGGGTTGACGGAAATTTCTTTATTTTATTTTTGTTTCTTCATTCTTCGGAGCAAAACTACGGACAGGCTTGTTGAAGCGGCGACTTTTCACTGGTCCACGTGGATTGCCCACGCGACTATTTCAAGTTTTAACGCGCCTGCACAATGATTACGCTGTCTCACTACCTTCTACAGTAATATAATAATAAGTTTTTTTTTTTTTTTTGGAAAAATTTTAAATGGCAATAAAAATAAAAATAAAAAATTTTTACTGCAACTTTGTGAACATGCATTTAGTCAAATATGAACTGTAAATGGTAAATACAAATGTTTGATCGAAAGATGAAAAAGAGAAAAGAGGATTGAAGAATTGACTTTTGATTTGCTTTAGATGGTACCGATGGTTAAAATTATTTAACTGAGGCTCTCTAAACTAATTCGTATAATTCTTTACAAATTTATTAATTTTACTGCATATTGTATTTTTCTCAAATTTATAATTTCTTTTTAATAATAAACTCTGACTATAATAATTTTTAACTTTTTCTCAAGTCTCATTGTGTATAAAATGAATTCATTGTCCATTCTTTCATTGTATATTTGTAGTTAAATTCACAAAAAAAAAAAAAAGAAGATTTTGATTCAATATTTAAATGTTGACTTGGAATGTTAGAAACAAATGCAAGTGGACTTTGAAGCCTAAATAAAAGAAAAGTGCAACTGGGAAGAAAGTGTATACTGTGTAGATTAAATTAAAAAAGATTTTTTTTTTTTTTTTTGTCATTAAATTGACGAAGACAGGGTTGATGGAAGTATATTGTACATTATATTAGCACAAAAATGCCCTACGGTGATGAATCGTACCAACAAAATCTATCAAAGAGTCCAATTATCACAAGGAGTTTACACTGATTTGATTTGGTGAAACGCACATCAAAACGAGTTTCAATATCGTTGAATTACATTACTGTACAAAAAGTCATCTGCTCCAAAGATTGTTAGAGTGTGATTGTTACAGATAGTTAAGCTGTTGGAGACATTGACAATTGAATCTGCATTTTTGTCGGCTCGAGATTAGCACCAGGGTACCGCAAATGCTTTCATATTGTGGTCAACTCTATGGCCCAAAAGCTGCGTTGACATAGGAGTCCCGGAAAATTGCAAAAAATATTTAAATGACAAATTTGCCTTCTTATATCCATGCCCGGGGGAATTTGATCGTAAACTTAAGTTTCATGTGTCGAAGACTGTTATCTGGAATTATGCGATGAAAAGGAAATCACTCCAAAAAAGAAAAAAAAGGGGGGAAAAAGGAGTGTTCCATATCGCCAAAAGAAAATCAATTCCTAAATTCTTTTTTTTTTTCTCCTAAAAAAAGTAAGCTCAAAATGATATTTAGCTTCATGCTTTTTTATGTTTGTCATATTTGTTTATTCTTATTTTATTTTTTTTTATTCCCAGTTAATAGGATTGCGGGTGAACCGCTGATCGTGCAGGCTGAGTTGTATTTGCCAACCATTTTTACGAGAGAGAGAGCTCAATCTACTTGCTAAAGAGCAATTTTTCTTGCTTTTTACATTTTTTCCCCTCTAGAGAAAAAGATGTTATTTTCGGAGAACTAGACGGAGAGGAATTCTTCAGCTAATAAATATTTTTTGTTTTCTATAATTTTTCTTCGTCTTTTGGAAAACAAAATCAACCATAAATTAGGAGAAAAACACACCCTGACACCCACACAGAGACAAACACTAAAAAGAGAGAGAGAGAGAGAGAGAGAGAGAGAGACCACATCCGCTGTAGTAGTTAGCCCATTCAGCTAAAGTTGAACAGCACACGCCCAAGTCAGCAGTTAGCCCATTTAATCTGTACAGAAGCACTATGAAATGATCCGTGGACCAAGCCCACAAAACCCCAAAAAGAAATCCGAGACTACCGAGTTGCACAAGAAATAGTTACAACCGCAGTACGAGGATATGGGTTGGACTCTTTTGTTACGAATGGACATAGTCCTTCTGGCATTTGGGGCTCCGTGGTCTGTTCAAGACAAGGACAACGTTCGGGGTGGTCTTTCTCAAAACTTTGTTTCTTCGAGCATTTCAATAATGATCCCAGACACAATTTGTGACGTGCACTACGGTAATTTTCGCTATATTAATTGGAACATATATGTCGATATATATGCAAGAGAGGCAAACTCACCCGAACTAGACAGCCTTCATCCCATTGACGCTCCACCAAAAAGCAATACACATTTTCAGTACGTATGAACACAATATGGATGCCGACCACAAAATCCTAAACCTATGATATAACACAAGCGAGGAGCCACGCCAAAAGGTGAACCATTCACCCACTTGCTTTATTGGCGCACTAGTGATGTTTGATGCTTACCATCCCTTGACGAATTGTAAACAAGCATTTATGGGATGGACCAATAAGGCTTTTTATCAAAATTTGCAGGATATTGATATTGGTTTAGCCATTATTAATTTATGACTAAGGACCAATATCGAAATTGGAATACCTTATAATGATGTAACACTGTGTCTTTTGTTGATTCATGTGGAAAATTCGGGCATATGTTGGCAAAGATCATGGGAAAGAATTTTGAAAGCCTAGCAAATGCAATGGCTAGCAAAGAATGAATGTGAATTATGGGTAATCCCTGTAGGCCACAATTAGGAAGAGAATCCAGCTGTTGATCCACTAAAATTAACGAATTGAAAACATTTACAAATGATTTCAGTCGAAAATGGCTTCACCAACCCCACAACTAACTACTATAAAAGACAAAAAAAACAAGAGAAATTCTTTACTAGCGCACAATTTTCTTCAAATCTCTCCTATCTTTGTATCAAATGGAAAGCATTTCTCTACACACCAGAAGGTTAATCTACATTTCCATCCTCTTGTTTCCGTATGTTCTTTCTGTAAACACACAAACCCCATCACCGTCCCCATCACCTCAGGTCTTAAACTTCTCAGACCAAAGACTGGCCACAGTTTATCCTATAATCCAAGCCTTCAAGAACATCATCACCTCAGATCCTCTAAATATCACAAAAACATGGGTTGGTCCCAGTGTATGCAACTACACAGGCTTCTATTGCGATAACCCACCGGATAACAGCTCGGCAATTGCCCTGGCGGGCATTGATTTCAACGGACTCCAGCTTACTGCCCCCACTCTTGATGGATTCATTGATCAGCTTCCTGACCTTGCAATCTTCCATGCAAACTCCAACAACTTTTCTGGCACCATATCATCAAAAATAGCCAAACTGCCTTTCTTTTATGAACTGGACATAAGTAACAATAGATTCTCGGGGAATTTTCCCACGGAAATTCTTGGTATTACTGGCCTATCGTTTTTAGATATTCGTTACAATTTCTTTACTGGGTCAGTCCCTCCTCAAGTCTTCACTCAATCCCTTGACTTCCTTTTCTTGAATAACAACAATTTCATGCAGAAACTCCCTGAAACCCTTGGCTCAACTACAGCTCGATATCTCACCTTAGCAAACAACAAATTCACCGGTCCCATTCCCCGGAGCATCGTTAAGGCTTGCTCAACCTTGACTGAAATACTACTCTTGAACAATCTATTGACAGGCTGCCTCCCGTATGAACTAGGATTTTTAAGTGAACTAGTCCTTTTCGATGCTGGCAACAACCAACTGACCGGCCCTTTACCGTGCTCGTTGGGATGCTTGGCAAATATCGAGCAGATCAACCTCGCCGGAAACATGTTGTTCGGGCAGGTACCGGAGGTGCTTTGCCAGCTAGGGAAATTGGCAAATCTATCACTCTCCGGCAACTACTTTTCAATACTCGGGCCACAGTGCAGGGTGCTGGTGGAAAGTGGCGTTCTTGATATTAGAAAGAACTGTATTCCTGATCTGCCTCATCAAAGATCGGTGTACGAGTGTGCAGCTTTCTTCATGCATCCTCGATATTGCCCGTATCCTGCCTCGTTTAATCGGTTCCCTTGTAAGTTTCCTTCTCATAATCGTCGTCGCGTAGGACCAAGGAGAAATTTGGTGAGTTATGGTGCTCTTTCCAGGCATCGAGCTCGGTACAACAATTTTTAGGTAGAGAATTAATAAATGAACATGTTCATTTATAGACTTTAATTACTGTCTAAACTATGATCAATATTGTTATATCCAACATTAATAAATGTTATTTCAACTCTTAATTAACAAATATTCTAACATTAACCCATTCCATGGCTGAGCTTCTCTTTTATGGGGCTTTTAGATCTAAAATATTTTTGGGCTTAATTACTTAGCCTAAAATCTTATGCACCGTTTATACACGGGCAATAAGAATTAGTTGATATCACAAAAAGGATAGTTATTTTAATTTGTTGATGCGATAAAAAGGAAAGTCAATACTATAAGAGAGATTGAATATTTATATCTCTAGCAATTTGTTAATATTAATCATAACATATTAATTAAAATGCATTGTACTGAAAATTAAGATTTTATACTATTTTATATCATATAAAAGAGTCATGAAAGATATTAAATATTTGTATAATTTTAATAAGCTTTAAATATAGATTGTATTATTATTGTTATAAAAAAAAAAAAAAACAGAATGATCAGATTCATTTTTGTTAATTTTGGTATATAGAAGTCTCCTATATCGATACAATTATTATTATTATTATTTTTAAATCTCGAATAGCAGCGATTCCACAAGAATTGAGTTGTTAAAATTTTTTTTTTTTTTTTTTGAGAATAGTAGAATACTTATTTTCGCCAAAAAAAAAAAAAAAAAAGAATTGGTCTTGGGGAATATCGATTATTATGTTAACATGTGTGGATGGGCTCCACGGGCCATGCCGGGGAGATCGATTTCACATGCATCTGCATCGGGGAGGTGTAAAATGCAGTGGAAATCCATAACCTTCGTCCTGATTTGATTAAACTTATGATATAGATAAGTGATTTATCACATTCTTTTTAACACTTTAAACCATTGAAAAACAAGGGTTTCGAGCCCAATATTGAGGCAGAGTGAATAGCCAATAAAGATAGTCCAAAACTATTTGAACAGAGCCCATTGAACGAACAACACATTAGGCCCATCACAGTACAAGTCCCATGATGGCTCTAAGTTCGGCTGTGTTAGTGGGTGTGTCTGTGGTTTTAGCTTCTTGTCGAGTGACAAAAATCAAGAGATCTTGTGTTTAATTAAATATATTTTCTGAAGTTTACAAATTGCTGAAAACCCTCCTAAACAGTAGTTAATCCAAAAGGTAACTACTGATAAATAATTTTTGAATTCAAATACCCTCAAACATCTATTGTAATAAAATATAATGTTTCAAAAAATTATTTTGTTATTTAAATAGTAAAAGACAAATATTAATTTAACAAAATATTACAATTTAATTTTAGTCATAACAACATTAGCAATTGGTAACAAGTAAATCAGATGGAGCCTCAGACTCTCGATCGAAGGAACAAACATGCAATGATGCAATGAGTTATTATTATTCAGTTGAACAAGTGCTTTTTAATGGGTCATTGAATATAACACAAATTCATTTTTAGATCCTGTTCAATTTAATATTTGTGTCAGAGCATCTTAAGATTTGTAATTTTATACATGCATCAAATGTAGCATGCAGACTGCAGTTCTTTACTAGCATTCCTGGAAGATTAGGACTGGAAAAAGAAAACAAAAAAAAAAAAAAAAAAAAAGAGAAATGAGATGCTGGAAATGTACCAAAAATGATCTGTCCCATTGACAGAGAAGCAATGGACACGGGCATGGTCCGCCAAGGAACCAGACTGATCCGCCAACAAAATTCTCAACCACAAATAAGCTCTGCAGTTTTTTTGGGGGATACATGCCTTGTAATAATTTCGAGCTTGAATTCCCAAACCCTGGTAGAGCATGAACTTCCGATTCCGATACAACCATAACCAATAATCGTCACCGACACAAGTTCCTGTTCCTCGCTCGGCCGCTTTTGTCACGTGCATCACGTGACCGCTTTATTAAAAACCGGAGAGTAAATTAAGAGAGTAAAAGATTGGAATCATTCTGCACATTCTGGTATTATCCAAAACCACAGAGATTTCGCGAAGCTAATCTTCTTGTCTTCCGACGCGTTGAAAATCATTTCAGCATTTGGCTTTAAAAAAAAAAAATTACTTTTTTATGTTGAAAAAATAGAATATATTTTTTAAAAATACAATATATTTTATTTTTAATATATAATGTTTGGATTACTTGAAAAAAAAAATAGTAATGTCATAATTAACCGTACGGGGTCTACACCGGTGCCTGCAATCCATGATCAAATAAGGAATGCAGAGAGGGATAAAGCAGTATGCTTTGAAACTTTTATAAGCATAGATCGGTGGCCTGGGAATTTTCAAAACCTTTCCCACCGTTTCCCAGCAACCAAACAGGACTAGACGTAAAAGTAAAATTAGGGAACTCCACAGTCGCGCACTTGATAGTTTCATCATTGCTTGCTTTGGGAGACACTTTTGAGTTTTCACTCACTAGTTTTAGACCTATGGAAATTACATGACCTATCTAAAAACCTTAGGATTAAGGAAAAAAAAAACACGAAAAATACCAAAGACAAAAAAGCGGAGAGGGGGAGGGGGAAAAAAACATGTAATGATACAGATAATCAAAAAACTCATTACCCATGTCCAATATTATCATTTTCATCTTTCCCAGACGGTAAAGACGTAATCTTTGTTCTTGATGATGGTGGTGATGACATCGACGGACTTGTCCGATTCTTGCAAAACTGAAGATTATCATTATTGTCAGCCTCCATAACTGTCTCCAGTTCAAAATGGGCTAAAGTACCCACGGTCTCCACCAAGTTGGCTTCACACAAAAATTCCTCACTGTAAACCCTCTCAACTTCCCTGTAAAACTCGTGCACAAACACGTGTGTCTTCTTGTCGGTTCTCTTGCTCCTCGCCATCACAGCCGCCGTGAATATAGGTAACATCCTTCCCGGCGCCGCCGCGTAGTACCCACGTGGCCCATCGACCAGGATCACGTCCCAGGGGACCTCGTATATGTGATTCGGCATGTCGTTTATGCCAAGATTGCAATCCGAGAACAGCAAGTTCTGCACAGGCCTACACTCCGCTCTAGCCTTTGATTTCGCCACCGAGAGAAGCTCGGCCATTTCGCTGACTTTGGTGGTGTACTGTACGTCGTAGGCCTCGATCTCCGGGTGGTTCTTCTCGAAGTTCGAGACGTAGTACTCGTTCTCGTCGAGAAAAATTGTGCGGCCGTGAATATTGAGGGATTTCCACAAGAGGGTCTCGTGGGTCAGGCCGAATACGAGGAAATTGCAGGGAGAGCAGCGGCGGAGGGTGTTGGAGATGACAGTGAGCTCAGCAGAAGTCATGTGGGGAGTGGTGGCGTTGGAGGTGGCGGCATAGTGGAGGAGGGTGGCGGCGACGGAGGAAGGGATGGTGGAGGAGGAGGTGACGGATGTGGATGCGGCGATGCGAGCGGTGTTGGGGATGGTGGCGGTGAAGAGAGTGACGGTGAGGACCAGGGTAAGAAAAGTGACTAGAAAGAGCAAATACAAGCGATTTGGATATTGGGAGGCTTTGTGGACCGATGGGTGGAGGACTATGAGCTTTGTGTTGCTATTGCAGTTCTTCATTTCCTTTGCTCCTAGGGTGCAGTGTCAGGAAAAATCCAAGAGTTGAAATACAGAAAGATGGAGCCTCAGCACCTCTCTTTGGTCAGCCTTTCCCGTCTTTTTTTTTTTTTTTAATATTTTATTTAACATGGGAGTTACAGGCCGGGTTGGTCAGGACACAGTGGAATCCACGAATGAGATTGTGAGCAGTTCACGAATCCCGAGGAGAGAGAAACGAAAGGGACGGTGATGGGGATGCAAGATGTGGGGTCTGTCAGGGAAACGGTTTGTAATGTCCGAAGTTTAACTAATGCAACTCGTTATTCAAACACCAAACCTGGCTGTTTTCTCAGACTACTGAGAAATTTTTTATTTTGATTTTTTTTTATCTCATTTATAATTTTAAATAAATTTATATATAATAAAATTATAAATAAATTATACTTAAATATAATAAATTTCTCGTTATAAAGTTATCATGTTTTCATCAATCTGATTGTGTTTTCATTTGTAACTAAACAAATGATGACAAAAATTGAAAACAATTTGATGCCCACATATGAAGTAAATCGAGATTGGTCAGGTTGAGTAAATTACACGATTCCACTTACACCCCCAACTAGACCATAATCTTTCACGGGTAAGCTATCCAATTTGACTAATTTATATTATATTATATTATATTTAATAAAATTATAGTAAAATTTTACTGTATAATCAGTCACATGTGACATTCCAATAATTTGTTTGTAATATTTGTTAGTTAAAAAAATGAATCGTACGAAATTCGTCCCTTCTCTTCCTGTTTTTTTCTTCTTTCGTTCTCTCAGTTTTCGCTTTCTCGTGTGGCTTTTATTTTGCCTTTTTTTTTTTTTTTTCCAAACCTTTTTGGTTCAATGGAACTAGGATTACCTACGCATGGAATTTAAATTTTGAACAGCACTTACGATTTAACAACCCAGATGGCATATGCATAAGGAATCTGAAGCAACCTACAATGCCGCTACAAAATTAATTAAATCTATCATACCCATTGCTTATATCCGGCCTTTGGATGTATAACAATTTATTTTCCAGGGACAGCGAAATATCTTCACAAGGAGGGCTGTTAGCAGGACACGGGAAAATTATAAAAAGAACATTAAAGAATGTTTTTCACTAAAAGCAAAAAAAAAAAAAAAAACAGAGAGGAGGAAAAGACAACGTCTACCATAAAATCAGTACGGCAATGTTTTGAGGCTCGCGCAGCACAACGTGATCTTGCTTTGTGATATTTGTTTTCGTTTTTTTTTTTAAAAAAAAATTAATATAATAATAGTCAATAACTAACTTAATAAATGTTAATAAAAAGAAAAAAGCGGATTTAAAAACAACTCAAAAAAAACCTTTTACACTCCATCCCACGTTAGTGTGAAATTTTTAAAAAATGTGGGAGTCGAATTTCTAACTTTATCTAAATTAAAACGCTCTTTGGATCATCCAAACTAGTCAAGGAGGTTGAGCCATTTTTGAGTTTTGAATCTTGTGATATGAATTATGATACCGGGGTATTCTGGGCTCTATTGAATGAGCCCGCACCAAGAAGTTGGGAACACTTCAAAGGAATTTTGTCATAAATATTTACAAATTTCAACTATATTGCCCATAAATTGGGGCAACCAATTGGTCCAATTTACGGATTTAAAATAATTCTTGACGGAAAAAAAAAAATTATTAGCTTCATCTTAATAGAAAGTCAATGGTGAAACCTGTCAAATGGCAAAATTGCATCAGCTGCAGGTGTTGCATAAATGTATCTGCATGCTTTACTCTGACTATGCACAGTTCTATTCTTGCGATCTCAAGGAATTGTTACTTAATTAAAAAAAAAAAAAGCAATGAAATATTCTAATATTATTGAAATTGGGATTGTATTAAAAAAGATTGTACTTATTATACTGATTCATTATTTTTATAATTATAACAAATTTATCGTCTTGAACCATGTATCATCTTAAACTATATATATATATATATACATATAATGTTGTGTTAATTTGATTTATTTTTTAAGTAAATTAAATTAATAATTTATGAAAAGGAGAAAAATATAACTCTCCATTCTTAGAGAGCAGGGAGAGATGATGACACGCGTCGGTTGGCAAAGTGCAAACGAAAGGTCTAATTTTAGAATCAGACACTAGTAGGTAATTCTGTGTGTCGTGAATTTCACAGTATGAACGTGGATCATCTACTTGTAACTAGACAGAAAAATGAGTTTATAATATTACCTAACCCAAATACTTAAAAATTGTAGGACCGAGGAGCGACCTCGCAAACGTTACTTCAAATTAGTCAGTCCGTAGTTAAACCTAAACTCATCGTTAAGTGTTCATTTCAAGGTTGGTTGAATGGACGGGCCTAACTAATTTGAACTAATCAAATTTTGATGACTGAATTGCGACGACGGTTGGTTTTTTGACTTCAATTCCTGTATCTGATAATTAATGCCATTTATGATATACGGTTGCTATCGTCGAAGGAAATGCCAACAAAAAAAAAAAAAAAAGAATGGACAGCCTAACGGTGGAATGGAAAGTCTTTGTCCAAATTAATAAAGTTATCCACTTTCTGTCCGCATTTGCCGGGCTTTTCCTGCGTTCAATCAATTATCTACCCACGAATTTTTATTTCTATAAAAAAAAAAAAAAAGGAAAGAAATGATGTGATAATTTATTTTACTCTATGGGAAATACATATATAATACTAGATTTGTTGGCGGTAAAAATTTTAACTATTGGGTATTATTTTGGTAAAAAAAATAATTAGTTAAGGCATACGTGCCAAGTTTCTTGATGATAGTTTTTGTTTTTTTTTTTTCGTCACATATATTGTTTTTGGTCAAGTTTCGTCGAATATTTTAATTAAGTTATTCGGCATTCGTCGAACCGTCCAACGTTAGGCTACCAAACGATATCAACAAAGGGTGGTCCCTAACTGTTTTCATTGAATTCGTTCTTGGCTTTGGATATTCCACGACATTGTGTGATATAAACGAGTATTATGCGGTTTAAGTACCAAATTAGGGTTTTGCTGGCAGAACTCCAGAAGCTTGAGAAATTTAACGCTTTTAAGGAGGAATCAATCGCTCAAAGATATTTACAATATTGTTTCTCAGTGGTGTATAGCAGACCATAATCAAATTTTCCGGCCAATACAATCGAGGAGAACCAATCGGATTGATTCTTCCTTACTTAATTTTTTCGACTAAACTAACTAAACTAAGATGACCGTAACCAGTAAAATTTTAAAATTTTAATTAGTTATTAAATTAAAATATTTAAAAATTTATTAATTTAATTATATTTAAATTAATAAATTTAATATTTAATATATAAAAAATTAAATATTTATATATATATTATATAAAAGATATTGTTAAATTATATATATATATATATATATATTTGAATAATTTAAGTAATTTAATTTAAATAAATTTAATATAAAATATATTTTAATATATTTTTTTTATAATTTTTATTAAAAATAAAATAATTTAATAAAAAAATATTTAATATAATGTAATTTATTATTTTATATATTTTTATTTAAAATAATATATAAATGGTGTAGTTTTTATTTTAAAAAATTATATATATATATATAATTTTGAAACTAATTAAATTGAAAAAAATTATAATTAATTTTAATATATAATTTAATTACTTAATTTGTTAATTTAATTACTTAATTTTTTAAAAATAACTTAAATTAAATTAAAATTTAATTTTTAGTTTTATTAATTTAATTTATTAATTTAATTTAATTTTAAAGACGTTAATACATAGTGCCCGTCCATCCGGAAGCGTCTCTAGGAGAGCAAATCGTTACTAATAATTAATATCATTTTGTCGCCAGTTGATTGAGAGATGCATTTGTCATACACAATGTCGGGTCTTTGACCTTGATAATTGTAAATTGATGAGCTGGACGAAATAAAATGGTATCTCTCCGCCTAAAAAATTACGATAATTAATAAATAGTTGGACATGGATCAAACGTGCTGCTGATGTTGACAGATCTGGACAACTCATACAACTGAGCTTATTCTCGTATACTTTATTTTATTTAACAAAAAATTTATATATAAAAAAAAGGGCAATATCTTATAATTATAGATAATATATTAAGTTTCTATTGAATCATTAAATTAAAATTTACAGAAAAATAAATTTTATGATACCTAATAAAAATCATTAATTATTTTAAAATTACAAAGAATTAGACGTATATTTAATTATACTGAATATTTTAATAATAATTCAAATTCATGATCATCACATGAAATGAATAGAAACCCCGGACTATTTAAACTAGATTAGTGAGGGGTGGTATTCTCGCATACTTTCTGTCTCGGCCTAAACCTTCCAACTCTGTAGCCAAAACATAATTCGGGTTATCATTTATGGCTCCAATTCCCAAGATCTTTCCCTAGCATTAGATGCATGCAACTCCCTCCCTTGACGTCCATTCTCTTTTGCCCATCGATCCAGCGCGCAGCCAATTTTCACCATGTTCTTGAATCTTTACTGCCTTTTTTGACTTCTGTCGCTACCCCAATGAATTGCTCTCCGGATCTTTCAAGGTCCCATTTTGCGACTTGGGCCTGAAAATATCCACGCTGTCCCAATAAATTTGTCAGGGAAGGTGGCTATTAGGATCACTTAATGGGTAGGGCCATATTTTGGAACCAACCGCATAGATCTCTGTAGCGCTCTCATTTTAAGCTGTCGATGGATCGGTTAATGGGTTGATTCCTTTATTTTTCTCTTTGTGTGTGTGTGTGGCTCTGGAGGTGCGTCGGGAAAATTGAAGAATCCATTTCAATTCTTCTAATGATTGCAGTGGACCTCTCGTCCAGCCTTCATTTCGATTCATGTTTTTAAAGATGGTCCTTTTTTTTTTCCTCTGAATAGCTTTAAACACGTAACATATATTATTAATTGCCTTGACAAAAGGCGCAAAAACACACCCAGGGATTATATGCGCAGAAGAGTTCAAAAATACATGCCCAATATGATTGAATTTTGATTCTAGTCCTTTTGATTTAGGTACGTTTCCTCAGTTCTTGGATCAAATCATTAAAATTAGAGTAAGAGGAACCACCTTCTTCGACAGCCTTCCTTGCCATCTCTGCCAGTTTCCTCGCTCTGCCCCTCATTTTCTCTGCATCTTCGCCCACCATAATTCTAGTGATAGCCTTCTCTATATTTTCGCTCTTGACATGGTCCCCGCTCCATGTATCCCACTGCTTCACACCCACTTCAACTCCAATCTTAAGAACCTCGGTCACCAGCTTTTCGTTATAGAATTGCTCGGCATTAACGGGCCGTGTGGCCATTGGCTTCCCTGCCGTTATGCCTTCAAGAGTGGAATTCCATCCGCAGTGTGTTACAAATCCACCAACCGCTTCATGATCAAGAATCAACACCTGCGGCGCCCACCCCCGGATGATCAGTCCTTTACCTTCCATTCTCTTCTCAAACCCTTCCGGCAACCATTCATCTTGTTCTTCTTGCCTACTCTTTTGTTTTTTAACAACCCAGACGAATTGCTGCCCCGAGGCTTCAAGCGCGAATGCAATCTGCTTGAGCTGAGATGGACTGAAATTGTTCAAACTTCCAAAACATAAGTAAACCACCGAATTGGGTTTCTTGGAGTCGAGCCATTTCAAGCACTCGCGTTCGTTGATCGATGCTTGTTGTCCTCTCTCTGCTTTGTCTTCAACCCTTCTATTGCATAGTGAAACCGGGCCTATGTGCCAAGCTCTTCTTCCTAACAGCCTCCCGTAATGGTCAGCATAAGCCGGCTCAAGCTCGTAGAAGCTATTAACAATCACTCCAAAGCTCCTTAGCTCCGATTCTTTGCAATTTGTGAACAACTTGGAAATGTCAGTTTCAACACCTTGTCTCAACAAGCCTGGCAATTGATTTCTTGTCAACTTGATTTCACCCGGGAGATTAGGCACCACGAATGGCTCTGAATCTGACGAAACCTTTGTGCATGACTCTGAATCTTGCAGACACAACCTGATAGACTCTTCAGTGCACGAAGAAAAGAAACTTGTTCCTTGAAAAACAAGCCTTGGAATCCCGAATTTTGCGGCGGCATTAGTAGCCCAGGGAAAGAACATGTCGGCTATGAGACAGTCAGGATTGTATTCTTGCAGGAGCTTCTCCAGGGGTTCCTGGAGAATGGCTGTGGCGACAAAAAATTTGTGCAACAACTGAACATTTTCAGTGGAAACGACTGAGTCCAGGCTTTCGAATCCCTCTGGCAATCCGGCCTCTGTTGAAGGGAAATTGAAGATGTGGACGTCAATATCGAAACCCAAATCTTTTGTTCTCTCAATTGTTTTGGAAAAGTGAGGTGCGTTTAGAGGGGTGGTGATGATGGTGGCCTTTAGGCCTCGAGAAGCAAATAGCTTGGCCATGTCTACAGTTGGTATTGTGTGGCCTTGAGCCATTAATGGGAAGAAAACAATGTGCAACTTACGATCCATACTGCTCATATGTTTCTAATTAGCAAGAGCCAAAGACTTGGCGCAGGCAGGTAATGAACGAGAAAAGAAGGAAGAAACGACAATTTGTGCTTAAAGTGCTATTTTTCGATGAAATTCTAAAGAAGGCAAGACATCCTTATTGGCGAGGAAGAGCAGCCACTTGTGGAGTTTTGGTGCTAGTCGTATTATTTTACAAATCGATAAATGAGGTTGGTAATACGCCGCCAACCAGAAGGTACCCACTCGTGGAAAACAGTGGGTAAGAGACCTGAAATAAAGGGTCTAACCATGTGATCTAGCAGAAAATCCTGATGGTTCGGATAGCAGCAAGTACGGAACTAAAATGAAATTTATTGAAACTTGTCACACTTACCATGATTAGTATTAAAGAGTCAAAATTCACTACAGGCATCCCATTAGTGGTTGACAGCCAATGCTCACACATAATGTCCTCAGAGTTGTTTTTCAAAACCCATATCAGACTGTAGTGGTCATACAGTTCTAAAGGAGATTGACGGTCGGATCAAAAAATCGGTAAGCATAACTTTGGTTCGATTTGCTTTAAAAAAAAAAAAAAAAAGGGATAAGACTGGATTCGGTTGATTCAGATAATCTGACCATCACCAATTCAATTTGTCCTTGCAAGGGAAGATGATGCCAATGAGACGGGATCGCTCATCCTGACAACAATTTCAAGTCTTCTTCCTGCCAACATCATCATTTACACAAGCAAAGAATTGCCTGGTCGAACTCGCAGCCATGGTTGAAGGACAAGAAGGTTTTCGGAGTCGAAAAGTGGCAGTGCGTCGTGTCTAAGTTCCTGAGGTTCAATTTGTTGTCGGAGCCTACTTGCTTGTCGCATCTGGGTCAATTCCTAGTCCCATAAATTGGGAACGAGTTGTCAAGGACAAATTCCGTTGTTCGTGCCGTTAATTTTGACAAAGTTACGGTTTTTATCGTATACTCATAAAGCTTTTATCGTAAAATGAGAACATGACACCTTTTTAAAGTTCATGTATTTTTTTGCCTCCCATATCTAGTATTAAGTTGACTTTTTTTTTTACCACAATATTAAATGAACTTGACTCTTAAGAAGCGAGTTAAATTAGAAAATGTACCTCTGGAAATGGGAAATATTCTCGTTTAGCAATTATGGGCTGATACTCTGCATTGCGTCCCATCCAAGCACTTGGACCTTGACCCAACTTGTCTTAAGGATTAACCCCATGATGCGGCTTGAGGCCCCATGCAAACATGTCTCTCCTTCCGCTCTGGTGGGATGGTGAGCGTTACCCTGCTTTCCCTATTTTAAGCTGAAAAAACATGTTTTGTTTTTTCTTTTTCAATTAAATAAGTTACCTATTAAACTATAATAATCATTAAAAATAATAATAATAATAATAAGTGATCAAAGTATATAAACGGAAGGAGAGATGGGATGATGAGACATGTTTGCATGCAGATATCACCTATTAAAAAAATAATTTTTTTTGAAAAAAATTGAAATTTTTTACTTAAAAATAAATGATATGCAACAAGGCTGCTAGAATGAACAACAAGTACCGTATAACGTTGAATAGGTTACTTATTGTACATTTTAATACTCTTATTACACATACATTTATGTCTTTTAGCAAATAAATAAATGAACAAATATATTTTTTAATATACGAGAGACCCACGCATCACCTCATTTCCTTTGCTGTCTATTTACTTAATTTTACTAAAAAGCACGACTCTTTTTGTAGTCTATCAGACTTAATTGTCCTCCAAGACGACTAAATTCACTGCAGTGAAGAATTAATCAAATTCTCCGCAGAGATTTAAGCTGCTGAATCAAAGCCTTAGCATCATTGTATGATGATCCACCCTCTTCAATAGCCTTCTTGGCCTTCTTTCCAAGCTCTTTGACTCTTCTCCCCATCTCTGTAACTTCCTGGTCATCATCACCACCCATTAGCCTTTCAACTGCTGCTTCCACTTTGTCTCTCCCTAATCCCGGCGGTGGTTGCATGTTACACGAAGACCATAGCATGTTCCCCACTTTCATCCCAATCTTTAACGCGTCTACGATCAGCTTCTCGTTGTGGAATTGCTCTGCTGAGATTGGTCATGTTATCATTGGCACTCCAGCAGTTATGCCTTCCAGCGATGAGTTACACCCACAATGTCTCATAAACCCACCAACAGCAGGGTGTTTTAAGATCAATAGTTGTGGTGCCCAGCCCTGGATTCTATTATTCTGTCTTGAAATCCGTCAGGGAGCCAGTTTTCTTGGATTTCTTGATTGAAGATTTCTCCAACCACCCAAATGAATACATGACCAGAAGACTCGAGGCCATGTGCAATCTCTAGGAGTTGGATGGGAAATAAACGGGCTAAGCGTCCAACACTGATGTAAAGATCCGAGTTTGGCTTTTTACCATCAAGCCAGCTTAAAACTCTTTCTTCGTCGAGTGAAGTCTTCTGCTCTCTTTCGGCTTTATCTTGAACATTCCTGTTGCACACAGAATCTGGTCCTACGAGCCATGTCTTGTTTCCCAGTTCATTTTTGAAGAAATCTGCATAAGCTGGCTCCAGATGATCGAAACTATTAACTAAAAACCCAAATCTCTTTTCGTCTGATATTGGCTTTCTTCCTGGAAACCCACCTCTGCTTGGTATGCCTGCGATCTGGTTAATTCAATCCTGTCGGGAAGTCCCGGGACAACAAAAGGCTCGAAATCAGAGGTCACATTCTCATGAGGGTTATATCGTCCCATGTTCACTTCTACGCAGCGAGCGAAGCAGGAATGGCACCGAAAGTAGGATTACTTGAATGGCCCAAAAAAAAAAAAACTTTCTTACAAAGAGAGGATTGGACTCAACAAATTCTATGGCGAAACTACTCCCATGTGCTATATCTATACAGTCAACTTAAAGACAGGTATAGTAGCTAATAAAGCTTCCTCATCAATTGGGCATTACGTAAGCAATGTTGCCAGCAAAATCAGAAGAACGTAGGGAGTTGTTTACATTCCTGGACCACATCAATCTAACCCATTTTCAAATCATATTTGGCAAAGCATTATACCCTGTTTCAACCTCTAGCTTATGGTTTTAGCATTTGTCCATATTTCTCTATTCTTAAATCAACCATGTTTCTCACAGCCAGAGGAAAGGAAAGGACATCCCTTCTGTCACAATCAAGGTCAAAAAGAAGGGAAACTAACATGTTTCTTACAGCTATTTCTAGTGATGCATGCTATTGCTTTTGTCATCTCGAAGGAAGAATAATTTGCCTGCCAAATGGTCTTAGAAAAGGCCAGGAAGCTGTCGTCCAAAGAAAAAAGAAACATAATATTATAAAATATGAGCAAAGTTCTCTCAACCAATCATCTGTACACGTTCATTTGATTGAGCGCAAGGAGCAGACAATCGGATTACATGCATTTATCTGTGTTTGCAGACAAAAGGCTCACATCCCATTGGCTACTAAGCAAACACTCGATTACCTCTTGGACTATTTTGACATATATAGAGCAAAAGTAATTCATAATTGGAGAACCGAGGAATCTTGTTGGCGACTCGGTATGGTTTTCGGTGTTCTTAAAGTTGCCGTCTTGGCATTATTGTAAGTTGTCAAATCCTGCTAATAATTTACTGTGTACATGGACTTTAGATTATCAACCAATATCCATCCACTACAAAACCGAATATAATGCAAATGGCCCTTTGTCCGGAAACCATTTGTCACTTCCACTGTGGTAAAACATCCAAAATATTGCATTGGTCAGGATATCCGGGCAGCACAGAATATCAGGTGGCAAATGTGAGCAGAACTCCAGGGCAAGAAAGCCCAGCTCACTGGACTTCTGGGAATGGGTTCCCAGCAGGATGTTTGCCGTGCCAGATTACTGGATTGGTAAATTCAAACCACTGAACAGCTTTCTGTAGTGCCCAAGTTCAAGTCATAAAATTGATCTCTTTTGACACATTTATTCCCAAGTAATGGCAATAGTATTGAATAGCAACAAAAGGATTTTATTCATAACACAAAAGCATAGCATTATATATTCAACAGTCAAGTCAAATCTCAATCTGGCTCTAGCTAATTTATCTAAAATTTACCGAGCCTATAGGTATCATTTTAACTTTTCTGAAGAATGTGGCGTATAAGATATACTCTTAGGCGTGCAGGAGATTGCTCCCTTCCTCTGAATTCACCTGGATTGCCAAATTGCATACCCTTAATCGTATGCAAAACAAAATTGCAACATCAACGTGGTTGCAGAAGTCATACATTTATCACATCTCACAAATTCATATTGACCTTTCACTGGCACGTTTTATCAACAGAGCAGCCTTAACAACATTTTCTCGTGCAATGACTCCAACCTGGAAATTGAACAGGATGCCAATTATGAACGACCAACTACTGATAGGAATCCAACACATTAGAATTGTCAAAGAATGCAGTTTATGGTTTCTTACCAGCTTGCCATCACTGTCTACCACTGGCAACCGATGATATTTTGTATCAAGCAGCAACCTAAAATTAGAAGATCAGTTTGATGGCATTCATTTCAGATTTCCATAAGCAAGGAAAAGGCAGTAATAGTTTGAGATGCATTGTTAACTAAAAGAAAGGACTTGAGATGCATTTATATTCACAACATGGAATATCTTTCAATTCATTTTGTAGAAGACATTAACAGAAAATCCATTAAAAGCATCATATCACAAGTCAGAAACCTCGTGCAAAATTGTCAGAAAATCTTGGGGAAAGATGAAAAATTGCTTCTCTCAGCACCCTTACACTTCTCAAAAGCATTTGAATGTCTGTGTATGAGACTTAACCAAATGTTTTGTCATAAAGATACCTGGCAACAGATTCTATATCAGTGGTTTCATGAACAACAAGGGGATTGGGTGTCATCAAATCACCAACAACTTTGCCATGAGTTTTCATCAGAATTTTCTGTAGCTCATTGAAGGTCTGCAATATTTATCCAGAATTAGGAGAGGTAGTTAAAAAATGTGCCACAGAATATTATACAGGGAATCCCATTTCGCAAGTATACATATACCAAAAAGACAAGCATAAAAAGGAAAAGAAGCAAACACTGCCATCTATGCTTAATGGCCCATAGAGTATGATTCTATATGAACGACCGGGTGTATAGTTGGAAGAGTCCACTGGCCTCTAAAAATCACTATCTCCACTCCCCTTTCAATCCATCTCATGCTTGCCCATCCCATCCCTTGTCAGGGGCACCAATAAGGATCATTGCAATCATCCAAGAAAATAATTCTAATATGAAATAAGTTATTCAATTGTAGTAATGGTGTCCATATGCATACAATTACAAAGCATGATTTAACCCTACACAAGACTCTAATAATTTCTGAATTATATTAGATTGAGTTTGTTTCTTGGCAAACCAGAATACAGTAGCTTGGTGAGTTTTGCCATTTTTCATGGTCATGTATCTGCAGAGCAACAGGGGGGCCTTAGTAATTTCTAACTGCCTTGCCAAGATTCTTAAGCTTCGTTGAAATATATAATTTGGCCAATGTCAAGGGGTCTGTGTGCAACTTCTCTAGTTTTAGGACAGAATTTAATGTCTTTTCAACCTTCCAAATTTTCAACTGATGCCTATGGAAGCCAGATGCTACACATAGGATAACAGAATTGTGATTGTTTCTTCAAGCTAATTCCTATAAAGTTGATGAATACAAATACATTGCAGTACAAGTTATGTGAACTGGGAATTTCTTCTGACTTCACATATCCATGGTATAATAGACACATAACTTGAAATTAGGACCCAAAATCCTGACTAACAAAGAGGGTTGTTCATACGTACTTTCCAAGAAAGATCAACATCAGGAAACACGTTTCTATCAATTTGACTGCAACCTAATTTGCCAAAAAAAGGGGAAGAAATTAGTAGCTGTCTCATCCTAGACTCCAGGAAGAACTAAAGTATAAAACCAACATAACAAAATAACCTTTTTAATAAGAAAAGACAATCACCGGTGACAAAGCACTCAGTCCAGTTTAACATCAAGAACACAAATGTAATTCAATTTTCCCTCCTAAGATTAATAGAAAATGAGGGGAAGCAGAATATGATCAACATCCCCAGGTACAGAATAGGACGCAAATGTTCAAAAAATGGTTCCACAAATGTTGTACTACCTGATATGGAGTCGATTGCCAGTAAGTCATAATCAGAAACAACACCAACCTGCACCAAAGTATAAACCTAAAAATCAGTTGTGAAAGCAATACAAAGGCAAGGCTCAAGCACACGCATGCTTCCGGTTCAACATACATTCGATGTACACGCATACAAGCATAACTGTAGAAACGGTACATCGAATCATTTAGTGTTAGACCATGAAAACGAAACAAACATATTACCAATTTCCAGTCATCATCAACGACAGGAAAACCGGTTACACTGTCCTCCACTAAAGCCACCAACGCTGCCATTACGAAATGGGGTCAATGCATAAACAAAGTAAAAATCTTCTTCTAGAAAATCTTATTTTCCTTATATATGGGTGCGCCCCTTTAGATCGGTGAGTTCCACCGGGACCCCATTTGTGAAATCCCCATTGATCACGAATAAAAAATTCAAAAAAAAAAAAAAAAAAAAACCTTCATCAACGGTTGTGGTGGTTTTGAGAACAAGTAAATCCTCCTTTTTGATCATGAAATCACCAACCTTGTAGGTCTGTTCTCGGGTCTACATATCAACGCAATACCAAGTAACGATCAATCACAAAAAAATAAAAAAAAAAAACACCGAAAAAGGAAAAACAGAGAAAAGGGAAGTTAGTTAAAAGTTAGTTACAGCAGGGACGGAGTTGGTGGAAAACGCGGGGGAAAAGTTCGAGCAAGGCGTGGGAAAACAATAGGAGAAGCGCAAACGGCGACTTTTCGACGTGGGTCTTGCAGAAACGAGAGGGTGATGATGACAAAAGAGTGATCGCTGCAGCTGAGGCAGAGCCATTGGAGGATTATAATAATTGGTTGTTGAGGCACTTAAACAAGGAGATGCCATGGCAAAGGATTGTAATATAATGATTATTAATTAATATATATATATATTGAAATCTTCTTCTTCTTCTTCTTCTTCGCGACTAACCAGAGAAAAGAGAGAAAAAGATTTATTGGGGTTTATTGATCTTTTCAGTTTTTGGTCGTTTCAGTTATACATAAGGAGAAGAGGATCTTGAAAGTGAGATTCGGAAACAGAGAAGAAGATTCAAGAGAGATAAAAAGAGAAAGTGTTAAAGTGGAACACGCTAATTGGTCAAAGCGAGGCACTTTTGAAAAAGCTTTGGTGGCTTTTTTGTCTTTTCCTTTTGTGGATTTTTCAAATAGAAAATATAACCCCCGAATTAAATTGAACAAAATATCAAAAGGCTTGTCCTTGTCTAGTTCTGAAATAATTCGACTTTGATTATATGTGTTCGTCTTTGCTAGGCAACCAACCTATTGACTAATTCCATATTGCACGTGTGTAGAAAAAAAAAAAGAAAAAAATATATATATATATATATAATATGTTTGAATTGAATTAAACAATCCCTTTGGGAAATTTAAAAAAAAAAAAAAAAAACTAGAAAGACAGCGTTTTTTATTTACACCTTAAAATAAAAAAGAAACATCCAAAAGAATACCCATTGTATATCTGTAGAGTGGTGTCATATATCAATTCTCTTTTCTTCCTTAAATTCTCATATGCTAAAATAAAAATAAATAAATAAATATATATATATAAATCAAGATTTAAGTAAGAAAGTGACGTCTGTTGCTAAAAAAAAAAAAAAAAACGAAAGTGAAATTTGTCTTATTCTGACATTAGAATGTGGTGTCCAAGGCATCGTCCAGGTGATGCAACTTGCCTTTCACGCGGATTACCGACTTAAAATATAGCTTACTTCCTTCCTTTTTTTTTTTTAATCAGATTTGCAAATTAAATGATTATTAATTTATCATTAAAAAACTGACTTACTAAAAATAATAATGCTCGTTGAATTAGATTTCCATTAAACACACGTATTATTGGGTAAAATTTATTGATGGGTACTATTGGCTAAAATTTTATAAAGCTTATTTTTATATTGCATATACACCTGTTCTCGTGCATGTGTTGCGCGGCTCATTGTCTGGATTGCATATTTGTATTTCCTGGCCTTTTTTTTTTTAAGGTTTTTGTTGGATCACCGACTCGTGGAAAAGAAAAAGGGGTTGTTGTTTCCCGACGAGTCGATTATGTGACGTATCTCGGGATGTCGAAACGTCGTGTTTTTTTTCTTTTTTTTTTTTTCCTTTCTTTTTTTCTCAAGATTTTCAACCCAAAGTAAGTAAGCGAATCCAAATGTCAAATAAAAGGCCTGCCTTTGCCTCTGTATAGGTTACAAACAAGTTGATATATTTATTGAATGTTTGGCGGCTCTGTTCAATAAGTAATACTTAAATTTAAATCTAAAACTCGTTTGTTAAACTTAGATGATAATAAATTTCTTTAATTTAAGTTCATAATTAATTTATTTAAGATTTAATTAAAAATTCAATAAATGTAACATTAGAAAAATTATTTAAATTTTGATAAATATGTCACTTCACGTGTCATTTAAGTTTTAATATAAATAGTAAATAGACGTTTTAGGTTTTCAACCTAACATCTCAATACAACCCCAGACATTTCTCTTAGTCATGGCTCGCTCTGCTCCAGTCCAAAAGCTCGTACGCTTTCTTTTACCTCAAACTCACCGGCTCTTTTTCCCTTTTGCCAGGCAACCTTGAAGTGGCCAGCTTACTATCTCTCTTTATCTCAGCGTTTCTTTGAGGACCCATTAGTTTATCTGATTTTACAGCTAAACAAGGATTAATTTGTTAATTATTGATTACTCACTCAATAAATTGCTTCAGATTATTATAGCTAAATAGCCATGATATTGATTATATAATCTTGTTTTATTTACTATTATTATCTTTTCTTTTGCTATATAGTTTTTTGAAGTTTTTATGTTTTTTTTGTTTTCTATGTAAAAATGGAATAATGAGATGTGGTATTTGGTTTAGTAATAATTTGTTATTCATTTACATTGCTTTTTGTTTTAGTAATTTTCATTTTTCGTTTGTCAATTTAATGCATTATTATGATTAACTAATCAAAATATCTAATTTTATTAATTAAATACTTTTATTATAAAAAATTTCTTAATATTTTATTTTAATTTTTCAAGAACCATAATTTATATTATTATATATCTAATTTTTTCCTTCTTTATATTTTGATCATTATTTTGTTTCGATTCTAATTTGTTTAATAACTACTTCTTCAAATTTATTATTTATTTTTTTTAGTTTTAAAAGATATAATTTGACAAAATTTAATATTAAAGCTTAAGTGTTTCACTATTAAATTATCAACTTAACAATAATTTTAAAAAATAATAAAATATTTCTTAAAAACACGCCGAACACAATCTTAAAAATTAACGTTGGAATCGTGCTTGAGTATATTCCTATCGGGCCGAACTTAAATTAGATAAACTTACCTTTCAGAGTATTTGCAAGTCTTGCCTCCATGAGAAGATGCCTTAACGGCAGCACTATTAAGACTGTGTTTGGGAAGTAGAGGAAAGATGAAGGGAGAAGGAAAGGAGGTAAGAAGACGCGCTACTGGCTTGTTCCAGTATAGACTTGACTGTACACAAAAGACAGCCATGACGTCATGTGTCGCCGCATAACTCAGATTATTGCACAAGCTTTATACATATCTCACAACTCTAAGTATTTTGATTATGATAAATAAAATTGATATTGCGACAGATATATTTTTTTCCTTTCATTTTTTTATATTTCTGTTTAATAATTTTTTTAGAAATTTTTTTACTCCATATTATTGGGCACTTTTCAAACAGAAAAAGAAAGGAATTTTTTTTCTCTTTTATTTTATTTTTTTATTACATTTTGCCAATCCCCAGTCCCAGCCTCAGCCAAAATATCACCACGTGAAGTACGGTAGCAGGACACTAAAGGGCAGGACGCTCTTACAGAACAGTGTCCGTGTTTCAAACTGTTAAACTCCCAAACCAAACGTCAAACTTTGAATTGACCAAACCTATGCGCGTTGGGATTACCATGTTCTTGCTCTTTTCTTGAGTCTTGAATCCGTCATCCGGGTCCCACTTAAATCCAACGGCGTAGATCCATTCCCAGCTTCATCTCTAGGGTTTTCTCTCTTCAAAGTCCAAAGATACTTCGTTTCTCTTCCGCTCTAAACCTGCCCCCACCTCTCTCTCTCTCTCTCTCTATCTTCGTTGCCTTTTTCGCTGAAGACGGGCGCAGCTGGCCGCACTCTCCAACCGTGGCTTAGAATAACCCTCTAACTCCTACGCTTCCTCTCCTCTAATATCTGAAAAACGAAAAAACAAGAAAAAAAAAAAGAAAGGAAAAAAGAAGAAAAATAGAAGTTGTAGGCTTTAGGCATCTTCTTTGTTTACTTTTTGTCATTCTATGTTGCTGTTGGGAGTTTCAGATTTACGGGTTTCTGGGTGTTGGGCCGTTGTTTGAATAAAGGTGAGAGAGGAAAGATAAAATATGAAAAAAAAAAAAGAAAAAGAAAAAATCAAAAATCTTTTGAGAAAGAGTTGCTTTTTTTCAAAGTGAGAAATGGCTCAGGTTCAGACCGGTTCAGGACACAAGGGTGTGAAACGGTGCGGCGCCGCTGGTCAGTTCCGTGACGACGCCTACTTTATGTCGGGGATCTGGACGGGGCGCTCACGCCGAGTCGTCAGCTGTACGAGGTCGTTTAACCCATGCGGGTGCAAGTGGTCCTCTGTCCGTTGGTTCTTGGCATGGGACTTTTGACGACGCCGGAGGATCCCTCGGGGCTATGTTTACGTTAACTATGGCAAATCGAAACAGGAATGGTAAGCCCTGTTCTGTTTTTCTCGAATTTATGTAGCTTTTATCTATCCGCGCTAGGTTGTGAAGTAAGGAAAGTTAGTGATTTTCTTAAAATCAGCATGTAATCGTTCATTTTCTTTTTTGTGAATATTTTAGTTCGGTTAAATTACTGCAAGAATTTCTGGTGATAGGTGCGTGTTTTGGTCAATAAATGTGTTCTTAGTGATGAAAGGAAAGTGATTTTTTTCCGCCTAGTGTAGTTAAGGTTTTATCAATTTTTGTGTAAAGAAGGGAAGCTACAAGTTTGCATTTTGTATACTCGTTTGCTGGCATTTAACAGGTAAGGTTATGGCATTATGGAAGGATAATGGCTTGTTTTCTGACTGAAGATCTTTTAAGATAAAGAAAGCTTAAATTTGCCTGTTCATTATGAACAAGGAATTAATGGATATTAACAAGGGATGGAGGTAGCTTAGAAGAGATCAATAATTGTCGATGAGTGGAATTGGGCCCGTTCTACTTCTCCACTTCAACTTGTGTGTAAAGACCTAGTCTGTTCTCTGTCTCATTAGGTCTTTCCTTGTCTTTAGAGCTTCATAATTTCTTCAAAGTTCGCTTATGTTCTCTTTAGCGTTTTGTGGCATATGATTCCATAGACTATTTACTATTATGCCATGTATGGTTCAGAGGAAAAGGTTATATATCTTTTTGATGACAAGGATTACCTGGTTGATGGACTTTTGAGAATGAGCCAAATATCTGTGTGCTCACAAGAATGTGGCTCAAAAAGAATACCTCTTCTATTTTTTAAAAAATTGGGGAAACATATGGTTGTTCTATGGCACATGCTGACCAATCTCCTCTCAATCTCATGCATTTTGTATTTCAAGACGGCCTGTGACAGCTGCAAGGGACTGGATATGCTTAATTTCACTCCACTTATTGGAGGACCATCAGGACATGTATTCACACCGGTGTGACCGAAAGTCTTCCGATAAGAGCGGGGCTGGAAATATATTCATAGGTAACTCAAATTGGCGTTGAGCAGTATTTCAGGACAAGATCAACAGCCTAATTAGATCTTTGGGTTTAAGAACTTTGTTGATTGGGGTTGGCATNGATCGGCAGACAGATATCAGGTGGAAATGTTAGCAATCCAGGCAAGAAGCCAGTCACTGCTTCTGGAATGGGTTCCCGCAGATGTTCGTGCCGATTAACTGGATTGGTTAATTTCAAACATGAACAGTTTCTTTTGTGCCCAATTCAAGTCATAAATTGATCTTTTTGACAATTTATTCCAAGTAATGAGAATAGATGAATGCAACAAAGGATTTATTCATACACAAAGCATGCATTATATATTCACAGGTCAAGGGTCAAATCTCATCTGGCATCTAAAGTCTAATTTATCTAAAATTTACCGACCATATAGTATCATTTTAACTTTTCTGATAGAATGTTTGGCGTATAGATAAACTTAGCGTGCAGGAGATTGCTCCTTCCTTTGAGTCACCTTGATTGCCAAATTGCATACTTAATGTATGCAAACAATTGCAATCAACTGTTGCAGAAGTTCATACTTATTCACATCTCACAAAAATTCTATTGACCTTTCACTGGCGACGTTTATCAAACAGAGAAGCTAACATTTTCTCGTGCATGACATCCAACCTGAAATTGAACAGAATGCCAATTAATGAACGACCAACTACTGATAGGGAATCCAACAATTGAATTGCAAAGAATGCAGTTTTTATGGTTTCTTTACCACTTGCATTCACGCTACACTGGCAACGATATATTTTGTATCAAGCCAGCACCTAAAAAATTGGAAGATCAGTTTGATGGCATTCATTTCAGATTTTCCATAGCAGGAAAGCCTAGTACATAGTTTGAGATCGATTGTTAACTAACAAGAAAGGACTCTGAGATGCTTTATATTCACAACATGGAATATCTTTCAATTCATTTTGTAGAAGAGATAACAGAAATCCATTAAAGCATTCATATCACAAGTCAGAAACCTCGTGCAAAATCCAAACAATTGTCAGAAATTCTTTGGGGAAGATGAAAAATTGATCTCTACAGCACCCTTACATTCGGCAAAAGCATTTGAATGGTCTGTGTATTGAGACTAACCAAATGTTTGTCATTAAAGATACCTGCAACAGATTCGTTATATCAGTGGTTTCATGGATTAACAGTACGAAGGTGAGTTGGGGTGTGTCATTCTTAATTTCACAAAACAATGTGCCATGAGTTTTCATCAGCAATTTATCTGTAGCTCATTATATCCAGAATTAGGAGAGGTAGGTTAAAAAATGTGCCACAGATATTTACAGGGAATCCATTTCGCAAGTATACATATACCAAAAAGACAAGCATTAAAAAGGAAAAGAAGCAAACACCTGCCATTATGCTAATGGCCCATGAGTATTGATTCTTATGAACGACCGGTAGTATAGTGGAAGGAGTCCACTGGCCTCTAAAAATCACTATGCTCCACTCCCCTTCAATCATTCTCATGCTTGCCCATCATCCTTGTCAGGGCACCCAATAAGGTTCATTGCAATCATCCAAAATAATTCTAATATGAAATAAGTTATTCAAATGTAGAGTAATGGTGCCATATGCATGTACAATTAACAAAAGCGATTTACCCTACACAACTCTAATAATTTCTGAATTATATTAGATGAGTTTGTTTCTTGGCAAACCAGACATACGAGTAGCTTGTGAGTTTTTGCCATTTTTATGATATTATGTATCTGCGAGACAGGGGGCCTTAGCACATTTCTTAACTGGCCTTGCAAGATTCTTAAGCTTCGTTGAAAATATATAATTTAGGCCATATTGTCAAGGCGTTCTGTTGCAACTTTCTCTAGGTCTTATAGGACAGATTTAATGTCTTTCTCAACCTTCAAATTTTCAACTGATGCCTATTGAAGCAGATGCTTACACCTAGATGATAGCAGAATTGTGATTGTTTCTTCAGCTAAATTCCTATAAAGATTGATGAATACAAAAATACATTGCAGTTACAAGTTTATGTGAATTGGAATTTCTTCTTGAACACTTCACATATCCTATGGTATAATAGACACATTAACTTGAATTAGACCAAAATCCCGACTAACAAGAAGGTTGTTCATACGTACTTCCAAGAAAGATCAACATCAGGAAAACAGTTTCTATCAATTTGACTGCACCTAATTTGCCAAAAAAGGGGAAGAAATTAGTAGCTGTCTCATCCTAGACTCTAGAAGAACCTAAGTTATAAAACCACATAAAAAATAACCTTTTAATAAGCAAAAGACAATCAACCAGGTGACAAAGCACGCAGTCCGTTTACATCAAGAACACAAATGTAATTCAATTTTTCCCTCCTAAGATTAATAGGAAAATTGGAATGGCGGAAGCAGAATGATCAACATCCCCAGGTACAGAATAGGACGCAAATGTAAAAATCGGTTCCACAAATGTTGTACTCCTGATATGAGTCGATTGCAGTAAGTCCATTAATCAGAAACAGAACACACCTGCACCAAAAGTATAAACTAAAATTCAGTTGTGAAAAGCAATACAGGCAAGCTCAAGCACAGCATGCGTGTCCGGATTCAAATATTCGATGTACACGCATACAGCATAACTGTAGAAACTGGTACATCGAATCATTTAGTGTTAGGACCATGAAAACGGACAACAAACACTATTACCATTTCCAGTCATCATCAACGACAGGGAAAACCGGTTACACTGTCCTCCACTAAAGCCACCAATCGTGCCATTACGAAATGGGGTCAATGCATAAACAAAGTAAAAAATCTTCTTCTAGAAAATTTATTTTCCCTTATATATGGGTTGGCCCCTTTTAGATCGTGAGTTCCACCGGGACCCCCATTTGTGAAATCCCATTGATCAGAATAAAAAAATTCAAAAAAAAAAAAAAAAAACATTCATCAACGGTCTGTGGGTTGAGGAACAAGAATAAATCTCTCTTTTTTGATCATTGAAATCACCAACTGTATGTAGGTCTGTTCTCGGTCTACACTATCAACGCAATACCATAGTAGACGATCAATCACAAAAAAATTTAAAAAAATAAAAAAACACGAAAAGGTAAAAACAGAGAAAGGGAAGTAGTAAAGTAGTTACAGCAGGGACGCGAAGTTGTTAGGAAAACGCCGGGGAAAAAGTTCGAGCAAGGTGTCGGGAAAACAATCAGGAGAAGCTCAAACGGGCGGGGGGGTAACCTATGTGTTCGACGTGTCTTCAGAACGATGAGGTGATGATGACAAAAGAGTGATCGCTGCAGCTGAGGCAGAGCCATTGGAGGATGTATAATAATTGGTTGTTGAGGCACTTAAACAGGAGATTGCCATGGCCAAAGGATTGTATGTAATATAATGATTTATAAATTAATATATTATTAATATTGAAATCTTCTTCTTGTCTCTCTGTCTTCTTCGCGACATAACAGAGAAAGAAGAGGAAAAAGACTTTGATTGGTTTATTGATTTTCAGTTTTTGTCGTTCAGTAAATACATAAGTTGAGGAGAAGATCTTGAAAGTGAGATTCGGAACAGAGAAGAAGATCAGGAGAGATAAAAGAGAAGGTTAAAGTGAACACGGCTAATATGGTCAAAGCGAGGCACTTTTTTGAAAAAGCTTTGGTGGCTTTTTTGTTCTTTCTTTTGCTGGGATTTTCATATAAGAAATATAACCCCGAATTAAATTGAAACAAAATATCAAAAGGTTGTCCTTGTCTAGTTGCTGAAATTAATTCGGACTTGATTATATGTGTTGTCTTTGCTAGGCAACAACCTATTGAAACTAATCCCATATTGCACGTGTGGTAGAAAAAAAAGAAAAAAAAATATATAAGATTAGTTATAATAATATGTTTGAATTGGAATTAAACAATCCTTTGGAAATTTAAAAAAAAAAAAAAACTAGAAAGACAGCGTATTTTTATTTTCACCTTAAAATAAAAAGAAACATCAAAAGAATACCCATTGATAGTACTGTAGAGTGGTGTCATATATCAATTCCTTTATCTTCTTAATTCTAGTTGCTAAAATAAAAAATAAATAAATAAATATATACTATTATAAATCAAGATTTAAGTAAGAAAGTGTACGGTCTGTTGCTAAAAAAAAAAAAAACGAAAGTGAAATTATGTCTTATTCTGACATAAATGTGCGTGTCAGGTCATCGTCAGGTGCATGACAACTTGCCTTCTCACGCGGCGATTACGACTTAAAATATAGCTTAGTCCCTTCTATTTTTTTTTTTTTTATCAGTTCTGCATAATTAGAAATGATTATTAATTTATCATTAAAAAAAACTGACTACTAAAATGAATAATACTCGATTGAATTAAGATTTCCATTTTTAACACACGCTATTATTGATGGTAAAAATTGTTATTGCATGGGTACTAGTTGGCTAAAATTTTATTAAAGCTTATTTATATCTGCATATACACCTGTTCTCCGTGCATGTGTCGCGCGTCATTGTTCTGGATTGCATATTTGTATTCCTGGCCTTTTTTTTTTAGAGGTTTTTGTTGGAATCACCGACTCGTGGAAAAGAAAAAGGGAGGGTGTTGTTTTCCGACAGTCGATTATGTGACGTATCTCGGGATGTCGAACGTCGTGTTATTTTTTCTTTTTTTTTTTTTTCCTTTCTTTTTTCAGATTTTCAAACCCAAAAGTAAGTAGGCGCAATCCAAATGTCAAATAAAAGGCCTGCTTGCCTCTGATATAGGTACAAAACAACGTTGGATATATTTATTTGGAATGTTTGGCGGCTCTGTTCAATAGTATACTTAAATTTAAAATCTAAACTCGTTTGGTAAACTTAGTATGATAATAATTTCCTTTAAATTTAAAGTTCTAAATTAATTTATTAAGATTTAATTAAAATTCAATAAATGTAACATTAGAAAAATTATTTAAATTTTGATAAATATGTCACTTCACGTGTCATTTAAGTTTTAATATAAATAGTAAATAGACGTTTTAGGTTTTCAACCTAACATCTCAATACAACCCCAGACATTTCTCTTAGTCATGGCTCGCTCCTTGCTCAGTCAAAAGCTCGTACGCTTTTCTTTTACCTCAAACTCACCGGCTCTTTTTCCCTTTTGCACAGCAACCCTTGAAGTGGCCGCTACTATCTCTCTCTTTATCTCAGCGTTTCTTTGAGGACCCATATAGTTATCTGATCTTTACCAGCTAACAAGGATTAATTGTAATTAGTTGATACTCACTCAGATAATTGCTTCGGCCTTATTTGCTAAATAGCCAAAATCCGAATTTGGCTTTCCTTTCTTGTTTTATTTACTATTATTATCTTTTCCTTTTGCTTTGTTTTTGTATTTTTATGTTTTTTTTTTTTCTATGGTTTAAACATCGAATAATTAATTTTTATTGGTTAGTTATTAATGTTGTTAGTTCATTTTACTTGCTTTTGTTTTAGTATTTTCATTTTCGTTTGTCAATTTAATGCATTATTATCGAATATATATCAAATATTAATTTATTATTAAAACTTTTATTATTAAAATTTTTAATAATTTATTTAATTTTTTCAACTCTTATTTAATTGTATTATTATATATGCATTAATTTTTTCTTCCTTTATATTGTCATTATTTTGTTTCGATTCTATTTGTTTAATAACACTTTTTCAATTAGTATTATTTTTTTAGTTTTTAAAGATTATAATGATGAACGAAAATTTAATATTAAGTTAAGTTTCATATTAAATTAAACTTAACATAATTTTAAAATAATAAAAATTTCTTAAAAACAAGCCGAACACAATCTTAAAAATTAACGTTGGAATCGTGCTTGAGTATATTCCTATCGGGCCGAACTTAAATTAGATAAACTTAACTTCACTCGACTTATTTGCAGTCTTGCCTCCATGAAGATAGATGCCTTAACGGCAGCACTATTAAGACTGTGTTTGGGAAGAGGGAAAAGAATGAAGGGAAAGGAAAGGACGGTAAAAAGACGCTACTGCCCTTGTTCCGTATAACTTGCTGTACACAAAGACAGCCATACGTCATGTGTGCCGCCATACTCAGATTTATGCACAAGCTTTATACATAATTCACAACTCTAAGTATTTTGATTATGATAAATAAAATTGATATTGCGACAGATATATTTTTTTCCTTTCATTTTTTTATATTTCTGTTTAAATAATTTTTTAGAAATTTTTTTACTCATATTATTCATTTTCAAACAAGAAAAAAGAATGGAATTTTTTTTCTCTTTTATTTTATTTTTTTATTACATTTTGCCAATCCCCAGTCCCAGCCTCAGCCAAATACACACGTGAACGTAAACGGTAGCGGAACACACGACGCTCTTACAAGAACACGTGTCCGTTTCAACTGTTTAAACTCCCAAACCAAAACGCACCTTTGAACTTGACCAAACCTATCGCCCGTTGGGAAGTTACTCATGTTCTTGCTCTTTTTTGAGTCTTGACTCCGTCATCCGGGTCCCACTTAAATCCAACGGCGTAGATCCATTCCCAGCTTCATCTCTAGGGTTTTCTCTCTTCAAAGTCCAAAGATACTTCGTTTCTCTTCCGCTCTAAACCTGCCCCCACCTCTCTCTCTCTCTCTCTCTATCTTCGTGCCTTTTTCGGCTGAAACGGGCGCACGCGCCGCCACTCTCCACCGTGGCTTAGAATTACCCTCTACTCCTACGCCTTCCCTCTCCTCCTCTATCTGAAAAACGAAAAAACAAGAAAAAAAAAAAAAGAAAGGAAAAAGAAGAAAAATAGAAAGTTGTAGGCTTTCAGGCATCTTTTATCGAACTTTTTGTCTTCTTGTTGCTTTGGTTCAGTTAGGGTTTCTGGGTGTTGGGCGTTGTTGAATAAAAAGAGGAGAGGGAAGATAAATTGAAAAAAAAAAAAGAAAAGAAAAAATCAAAAAATCTTTTGAGAAAGAGTTGCTTTTTCGAAAGTGAGAAATGGCTCAGGTTCAGGTACCGGTTCAGGCACAGGGTGTGAACGGTGCGGCCGCCGCTGGTCAGTTCGTGACGACGCCTCTTTATGTCGGGGATCTGGACGGGAGCGTCACCGAGTCGCAGCTGTACGAGGTGTTTAACCATGCGGGTCAAGTGGTCTCTGTCCGGGTTTGCAGGGACTTGACGACCCGGAGATCCCTCGGCTATGGTTACGTTAACTATGGCAATCAACAGGATGGTAAGCCCTGTTCTTTGTTTTTCTCGAATTTCTGTAGCTTTTATCTATCTGGGTAGTTGTGAAGTAAAGGAAAGTTAGTGGATTTTCTTAAAATCAGCGATGTTAATCGTTCATTTCTTTTTTGAATATTTTAGTGGGTTAAATTATGCATGATTTCTGTGATAGGTGCGTGGTTTTGGTCAATAACTGTGTTTAGTGATGAAAGAAGTGATTTTTTTTCCCCTAGTTGAGTTAAGGTTTTATCATTTTTGTGTAACAGAAGGGAAGCTACAAGCTTTGATTTTGTAATACTCGTTTGCTGGCATTTTAACAGTAGGTATGCATTATGGAAGGATAATGGCTGATTTTCCTGAACTGAAGAATCTTTTAGATAAAGAAAGCCTTAGAATTTGCCCTGTCATTATGACAAGGAATTAATGGATATTACAAGGGATGGAGGTAGCTTAGAAGAGATCATAATTGTGAGATGAGTGAATTGGGCCAGTTCTACTTCTCCATCTCAACTTGTGTGTAAAGACCTCAGTCTGTTCTCTGTCTCATTAGGTCTTTCCTTGTCTTTAGAGCTTCATAATTTCTTCAAGTTCGCTTTGTTCTCTTTGCAGTTTGTGCATATGATTCCATAGCTATTTACTATTATCCCATGTATGGTTCAGAGGAAAAGGTTATATCTTCTTTGATGACAAGGAATTCTGGTTAGATGGACTTTGAGAATGAGCAATATCTGTGTGCTCACAAGAATGTGCCTCAAAAAGAATACCTCTTCTATTTTTAAAATTGAAAACATATGGTTTTTCTTATGGCACATGCTGAACAATCTCTCTCTCTCTCTCATGCATTTGTATTCAACCTGCTGACAGCTGCAAGGGCACTGGATATGCTTAATTTCACTCCACTTAATGGAAGGCCCATCAGGATCATGTATTCACACCGTGACCCAAGTCTTCGTAAGAGCGGGGCTGGAAATATATTCATTAAGGTACTCAAATTGCGTTGAGCAGAATTTCAGGACAAGATTCACACAGCCTAATTAATTTTGGGTTAAGACTTTGTTGATTGGGGTTGGGCTGAATCATGTATATTATTGTAGTTCATATTCAATAATTTTTTGTTCCAACATTAGATGTCTACTGCGTGTCTGACACTACATGTATCTGTCATGTTGCAGAACTTAGATAAGGATATTGACCACAAAGCATTACATGATACCTTTTCGGTATTTGGGACCATTGCATCTTGTAAGGTTGCCACACACTCATCTGGTCAGTCAAAGGGCTATGGTTTTGTACAGTTTGACAATGCTGAATCTGCCCAAAAAGCTATAGAACAATTAAATGGTATGCTGCTGAATGATAAGCAAGTTTATGTGGGGCCCTTCCTTCGCAAGCAGGAAAGAGAAACTGCCGTTGACAAGACAAAATTCAATAATGTCTTTATAAAAAATCTCTCAGAAACGACAACTGAAGATGATTTAAAGCAAATGTTTGGTGAGTTTGGAGCAATCACTAGTGCTGTGGTGATGAGGGATGCAGATGGAAAATCAAAGTGCTTTGGATTTGTTAACTATGAGGATGCCAATGATGCTGCTAGAGCTGTTGAGGCTCTTAATGGAAAGAAATTTGATGACAAGGAATGGTATGTTGGGAAAGCTCAGAAGAAGTCTGAAAGGGAAACTGAGCTTAAACTTCGATTTGAGCAGAGTATGAAGGAAGCAGCTGACAAATTTCAAGGAGCAAATTTGTACGTTAAGAATCTAGATGATAGCATAGGTGATGATAAACTCAAGGAGCTGTTTTCTCCATTTGGTACTATTACATCATGCAAGGTATCTAGCCTTAAGGTTGAGTAGTAAAAGCTGGCTATGCAATCGAATTTTGAGATTCTATAGGCTGAAACTTCATGTAAATGTTTTCTTGTGACCAGGTTATGCGGGACCCTAATGGGATAAGTAGAGGTTCCGGTTTTGTTGCATTCTCATCCCCTGAAGAGGCATCTAGAGCTGTAAGTCGATCTATTTCAGCATACATGTGCATTTGCATTAATGAATCATTTACCAAAAGCCAGCACTTTTTGGTTGTTTTGATAGCTCTTGGAGATGAATGGCAAAATGATTATTAGTAAACCTCTATATGTTGCACTTGCGCAAAGAAGGGAAGATAGAAGAGCCAGGCTGCAGGTACTTTCTTCACCATAAGATTTACACAATTCAAAGAACTGCTATTGTTGCTTCATTTTCTGATTATGATGGTGTTTGCCTTACACACCTTACGATGGAAGTTCCCCCACCCCATCCTTTTGCTACATGGCTGCACTGTAATGCTTTTTCCCTGTAATGATCACTTTTGTGCTGCATTCATTCATTCCTTACTATAGTGTTGATTTTGTAGATAATCATGTGTTATGGATTTTGTACAGGCTCATTTTTCTCAAATGCGGCCACTTGCAATGACAACTTCAGTAGGCCCTCGTATGCCAATTTATCCTCCTGGTGGCCCCGGACTAGGGCAACAGATGTTCTATGGACAAGGCCCGCCTACTATCATACCACCCCAGGTAAACCTTCTCTGCTCATGTTTGTTTCTATACTTTTGTTTTCTATATTTCAGACAACTTTTTCAGAATATGTTCACAATGCTAAACTTATAATGACTTAAAATTTGTCAGCCTGGATTTGGGTATCAACAGCAGCTTGTGCCTGGTATGAGGCCAGGTGGGGCTCCCATGCCAAATTTCTTTGTGCCAATGGTTCAGCAAGGGCAGCGCCCTGGTGGCCGAGGAGCAGGAGCTGTTCAGCAAACCCAACAGCCAGTCCCAATTATGCAACAGCAGGTTGGCAGTGTTCTTTGTCCATTCTAATTATGTTAGTTTTTTCAATTTTTTTTGCTCATATCCCATCATGCATTTGTATGACAGATGCTTCCAAGAAGACGTGTTTATCGCTACCCTTCTGGGCGTGGCTCACCTGATGTTCCTATGAGTGGTGTTGCTGGAAGCATGCTTTCTGTTCCTTATGACATGGGTGGCATGCCCATGCGTGATGCAGCACTGCCTCATCCTATTCCAGTTGGTGCTTTGGCTACGGCCCTTGCAAATGCTACTCCAGATGAGCAGAGAACGGTAGGCGTTGATCTCATATGCCTTGGACCTATTGATTTGTTACATTTGCTTTTTGTTTGTTATTTTTAATATGTTTTATGTCAACAACTAAAACATGGATTAATAACTGTAGATGCTGGGCGAGAATCTCTACCCTCTCGTAGAACAGCTGGAGCCCGATGCTTCAGCTAAGGTGACTGGTATGCTTCTGGAGATGGACCAGACTGAGGTTTTACACTTGCTTGAGTCACCAGAAGCTCTCAAAGCAAAGGTTGCAGAGGCAATGGAGGTTCTGAGGAGTGTTCAGCCGCAGGCTGGTGGTGCAGCTGACCAGTTGGCTTCTTTATCATTGAATGATAACCTTGTCTCGTAGGTTGAATGTGAGGTGTTATTAAAATGCTAGATTTGAAACTATTCTGTTAGCGGCTTTAATACAG
Organism: Rhizophora apiculata; assembly: GCA_037832385.1. Taxonomy (NCBI): domain Eukaryota; kingdom Viridiplantae; phylum Streptophyta; class Magnoliopsida; order Malpighiales; family Rhizophoraceae; genus Rhizophora; species Rhizophora apiculata. The sequence continues at coordinate 9,650,623 of CM075428.1, read as the reverse complement.
TTTTGGATTGATTCTACATGGTAGCATGGGACATGGTTTTTGTTCTTTGCGGGTGCTTTAAGAAGTTAATTTTGGAGATTCAGATTTCTGCTTTTGCTTTCTTATGCCAGTTTTAATTTCTTCCGTCAAACTCTATCATGCTTTGAATGAAATAGACGAATCAACTTTATAAGTTATAATGCTTTTGAATGATGCTGTGTTCAGCGAACTTGGGTTGCATTTAGTATGATGATCCCAGAGATTCTGAAATGCTGCAGGAATAATATTTATTGTTGCTATGAAATTGCAGAAACATTAAATATTTAACTTGCATCTAGACCCCTTGTAGGACACCGTAGGGGAGGGGTGCCAAAAGTTGGCAATTATCTATAGGTCCATATGAGATTAGGTTTAGCTTATATAAGATGAGGAATCTGCAATCCCGTTAGACCAGGGATTAAGTACATTGCCCTTCATTTTTATATTTTCATTTAATAGTCAAAAAATGCCATGGTGCTGGCGACGGTCAGTTTAAAACTGAATTCAATCGATTGGGGCATATCACAAGAGATGGGCACCTGCATCTGTTCCTCCGCAGTGAAGCGTTTTTCGGAGATGCCGTGAAAATGAATAGTAAAACATACACTTCTGTTTGAATACAAACGTGCGAATTTGTTAAAGCCATTACACTGACTGAGTTTAACTCGAGAAGGATAATGTTCTTATTCTTGTTCCACAACAAATTTGTTAAATCCCGTGTATGTTTATGAAGTTCATTTCTACCATAAAACGTTTTGTAAGAGCTTTTTAAGGAGGGGTCAAATAGAAACCTTCTCTTCCCATCTTCTTAAGAGACAAGTGACGGGTTGTTCGTGTATCGAACAAGGGGTAAGAGAATGAAACTATGTATGATTTTATTGATTACCGCTCTAAGGTTTTCCCTCCTATTTAAAGAATGTGCACAAGACACCAAATAGTACTCCAGAAACACGATCACGTTATAGAAAGCTTTAAAAGTTTCACAATCTATGGACGTACAAGGGCCCATGCATCCATTACGCGGTAAAAGGATTCAGACCTCCTATGCACCCGCCTGATAAACTAAGCATTCTAACGATTGGCACGCCTCAGCCTCAACCCCATGTCAGCTTCCCGGTCATTTCGAATCAAACCAGGGCCCCTCAAATTTGAATTATGTTCATCGGGGTTAGTCCCCACCTCATTTTGCTTGTCTTCTGCATCTTCCCCATAGTTATGCAGCCTCCGACCAATGAGATAGCGGTCATCACGTATGGAATTGTGCAGGTTAGTGACCCAGATATGGAACCGCCTGCCGCAAAAACAAATCAGGCCGAAGCAAAGGCATCCCACCCATGCAAATCTGTACACAGCAGAATTTACTACTAATGGGTAGCCCAACGCAGGAAACACCCCTCTTGCTAAGACATAAGGCACGCATAATGCTGTTAGCAGTTTCATTATAATTGGGAAGACAATCTCCTTCAGCACCCAAAGCCCTTGCAACCTCGAAAAACCGTCCTCCCTCACCCTTTCAAATTTCATTCGCCAACTTTCATCTACCAGCGGCATCATATGGTCCAGCATAACCTGTTCAAGCACAAACCATTAGGCCAATAAAGATGAATCATTTCTTTCGTGGATAGAACTCCTTTGCATTCACTTATTAAAAACATTTCCATATTGTCCATGTACAAATGAAAAACACAAGACCCGGCATTTAAAACTGGAAATTCTAGATGACATCTCACTACTAGTGTCACCAAACTTGTTGCTCATCTATGTATAAAAGTTCTTGTCCATCACTTATGGGTCATGCATACTGACACATGCCATAAACTTGGTTTTACTCATAGTTATATTCTAACTCAAGAAGAATCTTAAAAAGAAATTATCCATTTTTAATTCCAACATTTGAAGTATGAACCTAATTTATCAATCAATCAAAAGTTCTAGATTAACAGATCAAATATTTTCCTCGCTCATAGCACTTACAAAAAAAAGTCCAGCACTATTCTTATTTTTCAGCAATGAAAATGAAGCACAGTGCTGGGGTCATGGTTTACTTTTTTAGCTATAAGTAACAGCATTCTAAGAACAACAGGCAACAAACTTCTCTGTATGCATATCAAAACCAATATAACTAGAGACAATCCACGTAATTTAACGACTTACTAGTCTGGTCCAGATCTTAAGAAAGATAAGCCCCAATGCCCAGTCCTGATACAGGAGGAAAACTGGGCTTTCATCCACAGGCACCCGCATGGGAACAATTACCAAGAGCTCAAAGAGCAGTCCAATCATCACAGGAATGACAAAAACCTGTAAGGAGTAGCAATGTAAGAACTATATGCTAAATTGTTGCTATATATACAGTGATTAATGACCTTGTTCACTAAATAGAACATTGAAAGACCAAATGAAGAACATAATGAACCATACCCATATAGACAACAGTGCAGAACTCTTGAGTACAATGCCACACCACTTCCAAATTTGGCCACACAAAACAGCTGCCCTCTTTGTTCTGATATGCTGTATGGAATATCTAGCTCCAGCTAAGCTGGTCCAAATGACATAGCTTCCAATTATGAAAGCATATAGATCTACAAAAGATATAAAATGAGAATGAATCAGCAATCTCATCTGAATTTAGGAAGCATAAAGAGAACTAACAACAATGTATGAGCCAAATTACCATTACACTTAATGCCATGAGTTATCGGAAGAAGAGGAATGGCATTGAAAAGGGTCCGTCCAAACGATATCGGTACAACTATCAAGGCAGAGTTGAAGATGAGAAGAGTCATCCAAGCGACTATCAGCAGCAGCACAATACGAAGAATAAAGCTGTACCTGCTAAAAAATCAAATCACATAATGTGAGGTGTCAATCATAGCCATATTCAACCAAGAACCCCTGTATAGCCTATTTGTATCATCATTTCCCTTCTCCACACAACTGGACAAGGTTCAAACTCTGCCCCTATCTTTAAGAAACCAAAAACAAAAATCTTCAACCATAACAATAATTAAGTCCAACTACAATGACATGAAGCCAAGAGGCAGGCAATCTACATACAATCATGTAACTAATACTGATTGAAGTGTTTTTCTTGTAAAACTTACTCTGAATCAGATTGTTCATCACCATCATACTCCTCTGCAGAATTAGAAATTCCTGTTGGAAGAATGACTCTGTTTGGATCATCTGCAGCAATTGCTACCAGTGCCCTATCCTGTTGACCAAGTTGTGCTGCTTGTAACATGTCCTGCCTTCCAGGCTCCACATTTCTGTTGTCCTGGCCAAAATTTTCCTCTGTTCTGGGCAGTAAAAAATCAGTTAGACCAAGTGCCCATCCAACTGCTGTAAACCAATAACGAAGAAGGGACTTGATTGTTGTCCGCAGCTTGAAATGCTCAATGGCAAATGGAATACAGATTTGAAAGAGAAGCATGTCAGCTGGAATTTCAGTAAATGGATCAGATACCCTGAAAGAAACATGAGACTAAGTTAGCAGACAAAAGCAACAAATTGACATGGGAGATATAAGCAGTAGTAATAACAAAGCATGTGATCTTACGAAATGTCCAATGGGAAGATAGAGGGTGCCATCCTCATGGCAAGTTTGACAGGCAAAAATACCAGCATCACAATTAAACTTCCATAAACTGCAACAGACAACAAAACTCTGCGAGCATGCTTGTGCACAGGATCATCAATTAGATCACGGAAAGGATTATAGTGTGGATCAGCTGGATCGCGTAGAAAATATAGCACACCATTGCGTAGAACCTGCAAATGACAAAGAAAGATGAGATTATCTATTTAATGAACCACATGATTTCTGTCCAGATTTACCATATTAATGATGTTGCTAAAAACCATACCCCTCGAAGAAGACTGACAAAGATGCTTATTTGGAGCATATAAACAATTCCTACAACCCAATGGACCAATGAGCTGGCCAAAGGAGAGATTGAAAAGAACTGAACCCTTTGAGCCATGGTCCTTCCAAATATCCTTATAGTACAAACATCTAGCCACCACCCACACATCAGAGGGAATACCCCAAGCTCAATCACCAGAAGGAAAGCAACCTTGATCATAGTCATCAAATGCCTCATTGCTGACAAGAATTGCCTGAACAGGGAAGGAATTGTCTCTGCTATAGAAGCACCATAGGGCCTCCCCATGGTCAAAGGCTCACCCCTGGTGTAACGAATCACAGCGACAACACCGAGATAGAAGAAGACTAGGGAGAATATAAACATGTATCCAACAGCAAGAGTTGCAACATCAGAAAGCCGGGATGTGTCAAGACTTGCCACTTTTAAAAGGTCTGCAGAAAGTGGAGAGCTTATGTTTCCAGAGACTTCACTTGCTCCACTTGCATTTACTTTTAGCATGTCCGCAACCTTTCCAAGAAGCCCCCCATCCTGGCCTTCAGATGTCAAATTTGTAACAGCAGTTAATGCATTTTTCAACGTGATATTAGCTAAGGACAGAGCAGTATCTGTAATTGGCACAACTGTTGACAACACTGGACCACTTGCAGAAGAGACAAGCCATGATATATAGTAGAGTATGATTCGTCCCAAAGAAAAGGGCACAAAGATCACAACACCAAGGAATATCATATTGCTTGCCAGAACCTGCAGAAGAATAAAACAACAGAAAAAAGAAATCATGAAAAAGTGAAGCTCAAGTTTATTAACCGTCTTTTATATTATAGACCTGAACATTGATACATAAACCAGCTGCAACAAGGAAAGATTCACAGATAAAAAATATGCACATGGTGAAATTATGTTCAACATCCACGTTTCAAGAAGGGGTAAAAACAGGAAAAAAAGAGATCCAAAAAGAAGTATACAATTTAAATAAATAGACCAAAAAAATTCTAAGAGATGATCATTTTAGAAACCATGGGAAAAAGATATTATAATAGAAATAACGAAAATAACAAAAAAGGAATAACAAAAGTCAATTATAAACTCACAGTAAATGCATTTTCAACCAAATGGAAAACAGGACCCTGCATCCCAACAAGCTCATCAAAGGGAACATCCTCTGCACCATCAGCATCATCTAAACCATCAAACATCTGTTCAACATGAGCTTCAAGACGAGCTGCCTGCATCTCCCACCGAGCAGCGACATTTTCTGCATTCCTTCTAATTACTTGACCAGCCCCAGCAATTCCTTGAGCTCCATCAGCATCTTCAGCATTTGCTTCAACAGCAAAATTTCTATTAGCTTGTCCTAATGGTTGTCTTGCAACACGGGCGCCATTTCTGTCCCCTTCATCTTCTCTCTCAGCATCTTGTCCACCAAGCTCTCTTAAGTGCCTAAAGTAATCTCTCAAAGAAGTGGCACCAAGAAAAATGAAAACAATGCTCGCAGAAAGCAGGAAGCCATGCAGACAATCAGTAAGAATAATGGTGGTAGAGATATGACTTAAGAATAATCTCTGGGCTTCAACAAAACTCCTCACAAAAGCCAAACGCCATATCCAGAAAGTTATGAAGGGTATAATCAAGAGCCAGACAGAGAGGACAAAACTAAGTCGCAAAAAGAATTGCAGGACATGGCAAGCCTTTATTGCCATTCCAACTACAAACTCCTGAAAAGGAAGCCTTGCAGGGGCATTCTCAGCATACACCGGAGAGAAAGAGAATGCATATTTGCAAACCTGCAATGCATAAGAAGCTCAACAAATAAACAATAGTAGAAAAAAACACCAAAAAATTGCAGCTACTCAAACACTAGCGAATCCAACCCAGCACAAAAACTATTGTCCACCAAATAGCATGAGAGGTAGAACCTACTATGCAGCATAGAGGAAGCGCCTTTCTGCTTTTGTCCACATTGTCATACTTTGTTATGTGATAAATTAATGTGGCAAGCCAATATGTACGTTCTTGAAGCTAAAAAAGCCATGACATTAACTATTGCACTTTTGCATGCTAATTCTCTTGAACTGAAGAATAGGCACAATTTTTGTTTCTATAGCGTGTTCCATTCATTCAACAGAAGATCATGCACTCCATATTTTACCTCAAGACCATTCCAAGCACACGTTAATGACATGTAGGTCCAAAAATACCATGAACTGAAACTGCAAATTCCAGTAATCGGTAAGTCTCAACCTTGCCAGTACCGAATAGAACACAAACTTAGATTTTACTACTTGATAATTAACAAGATTCAATTTGCATGTTAATGCCTCGTATCAGTTCCACGCTTCATACGATTAGGGACACATAACTCATCGACTTCTTGTGACAATATCCGCACTGCACACGTCAAATTCTCATTTCACCTCCGAAGACAATCGTTAAAAAAGAAGAAAGAGAGAGAGAGAAAGAGAGAGAGAGAGAGAGAGAGAGAGACCTCGCACTGGCGAGCATTGCTGTGATTAAGCCACTGGAGGAGGCAATCTTGGTGAACAAACCTGATGCTTCCGCTACAAGCACACGGATACCTCAACGGATTATCTTCATCTCCCGGATTCCTACAGATCCTGCAGACATCTTCCTCCTCCTCCTCCTCCTCCTCCTTCTCGTATCTCGCCGACGCCGCCCCACTACTCTCCCCCTTGTCAATCGGATCCCGATTCGACGCCGTGGAACCCCACAGGAAGGACGTAGAAGACGAGGTCGCCAGAGAATTCGTCCCCTCGGCATTCTCCTCGTTGTTCCCTCGTGCCGCGGCGGATGACGCAATCTTCATGGCCCTTGCCTGCGGGTCGGGGTGGCTTGACTCGACGAGTCGGTATGGAGAGGATTTTTAGGGTATAGATGAAGAATTGGATAGAACCGACTCGATGAATGACGAAGAAAGGGGGAAGAACGAGGAGAAGGGCGTTTCTCGTATTTTTGAGTTTTTTTAATTTTTTTAATTTTTTTTTCCTGATATTTGTTTATTCGGCGTCACCGCCTGTCGTTTTAACTTATTACGCGGTTGGGGACGGGCTCTGGAATCGGGATAATTGCATGCCGTGGGTGGCGTTAGGTTTATGTGGTGATGATAACATGGAACGAAGTCGGTGGGCTGCTTCATGTTATGACGCGGAAATTTTTGATTGGTTCTTCGCGTTGAAGCTTTTGACGGAAGCATAAAGAGAGGTCAAACATTGACCTTTCCATTCTATGGCCCGAGCAGACCAACGACCACATGCGGTCAAGCTCTCTTTCTTTGGGCCTGCTTTAGTCAGATTCCAGACTGGGCCCAAAACTACTTCCAAGCCCAGCCATGGCGGAGAGACAGCTTATTGGGCCGATCCACAAAAACCACATTAAATTATCCCAGTCGTGGCCCAGCTGTGCTCACCGGTGTCTTTTTATTTTTCACTCTGGCGGACGGTTCCTTGGTTTCTCACACACACACACACACACACACGCACCCCTTGTATACATCATCACCCAAATAGGAAGAAAAAAAAATGAAAGTTAAAAGATCCTTAAATATAAACTTTCACAAGGGTCTTAAAGATCGTGCTTTGCGACCTGAATGTCCTGGAATGCACCCCCAGATGCATGGTGTGGGTCTAAGCAGAAAGACGAAATGATTGGAGAGGGCCATGGCTTGGGCATCATGTTGCCTCTTTTACTATTCTTCTCTTTATTTTTTAGATGGAGAGAATAAGATGTTATTTCTTGAACCAGAAGCTTGACAAAAACCCTGTATTGTAAGATACAGGGCGCTTTCTCAAACTGCCACTCCCTTTAATAGCTAGCTGAAGACAAATACAAAACCTATACATGGAAATAACAGCAAAAGATCATGAATCATGATCGTCACCCACTTGGCTATCAATCTTTATACAAAACAAAGTTAGCAATATCATTGAGTCCAGCTTCTCTGTAACATTCAGAAATGTGCTCTACAACATCGTCCCAGGTCCCTTCAATGGAAGCTAAGTCCAACAAGAAAGCAGCTTCATCCAATGCAATCTGCATGGGGAAATTAATATTTTATACTACCCAATAGACCACCCAGCGAAAATTTATTTAAGTATAGCTTCTATCGAAATGCCAGAATCCACTTTATCAGAAAACAAAATCAAATTAGTACCTGGGCGGGTGCCTTTCCATTCTTTAAATCCTCTTGTCTACCCTCCTCAGTCACCTTCTCCTTTACATATTCAATTTGCTCATCGTCCCATTGGGCAACCTCAGCAACTTCCTAAAACCATGATTGTCGCAGAATATAAGAAAAATGGGTGAACCAGGAAAAGATGAGACAATGCATTTATGAAGATAAAAAGCATTGTTAAGAGCCAATACCTGATACAGACAACCTAATGTCCACCATGGTGATTTAAGAGCCATTCTTGCAGCGTCTTTAGCTTCTGAGGTGCGTCCAACTCTAGATATAGCAATGGAAATGGTTCTCTTGAGAAACAGGAAAATGCAATTGGCTCAAATCATATGCAAGTTGTTGGATAAGTACAAACTTCTGCAAGATCTTTGCGTAGAAGACAAAAGGCCTGCCAAATCCTGGAAATAGATCCTTCTTTGTGTAGAATTCTCCTGTCACCATTGCAGAAACCTACCATCCAAAAGCATAGGAGAATTATCAAGGACGGCTGGTACTGAAGACAGTAACATTTTATGAGAAAGATGTTAAAAGTTAAAGAAAACACTTACATGGTCCTGTTGCTCAAAATGACGCATAACTTTTTGCTCTAAAATGTCAGGGAATATTCCAACCTTAAAGAAGTGCAATAAATATAAACTGTGACAATAAGTCAAGTGGCTAAATGTTTTTAACTACCTAAAATTTTTTCTTTACCTTCTTTAAAAGATACATGTCAAGGTTTGCAATTTTGGATTCAGCAAAATCACCCCTTCTGTAAAGATTCTTAACAACTTCTGAGGAAGCAAGGAAGAGTTCACTATTACTTTCATGGAAGTTGTTGGCATCGTCTTCTACCAGGATTCTATGAATGTATTGATTTACCTGCAGTGCATGAGTTCCAAAAAATAAGTTGGCTTTGCGCCCAAGAGTGAAAAGAGATGCTTTGAGCAAGAATGATCACAAGTTTAGAAATGATTCACCAGCCATTGTACCTTCCCCCAAACTAACAACCCCTAATTTGACTTGCAGATTCCAAGGCTGTAATCTCATACAAATCATAGAATTCTATCTTAAATTACACTCATAAGATAATGCACATTAATTGTGCTTTGAGTTCAAAACATTACATTCTTGGCCAAAAGCCACACCCCATGCTTGCGAACTTCCACAACTGGCATCTCCATTCTGTGAGAACAGTAATAATTGCACCAAGATAATATGGCAAGGTAAACTCTGCCATTTATACACACTTGTACGAACAGATTGGTCCAGAAGAAAAACGTATATCTTTTCTTACCCTCGTGGAGCTGTTGGCCACCGTAGCAATGCAGTTACAGAACCTATGGGTCAAACACACATTAGATTTAACTGAAAGTTCTAGAATAAGTGCCCATAGTTCATCATATGATACAACAAGTAATACAATAGCTCATTGAGTATGCTTAATGAACAAAAATGTTTATCAAACCTGACAAATTTTCTGCCAACGGAATAGCTAGAGGGACCAACCCTTGCCTAGATCTAGGAGAAATGATGGCTTCACCTGTGACCAAGCATTCCCAAAATCAATCAGACATGCAGTTGCAAATAATGATCCTATAATGTATCGAAGCTTTTATCAAATTTGGAAACTTAAATTAAGAAGAACTGAAACTGCATTGCATGAAATAGAATTTTCACCTTCTATGGATCATGATACTGTTTGTCATTGAAATAGACAAAACTCAGGAGCATTCCAGCAGTATAGTAAAAGTAATAGCACAATGGATAAAGCAAATGTATAGAACTCCGTAAGAAACGTAACTTGTCACTCTGTTGCAATAGATCATCAAACACTAATCCTACCCACTGACCTCCCAAACTTGAAAATACACATACAATTCCGAATTTAACAGCATACCAAGATTGTCTATGTAGTGATACATTAATTTAAGTATAGAAGTCAATATAATCACAATGATTATACCTCTGGCTTGAAGCATTTTAAGCAAACAATCAAGATTTTCCGGAACTTGTGCTGCAGCAACATCCTTGATGAATGATATATGATCTGCATTTGGAGTTTCAAAACCAAGTAAATGCTTGAACTAAAAAATACTCATTAAAAACTCCATAATTTTTAATTGAATTTAAGCATAAAACATTGTCAAGCATCACTTGTATCACACCAAGAAATTTGGCAACTGGGGCCTCCTAGTGCACTCAAAACAACAACTGGGAATTTAAATCTCAACAAACCTATCATGCTTCATCCAACAAAAAAAAGAATAACAATTTCCTTGGATACCAACCCCCCAGCAGAACTTTTAAGATGACCTACGTTAAACATTTGGAAGCTGTGGAAACACGAAAACTACCACTGCCCAATAAATATTCATTGACATAAAGCGATATTCTCTTAGTAGCCGCATCCAAATGATAATGAGAATTGAAAATCGGCTTAAGAACAAACGAAGAAGTGCAAAAAAAGAATGAGTACCAGTGGAAGGAAACCATCTAACGCTGGCTCTGACCTGGCAAAAAGGGAAGGTGGTGGCATGAGGGGCTCTGTGCACCACACCCACCACTCCTATCTTCATTTTCACTTCGCCCCCACTGTCACCAACAAACGCGCAGCACCCCCTCGCACTCGTTGTGTTTTCGAAGGAAATGGTACAGAGGATAAGGGCATAACATACCGGGGGCGACCAGGACCGTTCGATTTTGCTTTTATTATTATTATTATTATTATTATTATTATTATTATTTTATAAAAAATTATTAAATATTTTATATAAAATTAATTTTTTAAATATTTAAAATAAAATTCAAATAATATTGTATAATAATGATTTTAATAAATTTTATTTTATATCACTATTAAATTATAATTTAAATATTTTATTTAATTTTTATTTTAAAATATATATTTAAATGTGTTTAAAAAATTTTTATTAACGAATATTAAATTTATATATATTTATTATAAATTTTATTAATAAAAATATTAATAATATTATAATTAAAATTTTATTTTTTATTATAAAAATATATATATATTAAAAATTTTATATATATTTAAAAAAAAATTATCTAAATTTTAGTCGTATTTACCGGATGTTGACCTGGCCTTGTAGAAAAGAGACGGTCTAGCCCGGCCCAATACTGTTTCGGACCACCATACTTTTTGTACAGTTACTTCTGGGCCGAGGTTTGTAAATGAAAGTAGAAAAAGAAAGTCACCAGCAAAAGCGCTCTGCTTCTGCGGCTGCGGATGCTCGCAAGACGATTTATCCCAGTTCTCATTCCACCATGGAAAGTCTATCTTCCACTTCCAGTCATTAACTGGCCGATTCTTTGGTGTATCGAGGAGACGTGGAAGTACATGACCAGTTTCTGGGCTGATTTTGTTGCTGAGAACTCAAGAAAGTACCCAATTGAGCTCTTACTGGTAAAAAGAGACATGGCAGCCGAAAGAAAGGCCTGGCATTTTTTTGACTAAAGAGTCAAAGTGTTCCATTTCATATGATTCTTAGAAAACTGCGTGGAGCTTCTCATTTATGGGTGTCAAAACGTATCTCTTAATTTGTATATAACCAAGGTAGTACCCAAAAGAAAAGAGGAAAAAAAAAAAAAAACAAATTGGTAATGATACATCAATTTTAATCTGTAAATCGACACAGTAGTTAATTATCAGAAAACAATGAAAAATAGAACTTTTCCTAGAAGAATTCAAGTAAATTGCGTAGCTGCCTCCTTCATTTCACGCAAAGAATCTTCAAAACATCGGGCAAGAAATTC